>JAAFCE010006668.1:13095248-13135078 GCA_013389805.1 Trigoniulus corallinus
AAAAAAAAAAACCGCCCTTCCCCCGTTAACTTGAATAATGTTGAATACAACTTAATTGTTGAAACAACGAAATTGTCCCCACCTGCAGTACAGGCTCTGAAGGCCCACTTCCGCCAACCCTGTAGCTACCATCAATTTTTGGTGTACTGTATATGCATATCGGTGCATTATTGTATGATGAGTACGTAGTTCCTGCCAACCTCAGAATGAAAGTGTGTATGAAGCACCTTTACTTGATCACACACTTAAAGAAAAACTTTTCTGTAAAGAAAAGGGGATATGTGCCTCATCAGTCGCCGATAAGTAACCACAAAAAGAAAATTATCCAACCATTTTTGAAATGAATGTTTCCAGTAAAATTTATTTATATAATCTTGTACGAAGACATTGGAGAATGACAGTATTAATCATTTTGAATTGGGATAATTTAATTCAACCACCCTGAGGGGACTGAAGTTTTGAGCTGACCACTACATTTCTTACTTTACTCGCCACCCTCAACTAAAATAAGGCCAATGTTGGGGGAGGGCGAGTTCAAGTGTAAATCTCATCCTTAATACGCGAAAACTAGCAAATAAATATAAGTAAGAAGTAATGTTTTATTCAGTAACAGCACGTTTTGTTTGGAGACAATCAGGTTATAGCTGTCATAGGATAGAGGAAACATGTAACAGCAAAAAAAAAATCCTCTTGCAGTATTTAAAGCGTAGTAACCAACACTGAATTACTGTCAATCAGTTTGATCATCCGGTGATTTTAATAGACTTTGACAACAGTGTCGAAAACGAACTTAAATGGTGTGTTGCTTCTGCTGTCTGCTAATGGTTAAGGAAGTATCCAGTAAGTAAAGGTGTATGTTGGGGAGAGAAAGACAATCATAGTCCAGATGCTTCTCTCACGTGGTCTACATCAAGGGTGAGGAATTTCTAGACCGGCACTTAGCCTCGCAACACTTTCATCATGCAATTACTTTGCATAATTGTACTGGTCATTCAGTTATGTAAACTTATGGACGCACTTTTAAGCAACCAGAATGGAGTTCACAACAGCACTTTAAAATTGTAGTATTTCACAAAGATAGGAAGTGATCCTGGTCCTTCAGTGCCTTGTTAATAATATCCCAGTATTTAAGAGTGTGTTCTGCTTGCATGAAGTTGACGACGACAAAAAAAAAACCGTTCAACGACACTGGCAGTCACTTTTCATTTTTCCCTTTCCTCTATTCTTGGCACAATGGGATTGGACTGTACTCCTCAAACGGCGACTTTGCACATCACGCACTTTAAGGAAGCATCCAAGCTTACAAGATTACCACTAATTTTGCACACTAAATACTTTTGAAACAGGTGGTAGAAGAAAAACATCCATCTTCCGTTTATTAAAAAAATCACATCCAGTTGATTTTTATTGGCTGTGGTGAAAAAAAAAATCACATTTCGTGATGGATGATTATTACTATGAACCACACTAGACGCTTTTAAGATTTTCTTTTTGAGATTATAAGAGAGTCCTGTCTTTTCAAAGTTGTTTTTGTCCAACCAGGAAGAAGAGGTTCACATATTTGAAAAGACGATGGAAAGAAATTTACACATTTTACTTTGTTGTAGTAGAATTGATTTGGTCCAGTGTCCGTAGTGTGAGGTGTTTATGAAGGAAAAATAAGCAAAACTCAACAATAATAATAATAATAATAAAATAATAATAATAATTTGGAAAAAGTTTAACCATCTTCTTTAGGCGGAGTAAACCATCCTATAAAAACCAAGAAGAAAATAATGCGCAACATGTCGACACAATATGCATCGAAATATAGACGCTAAAAATTTAAATTACCATTCTTTTCGTGTATTTGTACCAAAGACTTGAAAGACTGTTGTGCTCTGGCCAAACTATACTGCCCTTTGGTCGCTCCAAACTGAATACGTGCTTTGCCTTTCACCAGCGTAGCTGCTATTTGCATTATTATGGCCTCGACAGTATATGCACTACTCCAGCCCTACAAGAAATGCAAAGAAGTAATGGACGCTTTCAAACAGTAGTCTTAAATTATTTTATAATTACCCCCACCGCCAATATTAATTTTTGTAAACTGGTTAAATAAACGAGCTTATAAGAACCTGCTTAGTTAGTAATTCCATGCATATAGCACCACCTCCAAGTACGTAACCTCCACTGATCATTGGGTGGACCACGCGTACGAACGGTGGTTCAAATGGATAGGTTTCCTGCCAAAAGAAAGTGAGATTAGATATAAGTTGTCAAGCAATATGCCGTTTATTCTTAACACCTCAGCTCAATTCATCACCTTGAAAAGCATATTCAAAAGGATATGATCTTTTCCTTCCTTTTCTTTCAACAAAGTGAGATCATTATGTAGAGGACTGTCAGAGTCAACATTTATAAGCCTAACGTTCCACTCGTATAAGCTGTCATTCACTAACTCCACACTGTAAAGACCTAAAGCCGGGGCCAAAAGAAATTAGACTTACTATAATAAGAATCAACAATATAATACCAAAGAAATAAAGTTTCAATTACCTTTTTTAAAACTGTCTGACCTATACACATCCCTTAATTCTTTCATCAACCTATCAGTGGCTTGTACCGAACCTGAGACAGATCCTTTCAGGTAGTCCTGTCTCTGATTTTGTCTCAACCTTTCTAAAGTTGCAAAATGTTCACTGCTAATATCCTCTTCTTTTGTCTTCTCAGTTGTTTTACTGTTTTTAATTATTACAATTAATTTTAATGTCAAAAAAAAGTTAAACAATGAACTGCCACTCACCTTGTGTATTCCTCCATTTCTATATGTAAATCATCTTCACCATCATCCTCCTCTTCCTCTGAACTCTCCTCCATAGCTTCCGCCTTCAACTGAAGATTTGAAAACTAGTAATAAATAATCTAGAAAATCCCTAACGGTGCTGTTGTCATGCCTATTCATTTTATGAGTACCATTTACCTGGATGGTAGGTACAACTTGTAATTGATCAAGATCCGGTGGTTCAGGAACATTATGTTGCCTACACATCTCTCGAATTAACAGCCTTACTTGTTGAAGAATCTAAAATTGAGATGAAAATTTTATAAACATGTGTATGAAATGGAGAAGGTATAATGAGTGACAAGAACTATTAGAATTCAATACACTTTTTTATATGGTCAAAAAATCAAAATACTAAATACTAATTTACATGATTATCCTTTCCAGATGTGTTACTCAGAACTTGGACAGCATTCGTAATACTGATGTCTTCTGACTCTGCAAACCACACAGGAGGAGTGGATGGATACGTCTCCTAAAATGTAAAACATAAAAATCTTCAGAACTGAAACGATGTATGTATAAAACTAGTACTCCACCAAAGAAGTGATTGAGAATTGTTAATGCTGTGAAGTTGTCTAACGATACGTATTCTTGGTTCTTTTAAAACGTCTTTTCTATGTAAATCGGAGACTAGGGGGAATTCAGAGGAATGCCACGATCCTTTTAAGTGGTCAGCCATCCATAAGGTGAAAGCCACCAGCAAAGAAAGAAAAAGTCAACAGGTGAGGGGGAGAAACTAAACGGGCAGTTTTCGGTCTGTCGTTTCAAAAACCTCATGTACCATTCATTCATAACTTGTAGATTTATATTTATCTATATTGTCGCTTCTTCTGTCTGGCGCTTCTCACTTGGCAACTTTCAGCTAGTCTAGCAAGGCCCAATTACAAAGTAAAGCGTCAACATTAAGTTCAATCACAAATATAATTTACCATTTGCCGTCAATAGACTTGGGATAAGTAACTGCGTAGTGCAACGAGGGGAGGAAGACGGCATAAAGATAGTTAATATTTAAAACAATTACCAGCTAATTAAAACAACGCTACCGGACGACACAAGCTTTAAACGTGACAAACGTCTTACCAAAATGTTATATATTCTAGCTATTTAATTAGCATTAAAAAGTTCCTTGTTGCTATATACTAATGTGCGTGTGATTCACCTTAAGTGACTTGTAATTTTTGTCATCAAGTACTTCACAGCCATAAAATGTGCATTCTACTATGCATTTAATGCAAATAATAAGTTAGACATATAAGTTATGCAGTTATTAAATCTTCAATCGAATTTTCAATTGCCCTCTATATTCAACACGAGTTTCAAATATACTGACAGGTTGTTTATTGACTAGTAGTAATATTTGAATTCATTTCAGCATATAACATCTCCAAACATGCACATATTGCGTGAGCAATTAGGAAAGTGAAATACGTTTGTAACTCGGAATAGTATAATCTCAGGTCGGGGGAAATTAATAAGGCCATCTAACACCAACAAAAACTGTAAGTACATTGACTTAACCCCAACAGCAGGTGCAACTGTCAAGTTAGGTATAAACCTTCAGAAAATGATACTCAGTTTTAGTATCTATACAATTCCTTTATGAATTGCAATAGACGGGCAGACAAAGATGGAACCTTTTCACTTTCATTCATTTTAATATAAAATAGACAGCTGGAAAAGTTAGTCGGGCAAATATATTTCATTAAGTGAAAATTAAGTAGGATGTCACTGCGCATTGTGATAGATATATTTTCAGTGAACAGAATAGCATTTGGAGAGAAAATATGCATTGTGTAAAAGATATCCACAGCTTGCATATCTGTAACATCATACTCGTTAATAGATTTTTAATCATTTAATCAACAGTTTTATCTCAGAATTAACAATTAAAGAGTCTGGATTTCTAATTGCTTACCGTAATGTTTGCATGGATGTCGTATTTCTTCCCGTTTTTACCTATAAAACGACAAGTCAATTCGTCTACAGAAGCTGCTACTACTTGAAACCTTTCGTGATTCTTTGGAAAAACCGATTCTAAAGTTTTAATTTCTTGTTTTAAGGTATTTAAGCACGCCATTATGCGATTTGTAGCACATCTACGATTATTTGAAAAGCAGCTGTTACAAGACCAACTTTGGAGAACAAAAATGGCGACTTGTTCTTAACTACGTCTGCGCAAACTATCGATCATCACTGACACACAGTCGAGGAGCCAACACCATGCACGGCCACAGCCTGTCAACCGGTCCTGCGCACAACCGGCCCGCTGTCTCCTGCTATTCCATGCATCCGCTAGGTGGCTGGCCACACAGCAACAGTTCACTTGCGAGAAGAAAGAAGAATGATCGATATTGATAAGCCTCAATCACCTCACGTAATAATAAGCCTCCTTTGTGGAGTGTTAGTCTCTAGTCCAGGAACAATTTAAGGTACAGTATTAACACCGTTTTTGTTTTCTAGTTGTTGTTCTGCTCACCGCTCTGCCATTCAGTCTAGCTAACAATGACATTGTTATCGTATTGTATATTTGCAGTGCTCCGTATCCGTTGTCGGAATGGATTGGATAGCCCGCCGAAAGTCCTGAAGCGATGTGAAATTGTATGCTGCCCTCAGGTACGTACATATATGATGACGTCGTCAAAAGCGGTATTTTGCCGGCCTTAGCGTTGCTGTGGTTGATGGTGAGCGAAAAGATACGTGCAGAAGAGGCACACTTGTCACTTCGAGCTGTTGAAAATGACGCTTTGTTGTTATCAACCTGTGGATTGGGAGTTTCATTCGTTGATGGGGGTTTCGGCCGTTTCGATTTAAATTTATCCATGTATCAACATGTGACACCGATCGCAAAACTTTATTTTGTAGAAATACCATTAATTATCCTTTTAGTTGCTATGTAACGTCTGCCTACTGCCATCAAATCATTTTACATCGTATCTATCAGTTGCCATGTCCAGGATCACAAATTGAATTCAATAAGTACATTTACGTGGTAAGCACGTTAACGTTATCTCGATCACCTGTTCAATAAGGCTCTTTGCAGCACTCAACTGTAGGTAACCCCACCATTTCACTTACCCTCCCCTCTGCACTGCTGCATCTGCTCCATCCATTTACGTTGGTTTGTTTGATAGGAAAATAAAGTATATTCAAAGACACTTTTACTACTTGTCGACTCCATTTATTGTACTGTATCTCATTACCAGCACTCTTCTAGAAAAAGTGCTGTTAAAACTTCACCCTTTCCGGTTTATTTACTCTTAAGCCAGGGCTGGCGTCGCCTAATTTCGATAAAGGGGTCGATAAACGACGAACTATCTAATTGGAATTCCATTTGTCCATATGAATCATAACAATGGCAGTTGTCATTATCAGAAAGGAGACTGCTCTCGTATCAACTGTGATTGTTGTCTAGGTCTTTAGACGTCATTGTCCACTGTCCACCTTCGGACGGACACTACGCCGGTCGATGGTCATTCGCTCGTCAGAGACACAGCGGCGCTCTCCAATCCTGTTTTCTCCAGTAATCTCTAGATGGCGGTGCCGACGTACTAGTGTAGAAGACGAAATAGAAGCAGAACATTTTAAATGGCGGACAGTCGTGAACCTCCTCCGTTATTCGATGAAGATCCGACTCTGAAATATGACGATGAAACCGAAGAATTATTTGCCTCCTCCGTTCAGGTACGTTAGTGGTTAGAATAATCTGAATCATCGTCTTTGTAGACAATTAAGTAGCCTCGGAATTGCTGCTTGAGAGAAAGGTCACTTCAGGGTTAGGGGGTGGTTTCATTGGAAGTCTACTAGATAATAGGTTACCAGATAATATATATAATACTAGATAATAGATGTGGTGTCTCCATTCCGATTCAGGATATCACAGATTCTCAAAAAATGAATGATGGAAATACATATTCATCGGAAGATATGTTTGCAGGTAGGTGTGCTGTTTCATTCCATGGTATGATTCTGTCTATAATACAGGAAAGTTCGGCAAAGTCATTTTGTGCTTTCAATTACGTAATACTATTTGGAAGTTCTGGTTTTGTTACATTTCGGGTGTTAGGAGGTGGTGAGGAAATTAAATTGGATGACGATGACTCGTCACCAGCTGAATTGTTTCAATCCGCGGTTCCCACTCCCCAAGATGATATGCAGAAAAGCTCGGCGATTTCATCTGCAACAACGTTGGTTGTTAGTGAAACGATGAGTAGCTCCTCGAATGTCTCCAAACATCCTACGAAATCGTCAAATGTAGGCGTGTACTATTAATAAATTGAGATATGTTGCCGACCATTAACTTACACTAGATTTAATTCCTTTATTAAAGGACAATGAATGCAGCGATCAGTTTATCGACATAAAAGTTACAGATCCTCAGAAAATTGGAGATGGGATGTCGGCATACATTGCGTATAAGGTATAAATAGAGATGGGAGAAAGTATGAAATGCAAGGATAAGAATACTTTTATGAGTTATTTATTTTTTTAAAGGTGTCAACGAAAACTACGTACTCGTATTTTAAGCAAAAACAGTTTTCCGTCATGCGCAGATTCAGCGATTTTCTTGGTTTGCATGATAAATTAACAGAAAAACATATGCATTTAGGTCGTATTGTGCCTCCAGCTCCCGAAAAAAGTGTTGTCGGTAAGCTAATGGCATTTAAACAAACATTTTAATTGTAGATAATTGATCATTACCTTCCCTTGTAAATTCTTTCTTAGGTATGACCAAAATTAAAATGTCAAAAGAGAGTGATCAAAGTGCTTCCCTTGACTTTGTTGAAAAACGAAGAAATGCTTTAGAGCGCTTCTTAAACCGTACAGCAGCTCATCCAGTGCTTTGCACTGATCCAGATTTTCGTGAGTTTGTAGAATTGGATGGGGAACTACCGCGGGCCACTAATACCTCCGCCTTAAGCAGTGCTGGAGTTTTACGTCTTTTCAACCGAGTTGGTGATACAGTGAGCAAAATTACTTACAAGATGGAAGAATCAGATCCGGTACATGAAACACTTGCAACTAATTTGAATCTTCAAGTAATAATTTCTTTGAAGTAATAATTCATTAGCATTGTTATATAGTGGTTCGAAGAAAAGCAACAGCAAATTGAGAATCTCGACCAACAACTGAGGAAGTTGCATGGCAGTATTGAAGTGTTGGTGCAATTTAGAAAGGGTAATATATAGGAAAGTCGAGGTTTGTCGAATAATTTGAAGGTCTAAATAATATCTGGTCATTTAAATTAGAGCTTGCGTTGTCTACATCCTTGTTTGCCAAGAGTGCTGCGATGCTAGGCAACTGTGAAGAAAATACATCGCTCTCAAGAGCTCTTTCCAAATTGGCAGAAGTGGAAGAAAGAGTAGATCAGATACATCAAGAACAAGCTAATCAAGACTTTTATGTGTTTTCTGAGTTAATAAAAGACTACATCTCGTTAATAATTGCGATTAAGGTACGATTGTTAAGGTAAGGTAAAATTGTTAATCATGGGATGATCAGTATCTGCCTAATTCCACCATACAGGAGATTTTTCATCAACGTGTGAAAGTTTATCAGACCTGGCAGCATGCAGTTCAGACTTTAAACAAAAAACGTGAACAGAAGACGAAACTAGAATTAATGGGAAAGAATGATAAAGTTCCAATGGCACGAGAGGATGTATTAGAAGTACAGTAGTAATGATTCGGCTTTACTATAGGTCGCGATGATGACCTGGACGTTCATAAAATTTATTTTATTTGTACCATAGTGGGAAGCGAAAGTAGAACGTGGGCAAGAGGAATTTGAAAATATCTCAAAGATGATACATAAAGAGATGGAAGGATTCGAATGCAATAGAGTAAAGGATTTTAAAAACACTGTCATTAAATATATGGAATCTTTAATGAATACCCAGCAGCAGGTAAATATACAATCACTATTCAGAACTTTAAAATTGTTTTTATTCCTTGAATCTTAAATGGCTTTGTAATGACAATAATTTGTTTTGACAGCTTGTTAAGTGTTGGGAGTCGTTCTTACCTGAAGCAAAAGCCATAGCGTAATATAACTGGATTATTTCACTATGATTCACAGTATTGGTATGAAATTTTAATTTCATTTACAATATATATTAAATACTGTCATTCCACATTCTTCTTGGTTTAAAGTAAAACGATTATTGCATACTTTAAAACTGCATACGATGTACATTTATATGTTTATTTTTCTGTTTATTTGTGTATAATGTGTTATGTTAAAAATGAAATTTGATAATTACTATAAATGCTGTATCAACAGCATGCTTCTACACGGTATGCTTAATATTATTTAACACGCGGATTTAATATTAGGTATTTTGAACTGTTGCTATTCATAATTAAAATACATAGATATTTAATGTTTGTATATATTTTTACAAATGGCGAATGAACCAGGGTTAAGAAACACTTAACAAACATCGGACAGAATGAGCAACAACGTGGAGAAGCAACCTGTAACTTCTGATAATACACATGGTACTGACATATCATTAGAACGGGTTATTGCTTTTGGGATTTAAGCAGTGGATACCAGTGGCGTAACTTGTAGAGGCAATGGGATCAAATTGGCCCGGGCACCGGACAAAGCGCCACCTTGGGGGGAGCCTTGTTCGCCTTGCTGGAAATCAGTCGACATGACACAATTTCTGTACGACGACATTCCGGCAAATAAAAAGTGTCTACGTACGTGTACCATGTCTGTTCAAGACAAGCAAGGGGGGGGGGGCGCTGGCCGCTTCGAATGCCTCTTGCCCCGGACACCGCAATTGAAGTTACGTCACTGATGGATACTGTATGTCGTGTGGACTCGCCTCGGTGGCGGGGTGAGTAGCATGTCCGATAACTGTGTTAGTGGTTGTAGGTTCGATACTGGACTAGGGTGGGTTGGTGTCTTTTGGATGAGAGAGAGGCCCCGAGTGTCTTACTTCTTATGAGAAGTGAAACCGAGATCCCGTGTGGTATCCGATGGCATTTGCACGAAAAAGAAACCTCTATACTATGCAAACGGAGTGGAGTCCATCGCGTGGATTCGGGAATGAGAATTCTCATTCAAAGTGTGCCGCGATATCATCTTCAAGTCTCACTCAGCGCCATCTCGTGAGGCTTACGCGTGACTTCCTATCAACCCATCTGTTATGTTGTCCCAATGTCAATTGTAACTCGTCCCTTATCAGGGCCGGCGTGATGGGTGTGCTAACAGGGCGATGGCACAGGACCCCACGCATTCGGATTAATGAACCTTCATGCTTTCACGGGGCTCCGCATAATTAGTTTGCACAGGGCCCCGCAAAATGTAGCGCCGGTGTCACACGTCAAAGTGTCCAGGTAATTAAGCACATACTGTACCTCGAAGTGTCCACTTCTACGTCAAAGTGTCCCGGCCGTTTTCCATTTTACCCGGTTAGGTTTTGTTTGGTTCGTTGGTGTTTTAGGGCAAAATTATTGCCAAAAACGAGTATTTTTTTATTAATAAACATTATTTTTGTAATGACAGAATTGCAGCTTGAGTGTGGTGAGGTTGAGGCCAGGCAGAAGGAAAGCAGAATTGAGATTTTTCTGTGTCTAGAAAAATGAGATTCGTACAAATGGCTACACGAAATCATTCACAGAATCGATATGTATCTTGTTCGCGGGGAGAAGGGCGGGGGACCGAAAATAGAGATCATTGTAATGGTATATACCAAAGACAATTCATCACCTTCATCTTTCACCTCCATTAATAACCAGGTAAAATGGGAGGCGTAAACCAAAAATGGAAGAGCATTGCATCATCTACGACAGTGGTTCTCAATGCGTGTTCTGCAAACAAATTAAATACAGAAATAAAGGCGTTGGAAAAAAATCGATACAATTTAACATAATTTTTGGATTGTAATCAGCAAACGACATAGTTGTTCGTTTTATTGTTATATGAAGTGGTAGTAAGTACCAAGTGTAGAAAGTGTACAAGCTGACAAAGTTTATGTTGAATTGTAAATGTTTCGTGCAAGTAAAATGCCACAGTGTAGCGTGCCCTGGCTTCAAAAGGATTGAGAACCACTGATCTACGAGATGGTAAGTTAACATTTGATAGAAATTACGCCTTGATTCACATTGCATATCTTCTCTGCAGGGCATATGTGCTATGCAGAAAAGAGCATCGCATTCGGGCATCAGCATTCGGATCTAAATGGTGGACACTTTGAGGTACACTCAAAAATTAACTCCGGACACTTTGACGCGTGACACCGGCCCTATCCCTAATTAAAGGTTGTCTGATAAACTATATATAGACAACGCATTCGTTTTTTGTCTTCAATATGCTCAGCTTAAAAGCATTAGAGGTACAATTGCTGTTTGCCATTATCATCATATATTATGTAAGTACTAATACACTGTATATACAGCAGAAGCAATTAACGGAATAAAGTCGCCGTATTTTGAAAACTTAGTCGCCGTTGATTTCAATAGACCTAATTGAATTCTAAATAATTCTTAGGGATGCCGCCGATGAAGAGTTGTTTCTAACCGCTATTGTAAGTAGAAATGATTAAGTGTAGAAACATAGCTTGTATATTAAGCATCTCTAGCTTCATCGCTCATATTCAAGTCCATGTAATGTTCATTATAGCTACAGTGTGCCAAGGAGCATCCTGCAAACGAAAAAGAGATAATTGCGGTTATACAAGATTAGTTCGAGTCATTATATCATTAACAAACTTTCAGATAACCAGTAATGGAATACGATGTTAACATTGGATCAAAACCTTACAAATCGAAATCGCCTTGAAATGGATATCATTTATGCTATACGATCATACTTTATTAATGAATGTCAATCGTTTTCAAAGAATATTAAGGATCAGGAGATAATGGATTTGTGGCATCTTGCTGCACTTTACAATTTAGGCATTCGCTTGTTACCATTTACTGAGGTGCATAAAATATCAAGACTTGAGCAAAAAAGCAGACTGAAGCGGATTGTTGATGTGTACCTGGCCAGAAGTCCTTGAATCACTTCATTCATTTATTAAATTTTCCATACATCTAATTAACTGATGCTTCATTATCCAAACTATCTATTTATGTGGGACGATTGCAGTTCGATTAGTTTTTAGCTTCTCACTCATGAGTTGGAATACATTATAATACAATTTGAAGGCGATGCAGGGAGTTTATTTAGTCGAGATATTACCTGCCACTTGGGTAGGAATGATGTGACTTTAGTAATTGACGTGAATTAACGACTTAATGATACATAATTTTTTTCTTCCACAGATCGTTTCACTGATATAATTTCTTGGGAATGGAGGTTGGTGTGATTCCGAAATTCCCGAAAAAAGAAACAATGTAATATTTTAAAATCTGGATCCATTGCAATGTTAAGCAGAAGTTAGATTACTTGTCATAGAAAGGTGTGAGAAACTGAATTCGTGGTGATGATGCTATCATTCACCGATGTTAGTGTTTTACTCAAGTGGATCCAGATTTATAATGAGTTGATGAAGTACTTAGTATTTATGGACTTCCTGTTTTTAATGTAGACCATTTTTTCGGCCTTTCATTGGAGACATCACTAATGCCGTGAATTTTGATATTTGCTTCTATACATTGACAATAATGGAGGAGTGGAACAAGATTCAAGTGCATAGGAATATCAAAACAACATTTAGACCAATGTTTTCAAAAAGTGGACCTACTGTAATTCTGTAGCAGTTTAACAATCTGCTGCTGTTTGAATTGATGCCATCCAGAAGTATGCAGTTTTCGCCCTACTTTCTGTGGGGGATATTGATGCCTCTTGGATCGGCGTTTGTTACTTGTCTGAAGCAGAAGTTTATTGAAATGAAAAACCATCTCCTTAGAATCAATCGATCAGTTACCCATGCCTGTATCACTTCACTGTTGCACTCCACCTTAGGCTCAGTCAGTGACGTCACTAGTTGGGTGCGGGCCGCACCGGGTGACACCACTCGCACCATGAAAATATGGGGTGACACCAAAGCAGAATAAGCGGCTTTTTTTTGGAGGAGAGGGGTGACACCTTGGCATCACCGCACCGGGTGACGCCAACCCTAGCGACGCCACTGGGCTCAGTTCTGGTTCAAGGGCCAGACGCCAAAATGGAATACTCGGTCCATATTCAGATGAGGTGTACAGTACATAGTGAGTGCTGTTGAGTAATAATAATATTTGAAAATAGCGAAATGCTTGTAGATTCTGTCTTCTGGAAATTATTTGCGAACAAGAAGACAGCTTTCCGCTGAGTAATCAGTCGCGTCAGTCAATCCTGTGGACTTTCTAACAAGTGGCCCATTTTTTTTTAGTATTACATTATCATAATTTAGTGAACTCTACACCCTCTGACCTCTATAACCAATAGTGTTAGTTAGGGTTTGCAACATTCGGAAAAGGGGGAGGATCATTGCATCTTAAAAATTCCTTACTAATTATGCAAAACCAACTTGGCGCCCCAACACGCTTTCTTCTGGCGACAGATGACCACCCCAGGTTAAACCGGAAGACGGTCAGAACATCACCTTAGCACCTAAACTGGACTTTAACCTTCCGTGGAATTCCTGTGGTTAATATAATTGGTAGAGCGCTTGGGTCACAAAACATCATGGTTGTAAGATCGATTCTGTATTGTTTCACATTCCGTCTTCTCTTAAGTCTTTTTTTTTTTTTTTTTTTCTCCTTCACATACTTCTTATCACGGTCAATACCTACCTCATAATAAAACATTTTTATTAATTTTACACATGCACAATCTCAACGCCATGTTGGATGAAGTTGAATCCTGTGGTGGAAGAGTTCCCTTAGAGTGGTTACAGACAGTGAAGGCACAAAAATGTTATAAACCTATTGTAAAGAATAAACATTTAAAATACATAATTACCATTCAGGTCACAGTGTTCAAATACTTTTTTTTGCAAGGCTTAATTGCAATTTTATGTTTAACAAATTTATTTTATAATTTTTGGCAATTATTTTTTGTGTACATGTATTTAGAATAAGTTACATATCTTCTAAGTGAAATAATTCATTCACACATCCAAATAATGCCATTACACTATGCAAGATCATGGTTGGTTGCAGAGTGAAGAATGCCATTGGTTGATAATCAATATTTTTAACTTAAATTCTATTATCTTCTTCATGATGTCAAATTTTATACAGGTTTATACTATGTAGTAGTACTGGTGCTGTTTTCCAAGACTATGAATTTACCACGTCTGCCTGGAGGAGAAATAGGAGAGCCTAAGAGTTTCACTAAAGAACTATTTCAATTAATAATTTGAATAATTACAAATCTAATGCATCACGTTACAAGAATTGAATTTCTTAGTGTTAATGCTTTGTCAAATACATTGATGGTGGGGATACAGTGGTGGGGTTTTCAATGTGTTTGATGGAGTCGTTGAAGAAAATGCAAGAAAATCAATTTTGTAACGTGATGCAATGAATATTTAATTATTCAAATAAAGGTTTGTTTCATTAATACAGCATCAATTTCTAGCAGTATTTTGGCTCCATCAAATGCATTGACCATACAGTACAGTAGCAGAGTTTTCAATCTCCTTGATGGAGCCATTACACTGCTAGACCATGACATGATATTAATCAAACAAACTTTTATTACAATTACTTATTTGAATCATAAATTCAATGCATCACGTTAAAGGAACTGAAATTCTTCCAGTGTTAATGCTCCATCAAACACATTGGTGGTGGGGTTTTCAATGTGTTTGATGGAGCCTGAACACTTATGCAAAGCATTGAATTTTTAGGCATAATTGTTAAATAACACTGATATAACAATTGTGCCAAATTTTTAATTATTCAAATAAGTAATGGAAATAAAAGTTTGTTTTAGCAATAGAAAAAAAGGATATGTCTACTACTGCCAATATGGCTATGTCAAGGAGATTTTAAACTCCACCACTATATTGTAACATCAATCTGCTTTACAGAGCCATTATCACTAGTAGACATTTCCATTTCTTTAACTAAAGCAAACGTATATTTCAATTAATTATTTGTATAATTAAAAATTAATGCCTCAACAAAAACTGAATTTCTTGCATTGTTAGGGCTCCATTCAACATATTGAAAACACCACCACTGCATTGCAACATCAATGTGTTTGACAGAGCCTTAACACAGCAGAAAAAATTCAATTCTTTTTATGTAAAGCATTGGCATCGAATTTTAAATTATTCAAATAAGTATGCTTTAGCAAGTTTGTTTTAGCAATAGAACCTCAATGTTAAGCAGTGTTAAGGCTCCATCAATCTGCTTGACAGAGGCTTAACACTGCTAAACATTTTGGGTATAACAACATTTTGCTTTTTCATTGCCAAACCAAGCCTTAATATAAAAATAATAAATATTTGAATATGTTTAGCCATGTTTATTAACTTACCTTAACGTCTTTTTTTGTAGCCATGGCCCTTGTGGCATGCCACAACCACTCACTGCAACTCTGCAATTCAATTGTTTATAGAATGGAAAAACCGTTGTGAATTTCCAAACATAAAGGTGGCAAAATATGATTCGATATGAATTGATAATCAGATATTTTGCAGCACCACCCAATGTTGGTAGAAACACTACCATTTAAGAGTCTGGAAGTTTCTATATGAGTTTCTCCCCATGGGACTAACCGCATAATCTTTTATGCTACGTATTGCCAAGGCTCTGTCCTTTTCATGTCTTCGTACCCAAAGAGCGCCACCTAGTTAATGGTTTGCTGAAACTACTTGATTACATGTATTAGATTGCATATTTACAACTATAAATAATAATTGGAATGATTTAAAAGTATTTATCAAGGGTCAGGTGTATATAAAGAACCTTAATCATCATCATCTCCCCTCCTCACACCTGTGGTGGGGTCAGGTTGTGGGATTTTATCCTCCACAGCCTC
Source organism: Trigoniulus corallinus (assembly GCA_013389805.1). Classification (NCBI taxonomy): domain Eukaryota; kingdom Metazoa; phylum Arthropoda; class Diplopoda; order Spirobolida; family Trigoniulidae; genus Trigoniulus; species Trigoniulus corallinus. The sequence goes on from JAAFCE010006668.1 coordinate 13,111,006, forward strand.
TCCACCCTGCACGTCTCCATGCCTCTCTGCACTACCTGCTCCCATGTCCGTTTTGGTCTTCCCAATCACATGGTGACCCATAATGGACCTCAAAGGTCCTTTTTCCTCTCGCCTCAACACATTCCCATACCATCTCAACGTCTTCTCTCATCTTTTCCATGATGTCTCCAACCCCCAAGCTACCTTTAATATAAACATTTTGGAAATATATATCACCTTATAACATGCTCCTTTGCATGGAGCAAAGGAGCAGGAATAGTGTGCGCTGCTGTAAATTGCTCAAACCCCATGAAATCCACTCCAGGAATCCATCACCTGAGGCAGTGTTGGGTCTGTGGGTTCTAATTCTCCACTCTCACTTATCCCCAATCAAGTCCCCCTCCACCCTGCACGTCTCCATGTCCCTTTGAACCACCTGCCCCCACGTCCGTTTTGGTCTTCCTCTAACTCTGGTGCCCTCAATTACCTGCAATCCCACAATGGACCTAATAAGCTCCTCCTCTCCCCTCTCATCACATGTCCATACCACCTCAACCAGTTCCCTCTCATCTTTTCTGCAATGTCTCCCACCCCAAGCAACCTCTAACGTAATCATTTCTGACACTCCACTCATGTATTGTAGCATTCACATCTCAGCCACTTGCATTTGCCATTCATGGTTCTTCCTAACTGCCCAACACTGAGCCATACAGCATAGCGGGCCTGACGACAGTTTTGTAAACTTTAGCCTTCAGTTTTATTGGGACCTGGTGATTGCACAGGACCTCACTTGCCTGTCTCCACTTCAGCCATCCTGCATTAATGCTATGGGTCACGTCAGAATTTATTTCCCCATTGTTCTGGAAAACTGATCTTAAATAACGAAACTCTTGCACTACTGGAATCCCCTCCCCAACGAATCTCACCCCCATTGCCCTGGCCACTAAAATTGAAAGCTATTTAGTCAATCTTCTTCATGTTCACCTTAAGACCCTCCCCCGTCTTTCCATTGCTGTCTTAATGTCTTGTAGTAAGTGTATATATATATAGAAATTATTTTTTCCCATTAAAAACATGTGAAAGTGAGCCATTTATGCCAACATGCCAACAAAGTGAGCCAACATGTTCAAATTATCAGCAAGCACTTTACATTATTATTAAGTAAAATCAAATAAAGTGCATAACTCAGGGCATAACAGGTGGTGCAAAGGGACATGGAGGCGTGTGGGGTGGAGGGGGACTTGGTGTGGGATAGACGGGAGTGGAGGATTAGAACCCGCAGACCCGACCCTGCCACGGGCGGGAGAAGGGTGAGATGATGATGATGATGAACTCAGGGCATAACTGCATGTTTAAGATGCTTGAAATATATCTAGCATCTGTGTTGTAGCAAACCATCCACTTGGGGCGCCACTGTTACACAAAATTCAATGGGAAAGGGGCGCAGCTGGTACTCCATAAAAAATTGTACACAGTGAACACGAAACTGACGGGACCAAAATATTTTTTCGTGTTAAAAGAATTTCGTGCTAAGCGATTCATGCAGAAAACCCATCATTGTTTTGTATGTCGTCATATTTTATTAATTGGATTTATTGCTAAAAGTTACACTTGTAATTTATAGTAATATAACCAACAAAGCATTAATTTACCTGCCAAAGTTTCTATTTTGGTTATATAATGCAATGTTGGAACAAATGGGGTAGGCCATCATCCCCCACAGACAACCCGGCCAATATTCCTTTGGGTTCCAGATGCCTGGCTGGGGTGCCCCCAGTCCAGGGCATGTTCAGTGGGCCCACAGATCCGACCATGCTGCAGGTGGGATGAGGGTGTGATGATGTTTACTAAAAGTTACATTTGTGGGCACCATATTAGATTCAATATTTTCAATTGAAATAATGATGTAGGCTACAAATGCATAATTTAAAAAAAATGGCTAAAAGAATTATTGTTTTTGGGATAAAGTGAATGCATGTGATTGGGGGCACCAGGGGTAGGGGAAGACCAAAACGGACGTGCGAGCAGGTGGTGCAGAGGGACATGGAAGTGTGTGCGGTGGGACTTGGTTGGGGATCGGCGGGAGTGGAGGATTAGAACCCACAGACGCGACCCTGCTTCAGGCGGGAGAAGGGTGAGATGATGATGATGTTTTCTTTGCCAGGGCACAAGTCCCCCTTGACGTCTCAAGCACCTGCCGCAAGCACCAGCGCCATCTCGTGAGGCTTACGCGTGACTTCCTCTCAACCCATCTGTTATAATGTCAATTGTAAACATCCCTTATTAATGGTTTTCTGATAGAAACTATATATAGACAACGCATTCTTTTTTGTCTTCGATATGCTGAGCTTGAAAACATTAGAGGTACAATTCAATTTAGTGCATTCAGATTGCTGTTTGCCATTATCATATACTATGTGAGTACTAATACTTTAAAGTCGCCGTATTTTGAAAATTTAGTCGCCGTTGATTTCAATAGACCTAATTGAATTCTAAATAATTCTTAGGGATGTCGCCGGTGAAGAGTTATTTCTAAGCACTATTGTAAGTAGAAATTAGTAAGTGTAGAAACATAGCTTGTATATTAAGCATCTCTAGCTTCATCGCTCATATTCAAGTCCATGTAATGTTCATTATAGCTACAGTGTGCCAAGGAGCATCCTGCAAACGAAAAAGAGATAATTGTGCATTCTCTTCTTCGGTTATACAAGATTAGTTCGAGCCATTATATTATTAACAAACTTTTAGATAAGCAGTCATGGAATACGATGTTATCATTGGATCAAAACCTTACAAATCGAAATCGCCTTGAAATGGATATCATTTATGCTATACGATCATACTTTATTAATGAATGTCAATCGTTTTCAAAGAATATTAAGGATCAGGAGATGATGGATTTGTGGCATCTTGCTGCACTTTACAATTTTGGCATTCGCTTGTTACCATTTACTGAGGTGCATAAAATATCAAGACTTGAGCAAAAAAGCAGACTGAAGCGGATTGTTGATTTGTATTTTGGTGCTGTTCCTGGCCAGAAGTCCTTGAATCACTTAGTTCATTCATTTATTAAATTTTCCACACATCTAATTAACCAAGTAAAACAGGAGATTGAAGTGATATCGATGCTTCATTATCCAAATTATCTATTTATGTGGGACGATCTCAGTTCGATTAGTTTTGAGCTTCTCACTCATGAGTTGGAAAACATTATAATACAATTTGAAGGCGATGCAGGGAGTTTATACGATAATAGTTGCAGTGTTAGCCCACAGGCGCCAAGTAGTGTCGAATGTAAGTCAGATCTGCGGAGTAGTGGCAACATGCTGGTACAAGAGGATGACAACAACGATCATTTCTCAGGATTTTGCATTCGTCGTACTGAACTCCTGTTAGACCTATTCAGGTGTTGCAAGAATGTAGAAGAAAATTTTCAAATATATGCCGTGGAACTGCGCGATCGTGTTATGCCAGTATTAAAACTCAGTCGAGATATTAGCAGCCACTTGGGTATGAATGATGTGACTTTAGTAATTGGAACGTGATTTAACGACTTAATGATACATATTTTTTTTCTTTTACAGATCGTTCCACTGAAATAATTTCTTGGGAATGGAGGTTGGTGTAATTCCGAAATTCCCGAAAAAAGAAACAATGTAATATTTTAAAATCTGGATCCATTGCAATGTTAAGTAGAAGTTAGGTTGCTTGTCATAGAAAGGTATGAGAAACTGAATTCGTAGTGATGATGCTGTCATTCACCAACGTTAGTGTTTTACTCAAGCGCAACCAATCTATGACTGACTTGTAGTAGATCCAGATTTATAATGATTTGATGAAGTACTTAGTATTTATGGACTTCCTGTTTTTAATGTAGATCTTTTTTTCGACCTTTCATTGGAGACATCATTAATGCCATGAATTTTGATATTTGCTTCTATACATTGACAATAATGGAGGAGGAGTGGAACACGATTCAAGTGCATAGGAATACCAAAACAACATTTAGACCAATGTTTTCAAAAACTGGACCTAATTCTGTAGCTGTTTTACAATCTGCTGCTGTGTTAATTGATGCCATCCAGAAGTATTCCGTTTTCGCACTACTTTCTGTGGGGATGTTGATGCCTCTTGGATCGGCGTTTGTTACTTGTCTGAAGCAGCAGTTTATTGAAATGAAAAACCATCTCCTTAGAATCAATCGATCAGTTACCCATTCCTGTATCACTTCACTGTTATACCCCACCTTAGGCTCAGTTCTGGTTCTGAAAAATTGTCTGATGCTGTACATAAAAAAAACTGATTTTAAAAGGTAAAAATGATGTTAAATAATATCAAATACCTATTGACTCTAAAAGGATTCGTCTTGCATTCCAGTGATTTTGAAGTTATCATAAATGATATGGCATTTGTACAAGAGGTTATTTTGGAGCAGATATGTGAGAGCCATAAGCAGATACTCGCAACCAGTGTGTTACACGACGATGACAGTAACAGTTGGGCAGACGGCAAACCATTTTATGAGGTTCAAGTTCCACCCATTCATTAAATGGTGTCTGTAAAGTCCAAGATTTTAATGAATACTTTTTTTTTAAAGAATGAGAGATGCTCTTTTTCCATTCAAATGTGGAAATATTACGTGCAGGCTTTACAGCAAGATCTTTGGCTGAATGTACCATGTCCTGAGATCCAAGACATCTACGCTACTATAATAAAACATTCACTCGAAATTTTAGTAATGCGATATTCTACCACTGTAATATCCTTCTCACGTACAAAACAGTTACATGCTGATGTGACAGCTGTGCTGTTGTTTACAAAAGAGATCTTGTCATATATAGTTACGGAATTGTCATCATATTTTGGAAATTGCAAAAGAGTTATTGTCCGAAGTATTCATAATTTGTGCACTGCACTGCTAATGACAGTGGTTATTATAACTGCCCCACTGAAGGTTCTATACAAGGTGATTTTATGTTGTTTTGTCATATTCACTATCAGTAATTTACAATTAATATTGCCTCTAAAATTTTTGTTTCCGAAGGTATGCACAAATGAATCTTCTACACCAGATTCACATCAAAGAGTTGACGAGAAAGCTGTAAGATCTATGAATATGATATGGTTGCGGTTTTCTCAACAGTCCAAAGATATCGATCACACACAATATTCAACTAATGTTTTCCTCATTCGGTTGAGAATTTTATTACATCAGCCAGTAATGAATAGTTGTGCTTTATTACAGGTATGGTAATTTTCTGCACTTCAGTATGCATTTTGTTATTTTATTTATGAACGTCACTTAGAGCGTATCACTATAAATTTCTATGTTTTTTTAAAGATTCTGATAGATTCCGATGCAAATTTTTCTAAAATGCTTCTTGGGAATCCATCCATATTTGCAGAACCTATTCTGCCCTACAATGATGAAGACATTCTTTCTCATATTAACACTTTGGATTCTTGTAGACACAATTATCAGTTTTGGTTACTATACATCCTTGCTCATTGCAATTCATCGATTGAGTGTTTTTCTGAAGTTTTTATGTATGCCTTAGACAGGTATTGAACTGAACAATTTTACTTAAAATGTGCGTTCGATACGGTTATTTCATTTGTAAATTCATGTCGTTTAATAGTACTTGGTATACATATTTGGATGACTTGGGAACTGACGCAAAATTACAGGTTAGTAAACTAATTAAAGAAGTTGAAATTCATTTCCATTTTGCCACCATTTGATGGTTGTTGCTCATATTAGGTTCCGTGTTGGTTTGATGCTCTCTATGGTTTGCTAAAACCATTTCTTCAAACGTATGTAAAAATCATTATTACATGTATATCTTTATGTTAGTAATTTGATCTTTATGTGAGAGTATTGCTGTTTTAGTGCCATACAAAAAATAATGTTTTGCATCTTGGAAAATGTCAATTTAGAGGAATCACATCGTCTAGCAGTTAACGAATTATTCAATACGTTTGAAGTCAAAAACAAATGTATGTTACATTCGCTAAATGCAGTGGTGAGATTCAGCTTATTATTCTGGAAGCCTTTATCAAGTGTTATGAACGAATTAAAATTACTATTCGTAATTAGTTATTTTTTTCATTTGTCTTTTGATCGCAATTTCTTTTGATTTTTTAGTTGACATTTTAGTTGATACTTTGATTGACATGCTGTCAACAATGAAGTTGTCTCTAATACAAATACCTGACACCGTCTGCATATTATTTTCAAAGCTTAATGACTCGTATAATAAACGATATACTACTTGCACGCATATGACAAGTGTGGTATTTAAGGTGAGACGGGATTTTATATGATTCTTTAAATAATTGTCCGAGTTAAACGCGATTGTTTTATTTGAATTTGGAAGATACTTATTGCGATGCTCGAACGATATTTGTCTGTTGTTGTTGAGAAGATAACTGCAATTACAGAACATTTCAATAATAACATTGATGTTCTTCGCCAGTACCAGAAGTTGCTTTTAAACATTTGCAATCCTAATCATCAAGGTAAAAAAAATTACACAGTTAAAAATTGATTGGTGGAAGATCCTTTCTTAACAAAGTTGATTTTTGATTACCATAGTTTCGGACGAATTGCGAGACACATTAATTGGACGCTATGCCGAAATAGAGGTTGTTGCCGAATATATTAATAAACACATCACTGTCATGTATGTCTGTTATGTTATATGTATATTCTATTGGCATACTCTAAATTCAATCTCTGTTTTAGGGCTTCAAGTTGCATCAAAAAGGTTTCATTTGAGAGTAAATGCTCAAACTCAAATTGTTTATTAGCTGTTGATTCTGCATTTATGTTATCATCAGTTAAAGGTTTCCTTGAATAACAACTTACCATATTATTGATTTCCTATCCTAATCACATGTTTGTTCTACTTAAGGGAAATATGCATTACAAGCTATTTATCAATTTCTAATTAATAACCAGCAATGGATATATAGGAAGTTTGTAGTAGACGACGATGTAAACTTGCATTCAAGTGAGAGACTGCAACAAACTAGGTATTTTAATCCACTTGTGGAGTATGAAAAAATTGGGACCACTGGTTGTTCATTTACTTTGGTATGTAGATTCATTTAATACCTATGCGTTTTTAAGGAAATCTGATTGAAGTTAGATTACCTGACGTTCAATTGTATTTTGTTTAGGCATCCTTAGGAACGATCGTATATGATTGGGAATATATATTAAAGAATGAGTTTGGTTTGACTAAACTGAGTATTTCAAACTTGATATCACACCGTTGGGAGTTTCAATCGGACATCTCTTTGAAGAATGAAGAACGTCATTTTGTTACTAACTTAAGACAACTGTTTAATCCATTCCAAAATGGTAGTACAACACCTGAGGTTTATTAAATGCTACTGTTATAGAATATTAAATGAGTTAGTGTATTAACATGTAAAGTTTTTAACTTATGAAAAAGAACTCAGTACAGATTTGGAAACGTGGTCAGAAGATTCAAAGTTCCATCTCAATATCCGATCGAAGATGTAGGTTCATTTTAATAAATGGCTCAAAGGTTTGGTGCACTTAATGAGGGGATTAGGCCTGATAGCCAGAGGGATAAGAATAGGAAACTCGTCATTATTAGCCATGGCTGCAACGTACGTTTTATTTAAAATTAATACAACATCATTTCATCATTTTAGGAGGTGTGCTCCATAAATGGATCATGAAACCCTACAGTGGAGAAATTAATATACCAGTTAATGGCCGCCATACAATCTGTGATTGGGTTGGGGAGTAAGCCAAGCAGCCATAACAGGGCGAACCCTTAGGAGGCTGCTCACGGGGGATGAGGAGATAGGTGAGGGGAAATTTGCAGCACCCAACGTTCTTTACCAACCACCCGTGTTGGTATTAACGTGAGCTTGCGCTGCTTAGCTTCCGTGATCTCACGAGAACTTAGCTGACAGTTTTATCCTCAGTTGTAACTGTGCAGTCAAAACTGTAGGGAATGTGTTCAGTTGCAACTTTGAGAGATTTTGCCACACACCCACTTGCGACCATACTAGCAAAAACAAAAATGGCAAAGAGGTAGTCCAGGAAATGAACAAAGCAGGTTATTGAAACTCGACCATGTAGCTAAGGTGGTATGAACATGTAATTAGAAGAAGGAAGGTCCAATATGGGAATGCAGGTGATTTGTGGGAGTGGAGGCCTAGAACCTAGAGACCGGACCCTGCCACAGGCAGGATAGAGGTATGATGATGTTAGCGCTATTGTCTGGAGAACTCAGCTTTGCCCTTCAGAAAATGACACATGGGAAGGCAAAGTTCTCGTCACTCCAACAGATTCTCACTTCAACATTTCTAACTGTACAGTTTATAACTGCCTAGGTAACATAGCCTCATGAACGCCCCCTTGTATAATTTGTACGCAGGTCAAGCGCTTCCTTATTTAGTCACCATACCGTCATGTGTCATGTTAGGTAAATAATCAATATGTCAGTTTAAAGTTGGGAATTTGTCGTAGCGTTTCAAATCGTAGTATAGTTGCTGTTCTTCCTGTTTTATCGGCATAGACGTGTTTGTATTAATAATCGAAAGAGTATGCAACTTTTAAAATTTTGTTGTTCAACTTATGTTACGGCGCCTTGAAGACATTTGTTTTGACGATACTGTGCTCTGCGGTCGTCAAACGCGTATTCTCGTCTGAAAATACAGTATGGCAGAACCATCCTTTGGTATTAATAGGGATGCGGATTTGTTTCTTAATCGCTGGAAAAGCCATTTGCATGGGTTCTCGAGTTTCAGGGAATCTCTTGAAGCGAATATGAATGAGGATTTTGATCCATTCAGTGCAAGTGGAGAAAATGAATTCCTTGACGAGTCGTTGAACGTATCATTGACTGCTCCTCCAGAAAATTCGTAAGCTCTTATTATTTTTTAGTAACATTTACGACATATAATTGCAATGTAAGTTTATATTTACCCGTTCCACTTCTCTGTGACTGAACGTTGTTCATTGATTTATTAGCGATCATCGTTAATGCCGGCTTTTCAAAACATAATGACGTAATGCACTGGTGGTGATTTTAAACAGGTGCTAACTGTGGCAACCTGTAATTAACACGGTCCTGTCATAAGCAGCAGTGAAGTATTGGGAAGTTTAAAATAAAATGAAAACCTGGTTGGGTTTTGGCCCCAAGCTCTTATAGGTACATGATTGTTATGATATCGAAAATGAAACAACATATTCAGTATGTGTAGCTGTGAATTGGGTCTACTTACACCAATGCTTTACATCAGTGCTTTAACGAGACTAAAATAACATGAAGGTTATGAACAATCTCACTTATCCAAAATTGGCTTAGGTGGTACCATGGCAGATTGGACAGATTTAGTGCTGAGCAGAGATTGTTGTCTGCCTGTAAGGCTGGCAGTTACCTGGTAAGAGAGAGTGACAGAAGACCAGGCTCCTATGTTCTTTCGTTTTTTGGGAATACAGGCATAAATCATTTTAGGTATGCTGCTACGAATGTCTTAAAAAAAGATTTGTTTTTGCCATTAAAAATTATGCCACTGTCAATTTGACTTTATCATTTAGGATAACAGCAGTTTGTGGCGATTACTACATTGGTGGAAGACAGTTTGACTCATTAGCGGATCTTGTTGGTTACTACACCAGTTGGTCAGATCTTTTGAAACGTGAACGATTAGTGTACCCAGTTCCACCACCGGAGGTCTTACATTTTGTTAAGATTTCTAAAATGAAAAATATGTCCAATAACTATATTTTTATTTGGTATAGCCTGTTAATCATAAGCGCCGGGTTGTGGCAATTCTTCCATATACAAAAATGCCAGAAACAGACGAGTTAAGGTATACAATTGCGTTTGTTGTTCGTTTTAATGAAACTACTTGTGGATATACTGCGGCAATAATGATGTTTTTAGTTTCCAAAAAGGAGATATTTTCATTGTCCATAATGACATGGGAGATGGTTGGCTTTGGGTGACTCAACATAGGACAGGTCTTAGTGGATTGATATTCCAAGAACTAGTAGAGGAATTGGTAAGTGCCCAAGCTGGTTTTTTTGTTGTAGAAATTGAATCTTTTTTAACTCTTAACATGTAATGTAAATAGGATGAAAGCATAGACCCCAATGAAATTTATCCATGGTTTCACAGTAGTCTTAATAAAGCTGAGGCTGTAGAAAGGCTAGTTAAAGGTACAGTTGTCTTCTACAGTCGGAGAGAGAGAGGTGTAAAGAGTTAACTAATTAATTGTTGTCTTTAATCTTCAAGCTGGTCCCGGTAGTTTTCTTGTTCGACCCAGTGACAATTCCCCCGGAGACTATTCTTTGTTTTTCCATATTCATAATACTATACAGCGTTTCCGAATTGAGAAGAAGGGTAATCGATATTTGATGGGAGGACGTTCTTTTGATACGTAAGTTTTTTTTCCATCGTAAACTTACATAATTACTTACAAATTAATTAATCTAGGTAATTGTGTGCTTTTGTTTTTAAGCCTAGAATCTGTAATAAATAGGTACAAGAGTGAGCAAATTGTAGAAGGCTACACGCTAGGGCCACCTGTAATGAAGGTAGAGAATGTTATAAAGCTTGCTTACTTTTGGCGTCGGCTAGTTTGGTAAATGTTTTCGATTTTATTTTGAAAGGCATCTAGATTTATGGTAGAACTGAAGGTAACACCACTAATGCGTATTTAAAAGCAATGTAAAGTTCCTCTCGTCAAGAATACCATATAACATGTGTAAGTCACAAGCGTTTCTTTGATATTTTTTAACCAGAATAATTCAGAACTGGATGGGTTCGTTGGAAACTTTTTGGCTAAAAAGAAATCGGAGGATATCTATGCAACATTACGAGAAAGCCGAGAGACAGGCTTACTCTCTCGTAAAAATCCCGGAATTCGAATGAAAGGATATTTACACAAAAAAAGTAAAAGCTTTGAGAACGAATTCTGCAATTGGTTGTCAGTAAAAGTGATTTTATATTATACTTTATCGTGCAGCTCAACACACCAAGAAATGGAAATATATGTATTTTGTTCTTCAAGTTATTGGCATGGAACAGCACCTTCTGTTTTATGAAAATCCAAAGGTAAAGTGCCCAAAAGAGATTATAATATGGTGTTAATGTTGTGTTCTTAATGTAATAATTCTGAATGCGTTTATGAGTTACAGCGAACAAAACCAAAAGGTTTAATAGATTTAAGTTACACATCTTTATATATGGTTCATGACAGCTTCTTTGATAGGTTTGAAAACCTCCTATTGGTTGTCAATTATTATGAATGAGTTTGCCGTAGAATGTTAGAATTTAGTTTCTATTTATAGACCAAATTGTTTCCAGTTGGTGGAAAAAGCTCTTCCATGCTTAAGTACAGTCTATTATCTTTGTGCAAGCACACAAGATGTGGCACAGGTTGATGACATACCAGTGGAATAATGTTGCTATCTCCTGTGTTGAATGTTTTAAACGAAGAAGCACTTCATTTCCTACAGGAATGGATGCAAGCATTGCGACCATTTTGTGTTCAGCAGTCTTTAAAGAATGCAGCATCTAAAGACCTCAAAGAACTAAGGAGTTTACATTTAACAATTTTTGATGCGCACCGTATTCCTCTGAAGTTTGTTCCTCATCCGTTCTGCATCGTTGCTGTTGGAGATGTAAAAGTTTGTCGCACTAGGGTACGTGAAGCTCCAGACCCTGTATGGAACGAAGAGTTCTTTCTTGAGTAAGACACTGTTAAATCATTTTGAAGTGTTATTACTTGGAGCTTGTTTTCATTATCAGTTACTTTCCAGTGATATTCCAATGGATGTTGGCTCTTTCACAGTTACAGTTTATAATAAGGGCAAGAAATGCAAAGATGCAGAAATAGGCAAGTACTACAAAAGTAAATTAATGATAAATGTGTTTAAAATTGCATGTGGTTATATTGGCTACATTTTAGCGGAAGTAACAGTGGATCTTAGTACGTTGACCAATGGAGACGAAACTGAAGATTGGTACCATTTAAGTGGAATCACTCCTCCTCTAAGAGAAGATTGGGGTTCCATTAGAGTTAGGGTTAGATATCTTCATGAAGTTATTATGCCGTTGGAAGAATATAGCTCATTGAAGGAGGCAAGTTGGTGGTAAACTAATATTTTGTTGAAAAAGTAAAAGGAAATCAAAAGATTTAATCTAAGTAATCATATGATCTAAGTATGAGTGAGCTTTTCCATCGGTGATTTTGTAAGTTTTATTTTAAGGTTAAGTCACTAACAGTCTTTTCCTAGCATATGGTGAAGAATTTTCTTGATTGCTGCTGCAAGAGCACGGGTCTTCCCATCAAGTCATTGGACACTAGTTCATTGGTCACTTGACAATGGAAGTGTCATTGGACACTTCTTCAATCAGAATCATCCATAAAATAGCTTTATATAACATATATAATGACAAGGGAAGCTTGATGTAGAAAGTTATTTAAGAATTAGATGAAAGTTGTACTATGAGCATTCCAGTTTAACAATTATTGTTATGGTTAATGAGATGGAAAAGAACCTGCATTAACATTCATGCTTTGAAACAATATGGTAATAAGGGGTTGGTGTTCTGAGGTTTGGAATATAAGAGTATTAATTATTACTGTTTTTACCAGCTAATTATTGATCGTCACCTGGAGGCTGTGTGTGCTTTGGCAGATGTTTGTCATAATGATAGAATTCCATTAGCTACCACATTATTGCGTATTTTTCGTTATGAAGGCAGAGAAATAGATGTCTTACAAGCAATGAATGACATGGAAATAATGAAAGAAGGTAATTATAAATAACTTACCTTCAGACCTTGACAGTCGTCATTGTTACTTTGTGGTGGTTTTTACAGAGGACACATCCACCCTTTTCCGAGCTGCTTCTTTAACGACAACCTTGATGGATCAGTATATGAGATCTACAACAACTGGTTTTCTTCAATTAGCAGTGCAAGATACCATATATAGAGTGTTAGAAAGCAGACAGCCGTGTGAGGTAACAAAAAATGAATGTTTGGAGTATAATGTGAATTTTCAACAGCGAGTGCAGAATGTAATAGAGGGTTGTTTTCCAAAATTCTAATACATTTAATGTCGACTAATATAATAAGCTAAATCCTTCAAAGTTGGATCACTCTACTGATGCTGTGTGCAATGCGGACCATCTATTATCCATCCTGGATGAAGTTATCGATTCAGTGTTTTTGTCTGCTGATGAATGTCCACGGTGAGAATATATATTTTTCTTTTGACAGCATTCAATTGGTGCTCTGAGGTACAGAACAGCAGATAAAACTGTTGTAGTAACATTCCTATTTTGTTTTTCTAATTGAACAAAATTGTACAAAATTCAGGCTTAGTACATTGACTAGAGATATTGATTATCGAAATATATTTTAGAACATTGCGATATCTATGTGGCTGTCTGCAGAGAAGTGTGTGTGCAAAGTGGCCACATGATTCCCTAGTGAGGACAAGAGTTGTTAGGTAGGTGCATAGAAGTGGAAGCGATTGATTAACGTAATTCATTTTTGTAGTTTTGTGAATCAATTTAATATATTAGTTTTGAATGCCTTAACCCTTATTTTGTCATTGGGAAATTTTCTTGTAGTGGATTTATATTTCTGAGGCTTATATGTCCTGCAATTTTGAATCCTAGACATTTTAACCTAATAATTGGTAAGTGTTTATCTGAAATATTTGATTTTCGTTTTTAATTAATTATTGTCCTTAGTAGTTGTTGAAATTAGTTTCCCCACCTATGAAGAGTAGAAAGAATTTCTTCCCTTTATCCCAATTCCTACCATAGCCTAAACCTTAGTACAATACGTCATTTGGCTCCAGAATGCAAGTGCAATTGTGGCTACAGTGCTAAGGCTAGGCTTTCGTTATAAATGCATTTGACTGGTTGCTATAGATCCGCCATCAGAAATGGCATCAAGAAGCCTGACATTGATTGCTAAGTGCCTTCAAAATCTTGCGAACTTGATTGAATTTGGAGGAAAGGTATCAAACAGTACTTCACAGAATTGTGCATGCAGATATATTTTTAAAAAAACATTTCCATGTCAATGATTTAATCAGGAGCCATATATGGATGTAGTAAACCCGTTTATAATGAAAAACAAAGAAAGGATGATAGTATTTTTAGATCACTTATCAGTAAGTGGTATCTATGTGAACATTTGCTGTTTAGGGGTTACTACTTTGTGTAAATTGTAATTTTCATCATACAGAAAGTGAGAGAGAAACCGGATCCAGATGAACCTGTGAGCGCTGACCCTGCTCGGGATTTAGCAACTTTACATCACATTTGTGTGACTCATATAACAGACCTTCAGAATATTGGCAGGACGAGGGTAAGATGGTGTATGGTTAAATGTTGTTAGGGCTGTTTACAATAATTTTCATGTGCTTGTTGACAAGAAATATAGCAAATCACATTCAGTATAATGAGCAATCATATTCAATTCAGCAAATCAAATGCAAATCATTTCCCATCTTAGTAATGTCATCTTTTACTCTTCTGTTGATATTGTAGCCTGCTATAAAAAAATTGGTAACTGTAATAGAGATGCTATCTAAACATAAGCAAAGACACATGGAAATGATCCGATAGTGACGTGGGTTTACAAATGCAACCAGAATATCATCCATGCAAGGTGTTGTGTGTAGGATTGCATACTGTTGTGCCAGGATCTATTTCGTTGGGATGACGTATGGCAGCTAAGTGTGCTTCCAGTGACGATAGTGCTTAGCCGAAAATCACACTTGGATGATGCAGGTTAATGTGAAACGTTAATGCGAAGATGCATGTGATTCTCAACTACATGTAAGACATTCAGTGTTTCCTGCACATTAGTAAATAATTGATATATAACTTCGATATTGTTGAAAACAGTGACAAGGCGCTGCACCTATGAGTGCGCTGTAATGAACAAAGTAATTGGTTTTTTGTGGAGCCATGTTATATCCCCGTTGCTTAAACTGTGCAAGACTTCAAAAAAATCTTTACATCTAGGAATTTTGCTACTCGGCGATGGATGAGTAATGTATATGATGATCTCTTCACATGTATATGATGTTGGGTAACTTCCAATGCTGCAAGCAGACTGTTGATGAGTCTACCACCTAAGATCGACCCTTAGTGAAAAAGTAACATTTTCAATGCTGCAAGCAGACTTAAGATCCACCCTTAGGGAAAAACGAGGTGAGCCATGGAGGCACATGCAAAGTGTGAAGCGTGGTAGCCAAAGAACGTTATTTACATTGAAACTGGTGATGCTGATTTTGAATTCTGATTTGAATTTGGATTTTGAATTCTTGTGATCTGGAAATATATTTCTGATGTCAGGATTTGGTTTTTATGCATCGACTGTGTTAAGTTGGCTAATATGAGGCGAACGATTGCATACAACTGTTTCCCAATATAAACATAATATGGTTATTGTGTTTGTAATATACATCAATTTCTAAGAATTGGGAGCTGTTTAGTTAAACTCAATGTGAATAGATAGAAGCAACCAATCTTCTTTAACATAATGGACATGGTATTCTGTCCAGAAGCTTGCATAAATACGTAATTGTGAAAGCATGTAATGTATTGCTCATATACTGTAAAATCTATAAGATGAGAATGAAGAAAAGTTCGTTGAGATTATTTTGCGTCAGTGTTATAAAATTTATGTCTCATATAACCACATCGAGTAGATTTAGATTTCTTCAATTAATATGCTATCCAGAATCAAAGTCATGATCTAAAAGCTCAAAATATTGACTGTTGCCAATGAGAGAGCAATAGCATTTAAAATCCATTGTAAATATTTCCAAGCTATTCTTGTGCATTGAAGTACTGCTTATAATTAAAAATTTTAGCATATCATTATTGTGTTATATGATTTAAAGCAAGTACGTTCTCTCACTGCATTCTCTATTCGTTACAGTAGGAAAGTTGAAAAATACTTGTAATGAGCGCTACGAATCACCAATATGAATGATGAACTCATTCATATTTGTAATTGTGAAGGGACGTTGAAATGCAATATCCAAAGCGAATGTCGCCACCTAGGGAAAAGCATTTAACACTTTTAAAAGACTATGTGCTACAGTGCAGTGTGATTTTGCTAGCATGGTGTGCTAATCCCCTTGCACGTTGTTGGGAAATCATTTTTTCATCCAATTTAAAGATTTTAATTGTTTCATCATTGTAATTTAATAATTATATCTTTAAACTTTATTTTTACTCCCATGAATTTTTTTCTGGATTTAGTATTAGTGATGAGTTTCCAACGTGCAACATCGTTAAAGACCAGACGTCTTCGTTTTTCAAGATGGCTGCCTCATGTTGATGTTGGAGCTTCATTGTGCATGTGCGAGGGTGTGTCCTGTTCAGTGCCTTCCGAATCGTAACTGGGGAAAAGTTACGATTCTGGAGGCTTCTAACCGTTGCCAAAGTCGGGGGGGGGGGGGGGTTGAGTGGGAGGCACAACTATGCTCAACACACTCGTATTTGTAGTCGGAACGCCCAATTCGTTCCTCAATTCAACATCCCTAGTAATGACACTAATCATCCGTCCTGTTTTTAAATAATAGAGAGTTAGTGGTGAACGTCCACGAAGACAAAACGAACGATAAGAGGTCAAATGAGGCAACTGTGCATGCTCAAGAGCAATTGAGCTTGCATATTTGCCTCATTTGACCTCGTATCGTTTGTTTTGTCTTCATCGACGTTCACCACTAACTCTCTATTGATAATTCCCATCCTTTAGCTTATTTAGAACTTTTTGAAGTTTCGCAATATCAACTTTTATTTAATGATGTTTGTGTGTAATTCGTTAAGACATGAGCATATGCCTCTTGACCAGCTATGTACAGTATTCCACAACGTTTTTGGAGTCACATGCTATTCTTGGGGTTGACAATAAATGTCAGTTGTGGTTCAGAAAAGTGAAATTTAAAGACAAAAGAAAAAAAGCAATCAAGAAGATTGGAGTTTTTATTTCATGTTTGGTTGATTGGCATAATAAAGATAGCAAAACTCTTGTATTAGAATGAATCTTAAATACAATATTAAGGGAAACGGTAAGATTAAACGGTTTACGGAAGTTTCACCCCCGGAGCTTTCGCCCCCACACATCTCGCCCCTCGGATGTTTCGCCCCTGGGAAGGTAAATGGCCGGTAAACGACGTAAACGCAATGTCTTTTAATGTGATGTTCGTCTGCTAAATTGTACTTAAAAAGAAATAGCGGCAGCGTCGATGCTTAAAACTACCAACGTAAAATTTGGCGCATGCGTGTGTCGCTACCTTATGTCCGAATTTTAAAAACGGAGTCGGCAAAGATATGAATATGAATGTGTAATCCTTTGTGACGGATACCTTGCTAGCGAGATTTTTCATGCCAGGCCCATATACCTAGATCTCCACCAGCACCCTAGGAGTACCTTTGCCTTTTGCACCCACTCCAGCCGCTCCACACCAGAACCCATCAACCCCAGAACCTCTTCCAAGGTGGGGGTTCCCCAACTCATCCTGCAGTGGCCCAGCGCTGGACAGGCCAGGATCACATGCCTGACATCCTCCACTCGATCCCCACACAATCCACAGCCCACCTCTCCACCTGTGATCTTTGCCATCCTCTGTTTCGTCTCCAGTGACCCAGCTCTTGCCCGAAACAGAAGTGAGCTCTCCCACGTATTGTCATAGATTATCTCCCTCTCTATGTTAAGCTTGTTCCCATACACCATCAGCGTTTTCTTTGCCGCCCTTCCCTCCATACTCTGCCGCCACTGCCCTAACCCCCATTCCTTAACTTTGTCCTGTACTAGTCTTTGCAATGTTGTTGCCCCCTCCTTGCTCTCCCTGGGTTGCAGTGTTATGCCTATCTTCTTCGACATCTGGTTTACCCTCCTCTCCCAGTTGGTAAATACCTTCATGTTGTTTACCCATGCATTGACCTGCCATACCGGATTCTCCTTCCCTAGCCCCCATATCCTGCATAAGTATAGCAACTTACTTATCATTTCTCTCTGTTCAAATGTAGACCACCCCATGTCCCCTTGTATTGCTTCTACTGCTGTGAACCTATTTTCCCCTAATGCCATCCTGCCTAACCTTCTTTGGGCTACTTCCATACAGTCCCTTACCTTTTTACTAATGCACAGAATTTCACCATGCACAAAATTTCAATAAAAAACCAATTAAACCTGGACCAAATCTAGGCAAACAATACCTTAAACTAATGGCGAAATTAAAAATTTGGACGATAATTCAAAGGCCTTCATTAAACGGTCCCTGGAAGTTGAGTGTCCAGAAATGGAAAAGAGGTCTTTTGATTAGTAGAAAGTTTTGAAAAGCATTCGGAGAAAATAATGGGAAATATAAAACTTGAATGACAAGTTTATCAAGGAAACCAACAATTTGCTAGAAAATGTCAAAGAAGAAGTTCAATTAAAGTGGACACAACAAAAAGAAGGGAATGTCCAGGGAATTGGAAAAAGGGTTAACAGAAAAACATAAATTTGAAGAAGGAAAACTGAAAAGTGCCATAGTCGGGGCACTGTCTTATTTTCTGTTGAAAGGTAAGGCACTTTACAAAGGCACAATTCAAAAACATATTTCAAGTTTTTAGACGTTTATTCCTCTCTCAATAGGTGGCGTCACTTCACTTTCACAGGCTGTCATTCACATGCTGGTCAGTAGACTTCCCCATTCTGTCAAAGCCTCCTAGATAACAAGGCCTTTGCAGTGTGACGTCACTGGCTAGTGATGTCACACAAAGTAGTGCTAGCACACTATGTGAACGACCATATTGTGTGCATTTCAAGCGTCTTTTTTAAATTGATATTTGAGTTTAATTTTTAACTCAAATCATTTTCAAATGCCAATCATATAATATTTGGATTGTGCCATGTAATTGTGTTGTGCCTGGATGCCAGGGAAACTACAGAAGTGGACCTAAAGTTAATGTCTTCATTTTTACAAAAAAACCCCAAAATGGTGACAAAATGGATTATAGCTAGTAACAGAAAGGCTTCCAGATTGACCAAGCATTGAATGGTAAGCAGATTTAATATTGAACTCATAGGCTTATATAAATTAGATACACCATGATTTTACTAATGTTTTACACAAAGTGTTGTGCATATCATTTAAACTAAGAATATGGCAGCCAAGATGTTGCATATATAGAAAAGTTAGGCATACATGTTATGTTAGGTATGTTGGGTTATATATATGTTAGATTAGGTTAGTTATGTTAGGTATATTTGTTAGGTGAGATGTGTTAGGCATATATGTTAGGTTAAATTAGTGATGTTAGGTATACATGTTAGGTTAGATATGTTCTGTATACTTGTATGCCTAACATATATACATAAGCTCCTAACCCTTTTCCTGCCTATGGTAGATTTGGGTACCCATCTTGTCCCTCTGAATATTCTCTCTCCATGGTGAATGTCTTTTTGAGCACCCAGGGGCAGATCCAGGGGCTGATCAAGGGGGTAGCAGTTCAAAAAATGGGTGCCCCAAATATTTTTAAATATTCAGAACCCCTTAGAATACATACCATGTCTCCATATATTATATAGGTCCTCTACTGCCCTTTAGACAATGCCCTATCTTCAGTGGTTTAGCCAACTATAGATTGGACTGGCAGTGTAGAAATGGGAATAGGAAATTCAAAAATGTCTCATCAGTTGCAAAGTTGAATCATGCATCAATTGAAATATGTACCCCTTTGAAGCACTGAGGGGGGAGCAATTGCTGCATTGTTCCCCCTCTGGATCCACCCCTGCTGGGCCCTAATAACCATTGTTGTCAATGGGCCCTAAAACCCTAACAAGCAACAACAACAACCTCCTTTTATGACTTTTCATGTGAAATTACTTTTAAAAATTTTCTAATAAGTATGCTATTGAAGCACTACAATCCATACATAAGCAAATCTTCCCTATGGTTTAGACACTTGCATAGCTATTGAAAAAATCAAAATAATTATATTGAGAAGAAGAAGTCTACAAGAGGTTAAAATTGAAAATTAAGCATTAAAATATGTGTTTTAAATGCATGTATTTCTTACAAAAATTTAAAAATAAATTAATATTTTCATGCTGTCTATTCACTCAAACCAATATTTGCATGTGCATTTAAAATCTATTTTATATTTTATTAATAAATATCTCATTGCTTTGTAAGGGCAAGCGTCAGCATTCATCATTATTTTCAGTAGGTCTTAGCACTACTTAGGATGACGTCACGAATCAGTGAGAAGGCCTTCTGTTTAGGAGGTCTTGATTCTGTCCTGCAAAATTAACCAGATAATCTAGTACGAGGTTATTAAAAACACCATTAGAAAAGCACTATTACGTAATATACCATCACAAAGTTGCTGTTAATATCATCCAACTGAAACCTTAGATGTAAACCATCAATAGGAAATGATGGACATGGATTCACGGAGCCAGCCAGATAATTAACATAACGATTAATGGAGTGAAAATTTATACTTCCAACGTCAGGAATTTTAAATGATGAAACAACTCCCTCAGTAGGCGACGTCTTGAAACAATATGGGAATGCTTTTTAAATGATCCACCATAAATTACATTTATGAATCGAAACGCTTTCAAATGACGCTAATTACGTTATTAAACTTGATTGCCTGTCCCAATTCTTCCCGTTTAATTTCCAAACCACTGGGGCCAACGTTTTCTTGTTGCTCTGTAATTCGATTTTCCTCATCTCTAGCCATCTTTTCCATTAAATCACGGCTTGATTTCCCAATAACCTTCAAAACAACATTATCTTCAACATGTGAATCTAATTTAAAACTGGATGTTAACTTACAGTAACAGAATTTCCTTCAAGAAAATATTTTCTCAATAAAGCTTTCCAAAAGTCCTCCTCTAATTTCGAAATTGTGGTGAAGAGACTTAGGCGCTGAATGTACTTTTCAAGCTATAAAGGGAATATAGGTGAATAGCATAAGGAAAGCGCGTTATAAACATCAATGAAATTGGCAACCTAGAAGGGTACTGACATTTTCAATTGAGGTACCATGTAAAACATCCCTAATGAGAAGCTCAGCCACAAGCTCATGAGGTCTACATTCTAGCTGCCAAAATATTTGTTCAAATGACTGATTTTAAGCTATGTCTTGTAAATGATGTTATTTCTTGATAGCATAAACTTACATTATCGAGAAACAATAAACGTTTTCTATGTATTACACTTTGCATTCGAGGCATATCAATATTGCATTTGGATGTGTTAGGCTCATGAGGATTTCATTCAACCTATAGTAAAACCAACTGTGATATGGCCTTAAAATAGTGTAGTAAATTTCATAGTGCAAATGACATACCTTGGTTTGACACTTTGCAACTTGTCAACAGGCACATTTTCGAAGGTAAATTCAACATAACCCTCTAAATACTCCACAACGTCATAAGTAACCTATAAATTAAATTAATATATTACTAGTAGAGAGCCAGACATAAAGCTCTATGAATTCACTGAAACGTACCCGACTGCAATATGGAACCTCTACTTCAACAAATTGTTGTTGTAGGGGTGAAACTGCTGTATCAGTTAAATAAAATGCCAACACCTCAATTGCAAAGATCGCTAAAACCTCCTAGGTAATAGAAAATTAAATCGTCTGTCAAAATACGCTGTCACGAGATCATAACAATAAGCTCTATTCACATTGGATTGTGGTCCTCGCCAGGCAACTTTAACAATTCCGTAATTAACATCATCGCTCGGAAACTGAATAATCCTTTCAACAGATTCTGTAAGTGGTACAATAGGGGCTTGCCACGGTTTGATAAAGCCATTCTGTCGACCCTTTAATAATTAGCATATTAAAGCAACATTTAAACGATACGGTATACTATAAAATGTATAAGTGTGGATTAAAAACCTTAAGAACAATTTTATCCTCCACTGGCTTTGGTGCATCAAATACATCCGTGGTCTTAACCTGACCTGTAATGATGATACTTACGTTGTCGGAATGATAAAAAGCTTTATGATAACGCCTAACCTGGGAGAAGAACGACATTATTAAAACGAAAATAGGTAAATAATTATGGCATCAGATATTTTCGAATAAAAGAATAACCTTTTCAATTGTAGTACTCTGCCTTAAATTTTTCATTATGCCCCCCCGTCTCATACTTGTATCCACAATCTCCAGGATACATCTCTTGAATCATTGTATTATACACAAGCGATTGTCCAGTATTTTCTACACTCTGCATTTCACAATATACAACTCCTGCATCTTTTCCATCTCCGTTTATGTGGTGGACTTCGGTAACAAAGCCCTCTTCCTAGACGCCATTCTTTATTAATTACTGCAGAAACACGGTTCATTTCAATGATTCCTACGTCTTAAAACATTACCGAAAGAGTTGGGTACAAAATATGTTCGAGGTAAACTGGTAAAAAGTTTAAAAATCCTTCCGAACCAGCAGTCATCACAGTATAACACGTATGATCGGTGGCAGTCCAGGCAAAACACCTATTAGCTACGAGATCCAAAACACCCTGAAAAGATGTATTATTGATGTAGACAAATTAATGCGAGTGGCGTGTCGAGAGCTGATTGAATTAGGAAAACGTATATTTGTGGAAGCTTGGAGGTGTTGGACATCCCAGAAAAAATGCGGGAGAATTGGCTGAGGTGGTATGGACACCATGAGAAGAGGGGAGGAAAAGCTCGTCAGGTCCTTGTCAGGAATGCAGGTAGTCGGAAGCACCCGGGGCAGGGGGAGACCGTAGCAGACGTGGGAACAGGTTGTCCATAAGGACATGGCTGCGTTCGGTTGGACGGGGACCAGGTGGGAGACAGACGGGAGTGGAGGGCTAGAACCCGCAGGCCCGACCCTGCCACAGGCGGGATAAGGGTGGATGATGATAATATAGACAAATTAATGCATCCCCAGTGTTGAGCATTCTGATTAATGACATTAAAAATCACTGCTGTTACAGACCTTGAATGGGTAATCTTCACTGCCAAGAAAGACTAAATGTTCTAATGTATGAGGTAATCCATCGTTATCACGAGCCTCCGCAGCTGAAAAACTGTGAAAACTATTATTATTATTTGAATTGTATCAAACATCAGTGTTACCTACATAGGCTACAGTATGTGAACAAAGAAAGTGAGTAGTTTATATTTAAACATTCAACCTGATCACATCAATGTCAAATCACACAGCCAGTTTGAGAATTCATAACAATATTTGTAAAATATAATACCGTAACTGTTGCAATAAGGTTTTAAAAGGATCAATTACCTAAACATATATAGCCATTCACAGTTGGCCCACCAACGTTGCACATGTAAACAGTAATACCACTTCTGTGTGATCCAAACTTGGTTAGCTCAATTAAATCCGTTATTTTCGATGTAAATAAAGCTCGATAACCTTCATCAACGATTTGTTTGGAAGATGTATTGAGAGATGTCATTACTTCGTAAATATCACCGAAATCAAGTAGAAGAATCGATAGCTAAATGAAAAAAGTAAGCACCACATACACCGGAATATTGTCGCGATAAACAGAAGGGGGCTACGATCAACTAATGACACCTATTGAGCATTACGGTAAGAATTTGGGCATGCCAGAATTTGAACATCAATAGGAAACGAACGAGGGTAATGTTGTCTTTTTGGGGTGAAAAGGATTGCGTAGATTTTAGCAGACGATCTACATTATAAGAAATACCAGTGGGGGAAACTCATATAGGAAGACTTGGACATTTAAACGGTAGAGTTTCTACCGACATTGGGTGGCGCTGCAAAATATCGGGGTAAAAGTGTAGTTTAACCCAAGGAATTATTTCGTCATTCGTAGCAGATGAAATGTGGCGCTTCGGTCAGTATAACTTCGTCAAATACTCGTTCCAGGGCCAAGAACTTAAAGGTAAAGAACTTCATGACTTTATTTAATGAATATCTTTTTCGTTATTTCAACTGGAAGCTTCCGATTTATTTAATGATTTCGATTCATGAATTTATTTCTCTTTATTTTAACTGGAAGCTTTCGATTTATT
>JAAFCE010006668.1:13149097-13215024 GCA_013389805.1 Trigoniulus corallinus
GAAAAAAAATTTCCACATGCATATCGCCTCGTAGTGGACAAATTGCTTTTTGTAGAGGCTTCATCTTGATTATTCCTAAATGGAACAAAGTAGGGGGTCAGGCTTCTTTTGCTAGAAAGAAGAAAAGAAGAAATGAATCTGACCTGGAACTAGGAAGAAAGAATCTAGGTTTACTATTAAGTTGTGTGATCAAGGTGAAACTGGGGACGTTGGGTCCTTTTGTTCTTTGGCGTCCTTGTCTTTGTCATCTTCTGAGATGGATTAGAATGTGAGAGATGGACCTCCATTGGTATCATTTCTTAAAATGAAAATATGGAGCTGTTGATTTCTATTATATGCTACCGCTTGGGTCTTTCATAAATGTCTGCCTATCAAAGCACACGCTTTTGCAAGATGCACAACTTGTCAGCCATGAGAGTGGCTCTATGATCAGTGGACCATCTTCATCATTAAAGCAATCATTCCTTTTTACTCTAAACACTTCTTGCCTGTGAAAGGGTCGACAAACATTTGCAATCTACTTGACGGTTATTTTGTGCAGATAAGACCCCAGGAGTTGGACGCCACTATAGTCACCAAATGCCGGTTTTTTTACCCTCGGTAATTTGCCCAATTTATACATGTATTGAACCCCCCCCCCATATAGGAAGGGCTTTTTTCAGCGTACAGTGGTACCCCGCTTAACGAACGCCTCGTATAACGAATGCTCCCTATAACGAACACCGTCAAAAAAGAACGCTTGTTCAATATACAAAGTGAACTATGAACTGTATAGGACAGTGGTGGCGAACCTGCGACCCACCGTGCAATTTTAAGTGGCCCGAGTGTTAATGAGATGATGTTAAAGGTGTAATAAAAGTTGGATGATGTTCTCTATTCCCTCCTTTAATATACTTTATTCACTATTAGTAATAACTTATTTTTATTCATAAAATTGAATAGTGCTTGCATCTGACCCGTGGACAAATTCTTGGTTTTCTTTTGTGTTATTGTGACCCGTCTTCAAAAACGGTTCGCCACCACTGATATAGGATGTCCAAGATTGTAGTAACTATAGAGGTATTAATCCAATGAGTTATACCAATGTAATGTAATAGAATGTCGCCTCCAGGATAGAACTAGTGTCTGTGGAAATCAGTTTGGGTTCATGCTAGGCAGGTCCACAATGGAACGAATCTTCATTCTGAGGCAGATGATAGAAAAGTATAGAGCCGCTAAGAAGGATCTCCATACCATCATTATCGACTTGGAGAAGGCTTACCAGTGTTCCACAACAGGCATTATGCAAAAGGGGGTAGAAAAGGGGTTTATTCGAACAGTTGTACTCGTTGTACTCGTATGATGGTTCCATTCCACAGCCAGGGTAAGAACACCTTGGGGAAAATACTGGGGGCTCCCCAGTGAAGTTTGGGGTGCACCAAGGTTCAGCACTCAAATCCATACCTTTTTATTCTGGTTATGGACGAGCTACTGAGGCCTGGTTCACACGGCAACCTATTCGATACGATATTTCTCGTACACGATTTTATCGAATACGAGACAGAGTTTCACATGGCGACTATTCAATTCGAGTTTTCACGTATAGATGGACACTGCAGGGAAGCACAGATAGTAAGTGAACTAACAGTCGTCATCACGAATGCACGCATTCAAGGGGTCCACTTATTACAGCCCTGGGAGCGGCTTATTGTATTGGACACACCAGCTCTCATCTGATCACTGAAGTTAAGCAATGCATGCCCAGCTAGTACTAACACCGTACTAACTTCCGTACTAACTAGTAACTAGTACTAACTTCCGTTTGGGAAAACTGGGTACTGCTAGTACCCAACAATTGTCGCATTAGGGTAGTGTCTGTGCCGTCTCTGCATTAGAACTAAGAAGTAAACGGGGCTCTAATGACCTTTGTAATTGAATGGCCCTAAAACAGCAACAAACAAACAATTACATGGCAGTGGTTGAGCCAACTATGCTATATGGATCAGTGTTGGGCAGTGAGATAGACTCAGGTCAACAGAATGCAGGTAGCTGAGATGCGACTGCTGCAGTACATGAGTGGGGTGTAGAGAGTAAATAGAATTAGGAATGAGTATAATAGAGGTAGCGTGGGGGTGGTGGACATCGCTGAAAAAGTGAGAGAATAGATTGCAGTGCTATGGACACATAATGCGAGGAGATGAGGAGCTCGTTAGGTCCATTTGAGGAATGCAGGCGGTTGAAAGCACCCGGGGCAGAGGGAGACCAAAGCAGACGTGGGAGCAGGTTGTCCATAAGGATATAGCAGTGTGAGGGGTGGACGGGGAACTCGTGGGAGATAGACGGGAGTGGAGGGCTAGAACCCACAGACTCGACCCTGCCACAGGCGGAATAAGGGGTTGATGATGAGGCAGGTGCACAAACATCCCACATTTCAAAATCTTCTAAAGTTTCTTTTCTGACTTAGTACGGGGAAAAAGTTTGGTCGTGTGAACAGCACAATAGCAAAGTAAGTGCCACTGCTTCTCGTATTCGAGAATATCGCATCTCAGTGGCAAGTTCGGTCAGAATACGGGAAAATTTTTTTCTCGTATTCGAGATTTCCCTGCATGGCCTCCATCTGAACAATCCCAAATATTTTTAATTGTCACTTCTTTATTCGGGAAAAACTCGTATACGGTATACGGGAAAAACATTGCCATGTGAAAGAGGCCTGACGGGAGTAGGAGAATGGACCCCTCAATGCATGGCATTTGCTGACGAGCACCGTTCAACTGCACACTGCAAGTAATTGACTGCCTTCTCATTGCAGGGCAATTCCTAGTTTTTGTGAAGTATGAACCCCCAAAAATGGGTCCTAGAGTGTTTTCGCTCATAAACAATCAGCACTGCACGTTGTTTTTAACTTCTTAACAATTTTCACAATTTTTTGTGGCAACCCGGAACGAATTACACAATATAACATAGAGATCTATGGGAAATTGTATTCCGCACAACGAACACCCCTCAGAACGAACGTATCGCTGGAACGAATTACGTTCGTTAAGCGGGGTACCACTGTATTCTTATTGCTTATGCACTATTGCCCAAGGGGCATTTGTTAGGGAATAATATAATTTTACTTTATTTCCATGACGCCAATCATAATATGGTTGGGGAGCGGCGAGTTGCGTTGGACACACCAGTTCTCGTCTGATCACTGAAGTTAAGGAACGCAAGCCCAGTTAGTACTGACATAGGTGGTCGCTCGGGAAAGCTGGGTACTGCTAATATCCAATAATCGTCGCATTAGTGTAGTGTCTGTGCAGTCCATGCATTAGAACTATACAGTGGACGGGTCTTTAATGAACTCGTAGTTGACGGGACCTTAAACAACAAAAAAAAAAAAAAAATAATAATATGGTTGCACCTCCTCAGGGGACTGCTGGATGACCAAGGCAGGCCAAGGGTATTATGCGCTAGTATTTGTGTTTCATTGGGCTTACCAGAAGGGAGGACAGCCTGAGGAGGTGCAACCATATGATTGGCGCCCAGGGACAAAGACCGAAATCTGCGCCCTCTGGCACCCGCTAAGCGCATTTTTGCTGTACATTTTTGCGCCCCCTGCCTTCTGCGCCCGGGGTCATCTGTCCCCCTTGCTTGTAAAATAAGCATACAGACTATGATCAAAGGTTTTGATTGTTTCATAGAAAGAGAAGACGTGAACTGTATGCAGTAGCTGATATTTCAACAGGCACTTATCCTAGAAATGTGTTTACTCTAGCGGATTTGTAAGTTCTAACCATTGTGTTCATTGTAAGCAACATTAATGCTTTTTTTGAATGGCATTTCATGGCTCTGAGTGTTTTATTCACTAAATGCGATTGTATGCTATATCCAGTGTCATTATAAACAATTTCGACTGTATATCCCCAGCTGCGTATAAGGGGAGAAAGGATCATTCATATAAATTGAAAGAGATAAGGGTACAGACAGTGGCGTCAATACAGGAGTGCGGGCCGCACCGGGTGACACCACTCGCACCATGACAAATGAGATGACACTAGAGCAGAAGCGGCTTTATTTCAGGAGAGGTGGGGTAACACCATGGCGTCGCCGCACCAGGTAACTCCGACGCTAGCGACGCCACTGGGTACAGACAGACTCATACTACTGGTCTTTATCCCCCCAAGGACCATTTGGCAATGGAATACACTTGGAGAGGATAAAGTGAAGGGCTTCCTGAAAGGAACAGCCACTATTGCAAGTATTGTAGGGGGACACAACAGATACAGCTTAGGGTTTTAGGAGTTTTGCAGTATAATATGTAGCAATGAGAGTTAGTCTCTCCATTGCCAAATTGGCCAAATGCGCCCTACCTGGTGCATACCAGTCAGTGTGTACAGCTGCACCTCACTTGGCTTGTACCACTCACTACACCTCACATGGCACAAACCAATCATAGTACCAGTGTCTGTCCCAGCACCCCGTCTGGCGCATAAATGTGACTGTACTAGTGGATTGCTGGATTGATTTCATGGGTTAGGGATTAAGCCAAGCAGCCATAACAGGATGAACCCTTAAGAGGCTGCTTGCAGGAGATGAGGAGGAAGGTGAGAGGAAGAAGGAGAGGGGAAATTTGCAGCACCCAACGTTCTCTACCAACCACCAAAGTTGGTACTAACGTGGGCTTGCGCTGCTTAACTTCAGTGATCTCACGAGAACTGGTGTGTCCAACGCAACTTGGCTGCACAAGTGGTTCCCCTTCAAGTGGGTGCCCCTTCCCCCTCCTGCAGATACCATTGTGTACTATACCCCCCGGCCTTATTGTACTCCGCTTCACCAATAACTGTCACCGCGCCATGGTGTGGCTGCACCCCACATCGCGCATCGTTGCAGTGTGAAGTGTAGGGGCGAATTTTCATATTTTAATGATAATAATATGCATTGAGTCTTTCCAACGTCAAAAACTCTGCGTGAAATGCTGCTTCTATGCATTCCCTTTTTAACAATTTCACATCAGAAGGCTAATCAGCCATTAATTACCAGTTTTTAAGGTGTAATAAATCCGCCAAGAAATACACAATTTTGAAATTACACAATTTTTATTATCGGGAACGTCCGATGAGTGGAAAAATCAAATTCAGGTGGAACCTAGAAATGACAGGATATTATGTTACAATTCAAGTTTATAATGTAAGAAATGCAAAATAAAAATGCCTTACATTGCTGTCTTTCTTATGACCACCACTTAACAGTTTCATGACAACAAAATTCGTTTTGCTGACTTTAATCAACATGGAGAGCTGAAAAATTAGTTGGTCATTATGTTTATCCGATTTCAAACTCTCAAATTCATTTGTTGTACCTCTTCCGTGGGATTAGGAACATTTTCAAACAGAGTTTTGGCTTGATGAAAATATTTGCATGCTGCGCTATACAAATCAATAGCTTTTGGTTTCACTTCATAACGGTTGACATTTGTCATTTCTTTATATTGCTGATATTGAACTGGAGGCGGTGTCATTACACTTCCAAATGGAGCAAAACGGTGTTCGTACCTCACTTGTTCACAATCATATTCAAAATTCGGTTTCTTTAGTTTCCCATCTAAGTTAAATCCCTCCAGAGCCTTTCAACAAAAAAAAATTAATTTACTGGGATATATTGACACTTAAAACTCTATAAAACAAAAAAAGATACCCGACCTTACAATATCCTCCACACAGATTATGACAAGCTTGATTTATGGCAATTTCCTTACCATGTGGATGAGGTCTTTTCTTTTTCTTGTTCTTTTTGGCATTTTTACCTTTCAGTTCTAAAAGTTAAGCATATTATTATTCAAACTGAAGTTAACGCCGCTAACATATAGACCCTAATTCAAAAGAGGAGCCTAAATTCCAAATGCCATTAAAGATTCATTTCATCTCTGATGCACAGTCCTGTCATTTCTAACCCCCTTCAACCACAGGAAATGCCAAATGACAAAATCAACATTAGAATGCTATCATTATTTGATTAAAATCAATATTTGAAGACAAGAAGTAATCAAAAATAAATTTATCACTACCACACGTTGCTTCTTGCTCTAAAAGGAATCCATCTGCCCTCGATAATGCTGAAACCATCCAGCCATAAAGAAATTCGAATAAATACCTAAATGGACATATTGAAGCAAACACAATGACTCCAACTGATTTTGAATTAACATCAACACTTTAAAAAGATGATAACATACCAGAACACATAATGATATTCATGTGCACTGTACAATTCCAATTCAAAACCACTCAAAACGTATAAAATCATAATTTTGAGGGTGTGGTAAAGAACCCATGTACCAAAACATGCTAGATACTGACGAGAACAATCAAGCTTCTGAAACAGATTGTGCAAAAATGCATCCACTTTGTCTGCCTAGAAAATTGTTAGTAATAACAATTCAGATAGTTATCGATACTGAAATTTACACAAAATTTAAGAATATCTACCTCATCTTGAAGATTAGCGAACTCCTCCAAAATCTGAGCAAGCTTATCCCGTTGCCTTGCACGATTATGACCACAAATTTGAATTAGATTCGAAAAAGGCCTTACACAGTGACTTAAAAAAGTATCGACATAATCTTTGGCTTGCGGATTATTCAATAAAGTGGATCTAAATTTTGGAGATATATATATATATATTAAGTAATATTTTAATTAATCGAAATAATCAATTGAAAATGCTGACCTTGGGGCTAACGATGGGGGACAAATGAAAGATCTCGCTGCTTCTCTCAATACATCACACATTGGTTGAACTCCAAAGACTTTATTTGAATTTGGAAGATAAAGCAACTATCGCATTATATAAGAAAAACACGCCTATTTAGAGTTCTGACTGAAAATAGTTTATAAATGTTGGGAGAAATCCTAAAGTCCTACCTGTGCCACAGATCTGGACAAAACACAGGGACTTAATTTACTAAATTCAATAAAGAAAGTCTAAGAAGGGAAACCAAATAATTACCAAACGTATTATGCAATAGTATCGCTTGAGTAAACTTTCATGGAAATACCAGTGCGTGATGAAACGAGTGACAATTTACGACATCACAAACGGTCTTTAATCGTTCTACAACACCTTCAAAATAATCCACTGCTTCCTCACGACTTTTCATTTTAATATACCTTGGAAATGTCGGGGGGAGAAGTCGCTGATTCACCAATGGCTCAAACCCCATTATGATCGGGTAGTCAGCGGCTGATTTAATCATTAGTGTCAAACCAAAATTGAAAAAAGTCACGATTCTTCGAAATACGTCAATTACTTACTACTTACAACTATTTTCGCCATCAGTTACAGGTTCCGGTTGTAATCCTAATGGTACTGTGGACTTTATTACCGGAAGTAATTCGGAACATGTTGCCAGAAATTTTTGCGCTTCATCAATTCGACCACACTGCAAAACACAAACATGGCATTATGTTGTTTTATTTAAATGAGAGTCTTCCCATATTAAAGAAAGATACTAACTTCTTTGCGACTGAAGGCAAGAAGAGTTTGATAAAGAAGGCGGCAAAATTTTATTCTAGAAAACAATGCAACTGCATCATGATGCTTATTTAGTAAGAAAAGAAAAA
Source organism: Trigoniulus corallinus (assembly GCA_013389805.1). Classification (NCBI taxonomy): domain Eukaryota; kingdom Metazoa; phylum Arthropoda; class Diplopoda; order Spirobolida; family Trigoniulidae; genus Trigoniulus; species Trigoniulus corallinus. Next base: position 13,156,681 of record JAAFCE010006668.1, read on the forward strand.
GAATTAAATAAATTGTACAATTGTTGCAAAGCAACGCAAACTTAAAAACTAATTTCAGTTTAATTACTTGTTGCTGCGTAAACTGGTCCCATTCCTCGCCCTGCTTACTTCGAGTAGTCTACAGTAATACACATACATTCAAAACCAGTAATATTCAAAAACGAAAGAAGAGCTATGCATAAACACTTCAATTCACCTTAACTTTTCTTTGAAAATCATCTTCCACTTCTTTCATCATTCCAGCGGCTCTCACTTCAAAAACATCATTCGCCAACTTATAGCCATAGACAACAGGCTGGAAATCTTCCTAACAATTTGAAATTTCAATAACATTTCAAGGGAAAACAGTCTCAATCAACAGTCCAATACAAAGACAATACCTCTTCAAAAACACAGGCCTTATTTACAAAGTCTCTTATTAACTCCACTAACTTTAGGGTGCAGATGCTAAATGCCTTTATGCATCGGTCATCAATCATGCACGTTTTATGAAGGTAAAGGTTAGTGAGTACTGTTTGTGCCAAAGAATGTCCTTCTAACCACGTTACCTATATTTAATTCGCAACGGAATTACGAAAGTTGTACAAGAAATTAAGCCAGAAAGACTGTAGGTAGTCACCATGCAAGCCATAGTAGCATCAATGATACCAATTTGTTCTTCGGATGTCAAGTCTTTTAATTTCAATTTGCCACTCTGGAGTGATTTAAATTTAAGGAATTAAAAGAGCTATACAGAATAACGAATATGTCAATGAAACAGACGGAGCGGATACGTACAGCAACAGCTTGATCAAAATTCAGAGGTCTTTTGTTACCACGATTGCACATCATTCCTGCATCCATTTTTGGGTCCATCATTTCAATTGCAGACATTGCCTCAAATAACCCAAACCTCATAGCAATGAAAGAGACAAATGCGTATTAAAGTACACTCACACGTAATAAGACCATTATTTCCTTACATCTCATCATGAAGAAGTTCGCCCAATTTTAATTCTATGAATGATATAAATAGATTTTTTTTTAAACAAGAGGTTAGAATGTTGTTGGTGCATACTTTCAAGGCATGCCACATTCAAAGTACTGTATAACAAACCTTTTGTCGCCTCAATGAACTCATTTGTAATTTCAACCCAATTATAAACAACATCCGGTGTGGTTTTCTTTAAATCCATTGTAATTGTAATCAATTTCTCTTGATAACTGTCAGTAACGTATTTGAGATGTAATTAATTCCCTTTCAATGATGAAACGACAGTTATAAGAACGTCCAACAACAGATGCAGACGAATACTGCTTTTCCGGGCACATGCTTTTATGCACCCGACCTGGGCACTTGGAAACGGATATTCAACGACCGATTCACAAATTACGTAACGGCACTTCAAGAGAGCATCCCATCAAAAGTTCTATTTGGGAGAAAGTGGTGAAATACGCTGGCACACTTTCTTTTTTTCTACATTATTTTTTAATTGTCGAATTCAAAAATACATTCGTCTGTTTAAAGGAAAGCCTATATGGGAATGGATATGCGAATTCACTCGCTGTTTCACTTTCAACTCTTTTTTCCTATAATATTGACTTTCATTTTTTATGTTATACACGTTGTGCAGTTGAGTCCTGACGTAAAGTAAGCTATCCTTTCATTACGATACAACGAGTTTTTATAATAAGTGAGAATAATGTTGAGTGTAAACAACGAAACTGTTGCCAACATGAAATTGATTGGGCATAAAGCTGGCATGGAAAATGTTGACATGGAAAAAATCAATGAACTCATCGTGGAGGCATCTAAAGGGTCAAATTATTATATCCGTCAACAAGAAAAACAAGTTCAGCTTTGTAAGAAAATAGAAGAGTTAAAATGCAGACTCTCCCAAGTCAGTGAAATACAGAAACGAAGTTCTCAAGATACAGTGAGTATTTTTTGATGAGTCTACCCACTTCGGATGAATGATGAAGTACTTTATACAGATTTAATCGTAATTTGTTTGCTTAAGGTGGATAAATTAACCGCAGCTCTAGAAGCAAAAAGAGATATGAGCAGAGTTATAGTTCATTTGGATATGGATGCATTTTACGCCGCTGTTGAAACAAGAGATAATCCTGAGTTAGCAAATGTCCCAATGGCCGTCGGTAGTTCCATGATGCTTGTGAGTAGTTTTATCATTTCAGACCATTATATTTTGAGTCATTCAATCAAGTGTTGATTATCGTTATATAGAGTACATCGAATTACCAAGCACGTAGATTTGGAGTACGAGCTGCTATGCCAGGCTTTATTGCGAAAAAGCTTTGCCCGACCTTAGTAATTGTACCCCACAATTTTAAAAAGTATTCTGAAGTCAGCAATGAAGTCAGATCAATCCTTTCGGAATATGATAAAAAGTTTTGCCCCATGAGTTTGGACGAAGCTTATTTAGATATCACGGATCACGTTGAGAAACGGCTATTAACATCAAAGACCAGAGAAGAAGTTGCCGGAGATATTGTGGAAGAAATTAGAAATAAAATACTTTTAAAAACAAAGTTAACATCTAGTGCAGGTAGAGAATGTTCAAAAATGATTTGACATCCTCAGTTACTTTTATTACGGATATGCTGTATCTGTCGTAGGAATTGCAGTAAATACGATGCTGGCAAAAGTGGGTTCAAACATCAACAAACCAAATGGACAATTTTGTATACCTTTTGAAAGAGAGAGAATCACAGAATTTGTCAGGTCACTTCCCGTTGGAAAGGTATTGCAAGTTTCAAAACCAATCACCTGTTTTCTAATTTATCTAAAAAGGTGCATTTCAAATTAGATTACAGGAATTGGAAATGTTACTGAGCAGCTGTTGAATTCTCTTGGTATTCGTACTTGTGGCGACTTGTGGGAAAATCGTCAGATCTTACCTTTGATTTTCTCAGACATTTCATTTAAAACATTTTTAAAGATTTCATTGGGACTGGGGAGCACTCATGTCGAATGGTTAGTACAGTAATTTCACTTGGTTTGCTCATTCCACCATGTCATTGACAACCAGATGCTTTCATATACAACTAGTGACGATCCTAGAAAATCCATGAGTGTTGAAAGGTAAATAATTCAAAAGTGAATCTCCTACATCTTACATGTTGTACACACTTTGGTAATATTTGTAATTATAGGACATTTAAAGATATGTGGAAGCCAGATGAATTAAAAGCCAAATGCCATGAATTATGCAGCTCTTTAGTTGAAGATATGAAATCACACACAATCATGGTAAACTTTCTCACTAATGTCATGACTATAGCAACGGTTCTTCCCCTTAATTGTTATTTTATAATTAGGGAAAAACTGTAACAATTAAGTTAAAGACTGTTGACTTCAACGTCAGAAGTCGTGCAAAAACTCTTTCGGAATTTACAGCTGACTACCAAAAAATTAGTACTGCTGCCCAATGGCTGCTAGAGCAAGAAATTAAGAGTGTTTCTCCAACTCCACTGAAGCTGCGATTAATGGGTACGAAAAAACTAAATTTAATTTAGGGTGTGGATCATTAACCTTAATCATGTTGTTTTAATTCAAGGGGTAAGGATATCTAATTTGGCAAACGAGAATGAGGTATCCAATAAACAACTTACTCTGGAGGACGCCTTTGCACATTCTAATCAAAACAAGCTGAAGGACGCAGAATCCATGCGTTGTCCCATCTGTCATGTACCCACCAAGGTGGTAGACATGGACAACCACATCGACACCTGTCTATTAAAAGCAGAATGTAATTCTTTGCACCATGACGAACTTGACTGTATCACGGTTAACCAAAGGGAGGATGTGAATGATGCTGAAATGACTGGCGAGAATATAGGCTACGATGATATCAACCCTGATTGCTGGTGTCCCATTTGTAAAAAACCATTAAGGGGTGCTTTACGCGATAACGAAGCATTTAATAGGCATATTGACGAATGTCTAAATAAAGAGACTGTCAAAGAAATTCTAATCGACATTTCTAGTAGTTGTGGAAGCAGCTCATCGACCAAAATTAAACAAAATTCTAAAAAGAGGTCATCACAACGACATTCCTCTCCTGGGACTAGTAAACGTAACAAGTGTTTACCAACTGACAAATGTATAACTATTGATGCCTATTTTAAACATTGAGAAGAATTGTACACGAGTTGATATTAAAAAAAATTTTTTCCATTTTATAGTGTTAGTAAACTCACTTCACAGTTGAGACATTAATCCAAATAATCCAATCCTGATTCCTTAATTACTTCCCGATTTTCTCTTCGGCGTCTATTGACGGCACTACTTTCACCTTTAATTCTTGCTCTCCTCCTCATCTGCTGCTTTTGGACGTTTTCAATTGATTTCTTTACCCGACTGCGTATCACATCAGGAGCAATAGTAGATGCAGTTGTAGCTACGCTACATAAATCATCACAAGTGGTAATGTCGTCGTCATCAGGAGAACCTGAATCCTTCAATTGGTCATAAGTTTCATTTCTACTCTCCTTTTCAACATGTCCTTCTTCCGCGTCATCATTCTCTAAATTACACTGAATCTGTAGCTGTACTATGCTTTCTTCCAACTTCTTGACATTGTCTGAAGGGATAGCTTGTGTAGTGACCGACTGCCCCGCTTCCAAGTCTTTCTTTTCGTCATCATATTGATTCTGATCCACATCTGGGTTTATATCATCATCCGAATTGTCAGAGGATTCCGTCACAAAATCACCTTTACCTTCGTTACGTGTGTCATCGATTTCTTCTAACAGTTCATCACCCATCTGTTTAGTAAAGCCACTTGCAGCTATTTCAACGTCTAGATCATCTTCTCGCCTTTAAATAACAGACATGCATTTTTAATACAACATTCTGGTTATTAAATTTTTAGTGTTACATATAAACTTACACAACATCCTCAAAAGTTGGATACAACTCGCTTTCATAACCACATCTTCTCTTAAAGAATTCGCGAATGCATGTAATATCTCGATTAAAATACCTGAGAAATATTAATATTAAAAATTTGCTTCGGGCCAGTGCAATTCAATAAAGCCACCTAAATTACCACTGAGCATTTTGGTGAGAGGTAGAAACCATTTGCGGAAAATCAATTAAAGTTGGTTTGTCATCATCACTTAACATAATGTTAAATTCGTTGAAGTCGCCATGGATTACTCCATGATTTGCAAGTTGTAGGACAAGCTCCATTAGATCATTGTATAATGTTGCTGGATTTGACACATTATGAACTTGACACCTATTTAAATATAAAACACGTTATCGACAATTTCTCAATATCACTATGAAGTGGAATTCGAATGGTTCCCATACAATGGATAGCCGGAAATAATTTCCATAAGAACACAATGTCTATTAAAATCGATTGGCTTTGGAACTGGAAATCCCCGATCATGAAGAGCCTTTGTTATAAAAATAAAGTTATTCATTTTCAATTCAAAGACACTAAATCAAATAATTAGTACCTTCATATAAGCAAATTCTTTCATGGCAGCCAGTCGGGAGAGGTATATCCAAGATGCCTTATTGCGATGCTTGTGATAATCTCTCTTTTCTTTCAACTTTCTAAACGAAGTTCTCCCTAATCTAAAAAAGGAGCTTTCGAATTACTTCACAGTATCACTAACTCATTAAACCTAGAATCACAACCCAAAAATTTACTCTCATGGCAAAAAAAAACGCCTTAAAAAAAGTTTTTCCATTTCTTATGAACACAAAATTAATTTGTTATTCAGTGTTTACATTTACTCACATCTACAAAGTGATCACAGTGAAATCCTTTAAAAGTAATCATTTACTTCATCTCATGTTGAATTCACTACTGTCATCAGAATCACTCTGAAGGTCCAGAATTCATTAACCATCAAATTCGGAGTCAAATTTTATCCCGAACACTTTAAAAACTCTCGAAAAATAATGAAAAGATTATCTTATAGGAAAATCCAATACGCAAATTACTGGCAACAAATTGTATGGCATATATATCATGATCAACATATCATGATGATGGACCTTTCAGCCTAGTTACGAAATTTTTAAATGAAGTTAAACTACGAGTTGGAGTAAATTTAACTCCGGGTTGTGATTCTAGGGTTAAGGAGATACCATTGTGCCTAACCTATGCAGTTTCATGCATATCTGTTGATTGTTTTCGTCCATGGCAATGTAGACATCAGACTCTTTACCAACGCCAATTTGATTTCCGACTCCACTCAAAGAACTTCTGGACGACAACGTTTTCAAAGCCAAATAATCATATCCAGCATTTGTTAATCTATACCCATCATCTTTAAAATAACACATCATTCAGTTACCAATGCACACATCATTTCATTAAAAGGCAACTTAACAATTATTTGTATAACTTACAATGTTTTCCTCTTTCGTAACTGACAAGTCTATTTTTACTCAACTCCATTAAGATTTTATGGCAACCACCATGCTTCAAATTTGCAATTGCTGCCACTAGCGCCATCGGGACCAGTTCGTGATTCTTCATGCCCATTTCCACCTAAAATTAAATGTTATCCACTAGCATAAGCACACACGGGCTTATGTTAGTAGCACGATTATTTAATCTAAAACTTAAAATTCTAGAACTTACGGCAGTAAGAACTCTGAAATGTTCCTTCGATAGATATCGTAAAGGAATCAGATTTAATTTGCCCATTTTTTTAGAAACCAGATCAAAATATTAGTCAATGAATTAGGCTTATATCTGTTCCATTACGAGAGCGCAAAAAAGTACGGTGATCTAGGAGTGCCAACATATCGCTGAGCATATCGGCTAGGACAGTGATCCACTACATTGGGTGCTCTCATTAACTGAGCGATTAGCGTTTCAATACACCGCTCAACGGACGTGACGTAGCAACTGAGCGATCACCATTTTGCGAGCGATCTTGAGTAGGCGAGCGATACCAAAACCAACGTCACATTAGGTTACCGCTCACGTAGATGCAGACGTTTTGTTTTTGGTAAGTAACCACTACTTACCGTTCACCACTGCTATCAAAGGAAGCATCTATCATTTCTTTTGGGCGGCTACGAAAAAGTAACGTAACAAAGTAAACAAGTGGCAAGTGAAGAAGCCTTCTCGGCCAGTAGAAAACCCACAAGTGGTTTCGAGTATCATCTAACACTGGTCACCTTGCCCAATAGAGCGCATATGCATGTATCCAATAATACTGGCCCACTCGAAATTTTAGTTTCGACGTTTAGAAAACATTAGGTTGGGTTAGGTTAGATTAGGCTAGACCATTGTTCTTCAAACTGTGTTCCGCGAGTCAAAATAAAAATTCGTTGGCAGCGGCAAGATATACTTTTTTAATTAAAGGTGGGATGGGGTTCCTCCAAAACATCTTATAGTTCTAAGGGGTCCGTGAGTTGACAAAGTTTGAAGACCACTGGGCAAGACAACAAAGTGCCATTAGAGGCCCTGCGCTGGAGACACCACTCATAAAAATGAGTTCTTAGGCCAGGAGCACACTACGACAGTCTTATGTGCTCTGTGGTTGTCAATGAGTTTTGTCTGCTAGACGCCTTGTTTCAGTGTACGGCTACCCAATGACTTCCATTGCCCGTAAGACTGTCGTGAGACAGTTTTGTCGTAGTGTGCGCCTGGCCTTAAACATGACAAGTATAGATGCCCAACGTGCCAATGCCAGTGGCCACATCTTAGAAAAAACAGAACAATTGGATCCAATATGAGAACCTTGGAATAAACTCTAATGACGGTGTCCTAGTAGGCCTAATCGTGTTAGTGGAACTGAAATCGTATTTCAGTTTTCAAAAGAATTCGCTAGGAATCTACAAAATAAAAAGTACAGTAGAACTCCAACTATCCGAATCAATTGGGACCGGACCCCATTCGGATAATTAGATTTTTTCTGAAAACAGGGTCAAAATGGGAGTAAAAAAATTATTTTTAAATAAAAAGAGCTTTTAATTAATTAAATGAAAAGACAACACTTTTACATATTAAGCGTACTTAAAAGGGATGCCAGTATGTACGTGTACCATACTTTAAATGAAAGTCATTGCTTGCTGAACATCTCGGTCAAAGTAAGCTGTTTGACTGTCAGGATCCGTTTTCAGGCAGCCAAGTCGCGCATTGTTTTGAAAATCTCAGTACGTTTCCTCGTAATTTTTTTTCCTGAAATCGATTCGGATAATAGTAGTTCGGAAAATTGGAGTTCTACTGTAATTGTAACATTAATTTAAAATGTCAATCTTGGAACTTACCCATTATGAAAAAAAGATCCAATTTATTAACTTTTCATTTAAGGTAAGTCGGGTGTAGGAAGCCGTCCCGTGGCTTCGGGACGACTTCCAGACACGACCCTGCCACAGCCTGGATAAGGGTATAATGATGATGAACTTCCTAGGCAAGTAAAGGAGGTAATGGAGGTGAAGGAAGGGTCTGCTGCTGTTGTTTGTTGGAGTTTAAGGTCCCGTCAACTACAAGGTCATTAGAGACCCGTCCACTGCATAGTTCTAATGCATATACTGCACAGACACTACACTAATGCGACGATTATTGGGTATTAGCAGTACCCAGCTTTCCCGAGCGACCACCTATGTCAGTACTAACTGGGCTTGCGTTGCTTAACTTCAGTGATCAGACGAGAACTGGTGTGTCCAACGCAACTCGCCGCTCCCGAAGGGTCTGCTGCTCTGCACCTACCTGTGAGGAAGAAGTGTGAGGAGAAAGACACGACCCGAGGGAAGGAGGAGCTGAAACAGCGGTGGGTTTGCTTGACTGACCTCCACTGCCGGACCTGACGTCACAAATCTTATTAGTGTATTAAATGATTTCATGCGTAGCGGCTTACATCATTAGAATTGATGAGAGAGTTGGTGCAGGGGGAGGATAAGATTAACTCAGTTGGCTATCAGAGGAATTTCACTCTCTAGTCGCCCTTTAGTCGTTAATCAATCGTGAAAAAGTTAAATAAGACTACACTAGTTAACATCAACGCCGAGGTTGCTTTAAATAACATCATTACCCTTATCGCGCCTGTGCAGGGTCGGATCTGCGTGTTCTAGCCCTCAACTCCCGCCTATCTCCCACCAGGTCCACGTCCGCCAGCTGCCATGTCCTTAAGGACAACTTGCTCTCGCGTCAACTTTGGTCTATCCTTACCTCGGGTGCTTCCAACCACTTGCATTCCTGTAATGGACCTAACGAGCTCCTCCTTCCCTCTTCTCAATTGGTGTCCAAACCACCTCAACCTACTCTCCCTCACTTTTTCTGCGACGTCTTCCACCCCCGGGTTACCTCTAATATACTCATTCCTAACACGTACCGCACTCACCCCACTCACGTACCGCAGCATTCGCATCTCGATTAATTGCATTCTACTGACGTGGCTCTTCCTCAATGCCCAACACTCATAGTGGGCCTAACCAAGCTTCCCTTTCAACTTGTGACCCTCCTCTCACACAAGACTCCATATGCCTGTCTCCACTTCAACCATCTCCCAATGATTCTAAGGGTCACATCCGAGTCTATCACCCCTTTGCTTTGGAACGTTGATCCTAAGCACTTAAACGCTTGCACCTTCTTCACCAGTTCACCCCTAGAGTATGTCACCTAGAGCCCTGTCCATCTTGTCCTTCTGAATGGACACAAAGGTGATATAGTGGAAGGGGGGTTTTTCGCAGCCGGTTGCCGACCAAAGCTGCAACCCCTATGCTTATTTATGGCCGGCCTACTGTTCGTTGGGCACTCCACCGAGTTCCTAGGGGAGCGGCAAATTGCGTTGGACACACCAGTTCTCGTCGGATCACTAAAGTTAAGTAACGCAACCCCAGTTAGTACTGACATGGGTGGCCACTTGGGAAAACTGGGTACCGCTAGTATCCAAAAAAACCGTCGCATTAGTGTAGTGTCTGTGAAGTCTCTGGATAAGAACTAAACTGTGGATGAGGCTCTAAATGACCTTGTAGTTGAAGGGCCCTAAAAACACCAACAAACAAACAAACCGAGTTCCTACACTTGGGAATTTTACCTCGTCTACTCGTTGCATAGTAGAGAGGGTTGTTTGACGTGCAAATGCCATCGTACACCACACGGGACCTGGATTTTAATTCTCATCCGAAGGCGCACTCAGGGGCATTTCTCTCACCGGAAGAAGCTAACACACCTCGATCCAGTATTGAGCCTGGAACCACTGGCGCAGTAAATCGAGCACGCGCTAACGAGGTAGGTTACAAAAAGTGCTATGATGCGTTTGATTAAACTGATATTGAAATATGAGCATTACATTTCAGGATGAAAACCCTCTTGAGACTTGGGTGTGCGGAGTGAGAACTGTTGTAATGAATCTGAACCTATAGATCTAGTATTGGAGCAGGAGTATCGGGAATGTTGCAGCAGATGATGGGAGTAAGATAGAGGAAAGGATTGAGTGTGTAGGAGGCAAGAGGGGGGAAAAGAGTTACGAAACAGGTAGGTAAGTGGCAGGCAAAAAGGCGAAGGTGGTAGCAAAGAGGTGGTTTGGATGACAACGAAAGCATCTACGTCATTGTCGGCGCCACACTCTCACATTTGAAGTCACTCTTTCAAGTCATCTTCAGCACTAACTGAAAATCAGCAGTAGCTGCTCACAACACGCATACACACAGTACGTACCTTTTGGTCTAAAAGAAAAAGTAAAATTGTGCTTGTAGCGCTGTGTTTGAAGCATTTTTAGACCACCAAAACAAAGTAGTACCACACAGTTGGGTCTTCAATATCTTCGCATAACTGAAAAGGAAAGCGAATTTTTAAAAAGTAATTATTCATTTGCTCCAAAATATATCTCTGTATCTCTCGCTCTTGCTCACTGCACTTTCTACTAACATTTATGTGTCTTCAAACAATTACGTCTGAAGAAAACTTACATAACACTACTGTGAATAATTTATAATTCAAATCTTTTGAGTTAAGATTGAATCATCTCGAGGAGCATTTTCATCATCAAAGATGAGGAAGGATATCTCTACTTATTAAGCATCTTTATAGTATGAAGGTAAAAATCACTTTTTCTTATTACTTACATATTTGAAAAAAATTAATTTTAATGTTACCTGTCTCAAAAATTGTTAAGAGTCCCGTCCACCCCCCTCTCTCTCTCTCTCTCTTGCAGAGCCGTAACGAGGGCTTGGCGAAGAAGGCGCCCGCCATGGGAGCAACTGGGTTTGGGGAGCCAAATTTTTCAGCTTTTGCCATTATTGGGTTACGGGTTGGCGCAAGTTAGACACTTGCCACAGGCGCTTCATACCCCCGTTACGGCACTGCTCTCTTGATCTCTTAAAAAACCACTTTATGATACTTGTGCTAAAACAACAATGTCTCACAGTAAAAAAAATTATAATATCATGGACGTCATCTTCGCTACCATTATTATCATTTCAAATTGCGATTTATGAAACGCACTATTATTAATTTTAGTGCAAGAATGGTAGGCCGGGTTGTTAATCATGATCATCGTTCATTTCTGGTGTACTGTTGCAGCATCCCACATCCAGAATAATCATCCGCGAAGCCAGTAATAGGCGTGTGTCAGGAAATAAAAGACAAAAAAACTTATGTTTTTGCCTTTTAGGCTGACGACACATCAGCGACATAATAACCAGTAACACTCTGGGACAAATTTAATGTCGATGGTTTCAGACACATTCACTAAGGGACCAATAATGTTTGATATCGTCTCTGACTTGAACTGCTGCAGAGTTTTAACGACATCTAGTAGCGTATAAGTAGCGTGCTCGACTACTGCGTGTTGTTCCAGGTTCGACACTGGATCGAGGTGGGTTGGCTTCTTTCAGCTGAGAGAGAGAAAGAGAAAGGGATTGTTGTTGTTTGTTGGTGTTTTAAGGCCCTTCACCTACAATAGTCATTAGAGCCCCGTCCACAGCATAGTTATAATGCAGAGACTGCACAGACACTACACTAATGCCACGATTTTCTGGGTATTAGCAGAACCCAGTTTTCCCAAGCGGCCACCCATGTCAGTACAGGCAGGGGTTGCACTGCTTAACTTCAGTGATCAGACGAGAACTGGTGTGTCCAACGCAATTCGCCACTCCTAAGAGAACGGGAGAGAGAGAGAAGGTCCCCCGATGTCGGTGTAGAGGTGCCCCAATGAAACAAAATAGGGCGACAGTAAATAAGGTTCACAGTCGGCTGTGTAAAAAATATCTTCCATGCAGTTCCAATGGGGACCTGCCACGGTGGCGCAATAAATGGGGTGCTCGACTTGTTGTGCCAGTTGTTCCAGGCTCAATGCTGGATCGAGGTAGGTTGGCTTCTTTCGGGGGAGAGAGAAGCCCCGAGTGCGCCTTCCTTCAGATGAGAAGTAAAATGGCAGTTCCGTGTGGTTTACGGCGGCATCTGCACGTAAAAGAACCCCCTCTACTATGGAACAGGTAGAGGAGGCAGAATTCCCAGATGTAGGAGCTCGGTGGAGTGCCTCAACAAACAGCAGGCCGACGATAAATAAGCATAGAGGCTGCACCTTTGGTCGGCAGGCGGCTGCGGAAAAAAAAAGACCGCCCAATAGATCACCCCTGTGTCCATTCAGAGGGACAAGATGGGTGCCCGACCCTGCCATAGATAGGCGTGAAAAGGATTAGAAGTTGTTGGTTGTAGCCCCAATGGGACGAAATGGGTACCAGACCCTGTAAAAGGCAGTAAAGGGTTAAGTAGATGTTGTTAGTAAATTAGCAAACATGTCTTCATTTGAATGAAACATTAAATCTTCAAATGACCTTGTCTAACACGTGTCGTCTTTCGCGTTTGGACAATACTCCACTCTTCTTATTTATACGGTCTCCTAAAATTTAAATATAAATGTAGCGTATTATTATTATTAATATTAGTTGAGTATCAAAATATGAATTTTTAGAATACACCTACCGAATAGGCATCCGGAGGCATTTCCATGAAAATAATGATACATTTGGGAATAATAATAATAAGTTTTATGATAAAGTGAGTTTTTAAATGTTGAATGTAGCAGTTAGTAATAATAATAATTCGTAGTTTAGTGATCATACTTCGGCCTCTACTTGTGTCTTGCTGGTGTTTAAGGGCCCTTCAACTACAAGGTCATTAGAGCCCCGTCCACTGCATAGTTCTAGTGCAGAGACTGCACAGACACTAGACTAATGCGACGATTTTTGGGTATTTAGCGGTACCCAGTTTTGGCAAGCGGCCACCCATGTCAGTACTAGCTGGGGTTGCGTTGCTCAATTTCAATGATCAGACGAGACCTGGTGTGTCGCTCTCCTCTACTTGTGAAATTATCAAGCATAGTTTAATAGCGAAACACACCTGTCGTTGGCCATCTAATTGCCTGTTTGGGGAAAGAGCTGGGTCACTGGAGAAGAGACAGGATGGCAAAGATCACAAGGTTGAGAGGAGGGCTGTGGATTGTGTGGGGATCAAGTGGAGGATGTTAGGCATGTGATACTGGCATGTACCCAAGCAGGAGGGGTTGGGAAACTCCCACATTGGAAGAGGTCGTTGGGGTGGTGGGGCGGCTAGAATAGATGCGAAAGGCAAAGGTAGTAGGGTGCCTGTGGAGATCTTGGCATATGGGTCTAGCATGAAAAGGCTCACTAGCAAGGTATCCGTCACAAAGGGCTACATATTCATAAATGACAATGAAAATTAACGACGTTGGCTTCATATTCATTTTTCTAATCATTTCAGATCAAACATATAAAGAATGGCCAAAAATACAACTACCATCCCATACCAGGAAGTTATGTCCAGCACCATCTCCAGCAGTGATCGTGAAATAATCACCATTCCGACAATAATTACACTTTCCTCCTTGTTTTTCATTATTGGCACTGTTGGAATTATTGGAAATTTCCTTGTCATTTATGTGGTGCTGAGTGACAAACGAATGAGATCTTCAGTGACTAATTTACTGATCATGAATCTAGCAATTAGTGATTTCGTAATAATGGTGGTTTGCGTGCCGGATATTGTACAGTTTATAACTAACACTGGATGGCAACTGGGAACAAATCTCTGTAGACTTTTAAGATTTCTGCAAGTCGCTTCACTATATACATCAGTTATGACTCTAGTGTCGGTATGTATTGAAAGGTAAGGATCCTAACCTAATTTTCATCTCGCATACAGCCAATCAATGTCAGTTGTTTTCTATTTAAAAATATTGTTTATTGCAAGACGTCCCAGTTCTTCGGGACTGCCCCGATTTCAGACCTCAAATCCACCTGTCCCGATGAAAGATTTCGGACCTCAAATCCACCTGTCCCGATGAAAGATTTCGGACATCAAATCCACCTGTCCCGATGAAAGATTTCGAGCCTCAAGTCCTTCTGTCCTGCTAAAGAAGGGAACGGTTGTATTGCGTTGGACACACCAGTTCTCGTCTGATCACTGAAGTTCAGCAACGCAGCCCCAGATAGTACTAGCGCAAGTGACCGCTTGAGAACCCTGGGTACTGCTGATACCTGGCAAAAATCGTCGTTACACCGTAGTGTCTGTGCAGACTCTGCGTTAGAACTACGCACTGGACGGGACTCTAATGACTATTGTAGTTGAAGGGCCCAAAATACCAACAAGAAAAATCAAAACTGATAAAGAGATAAGAGATTTCGGGCTTTAAGTCCTTCTGTCCCGATAAGAGAAAGAGATCCCCTAACCTGAGAAAGAGATAAGACATTTTATGTCGTCAACTCCTTCTGTCCCGGTGGGCAATTTGGGGCTGTCAAGTCCTTCTTTCCCGAAGGGAGATTTCGGGCCTTAGGTTCTTCGGTCGGGATAAGAGACCGTGTCCCAAATCCCCTTGTCCCGATAGAGATTCGGCACAAGCCCAATAAGAGATATTGATCCTTTAATCCCTGTCTCAATATGAGAGATCCAGCCCCAGGACACTTATCAAAACTTGTAAGAAGAATCCTGAAAATTGTCTTTTGTCGTTGATATTACCACCTTCTTATTGAGTGTACAATTTTGAATCTTTTAGTTGCACAAGTTCAGAAAAGGAGGGAGAGAGCAACATGTGGGAATACTGAAAATACCTGCAAAATTGCATTTTCAATTTTCGTTAGATAAACTCCGAGATGAAGGGGTGGGATGGGACTGAACGGTACAGACCTCGTCCCTTTCTTAATATTCACAGATCTGGTAACCCTACTAAAAAAAAGAAATAAGAGAAATGTAAATTTTTTTCATGTGCGCTGTTTTTTTTTGTGGTTGAGGATGTATGTAAATGTTGAAAAGATGAAACTATAAACGAGACCTTACCACTTTTGCATGTACGCAAGAGTCTCATTTTCCTGTAGTACTCTGCTTAAAACTCAGACAGACCATTTCGCATTACTTACTCCTCAACACTGGAAAATTTTGAAAAACAAAATATAACCTTGGTACATTTTTTGTTTTCAAATGACGTATTCCTGAATAAAATTGTTTCATAAAAGAAAGCATCACAAGTTCAACGACACGCAAATAACAAAATGCATTAAACGTTACCTGCTTTCTCGAAGAGTACAATTCGTCAACCTTGGACATAAAAAAATTTCTAGAAACTTAAAATGGTACCAAATGCAATATCGATTGACTATAAATGACCCCTTCATTTCGAAATTCAAGTGGAATTACATAACCTGAAAAGACCTGACATCAGGTTATCCAAACAAAAACCCAGTTTTTTTATGTATATGGTGATAGAGCATCGTCTCCTTTACTGCAACATCGTTTCTCTATATAAAAAAAAAGCAACTCGTAACCCTTTTCCCGCTTATGGCAGGGTCGAGTACCCATATTGCCCGTCTGAATGGACAGAAGGGCGATATATTGGGCGTTGTTTATCCGCACTCGATTTCCGACCAAAGCTGCAACCCCTGTGCTTATTTATCGTCGGTCTACTGTTGGTTGGGACACTTCATCTCCATCAGACGCCGGGGCCCGGGTGCAAAAATCTTTTTGGGGCCCCAGAATATTTTTCCAAAAGTAAAAATAAGAGGATTCAGTGTAAATGCCCTCCTATCCCATTCTGAGATTCTTCCTAATTTTAGAAGGTATTACATTTTTGGATGATGCCATATGTCCTAATATGTTGCCATTGCATTTATGAGTTGGTCTGAAAGCTTATGTGGACGTCCACACCTTGGAACATTTTCAGTTGGACCTGTGTCATTATATTTTTTATTACATTTCTGATTATTAAAAGTATTTGGGTTTTAACAACCCCAAAATAATAGCATTATTAAATTATTGACTCTTAACCTATTGAGGCTTGTAATGTGGCTCATGATGCATCATTTCTAAATATGCCTACCTGCTATGGAACACCTAACGTTATCTTCACCCGTTTTGGTTTTGACAGCCTCTGGCTGGCAATCAGTTCATGGAGCAGCTGAGTGACCAACAACACCAGAGAGGGCGTACAACCCTGGTGTAGTTCAATGGCAGGGTTGCATCGGCAGGGTCGAATGAGGAACGTTGCCCCTACAATGATGCATAAAACTTTTAATATTAGCAATGATCTGGGCCCTGATGGGTACTGATGATGGGGCCCGAGTGCAATGCACCCTTTGCTCCCCCCGGATGTCCGGCCCTGCTTATCAAAAAGAAAGCGCACTCGGTCCAATATCGAGCCTAGAACTACTGAGGCAGTTACCGGGCGTGCTACTCACTACGCCACCGATGCGGGTCGTTTCTCTAAATGTAAAAAAATAATAAATAAAAAGAAAAGGTGAAATTAATGTGACGTACATTACAACAACGCAATACAAATTGATAAAATTCTTCACATTTTTGCACAACACTACAAATCACACAAGTAATTAAATGAAATGAAAGCACGTCGAGAATTCAACTCATCTTATTCATATTACCAACAACGATGGCAACAGCATAACATTAAGAAACCAACGACCCCGATTTCAGTTCCCATTTTTTTTTGAAAAACCAATTTTCTGGTAGGACCTAAAGAATATAGAGACATTATAGCTTACATTTCAAATGTTACCTACATCGGATGGGTATAAAGTGTCAATTACAATGCGGTTATGGCCATCGTTAACGGCATTAATGTGGTGCGAAGATGACCCCCCTTCTAGAGAGGTGACATACAGTAGATTTCGTGCCGGTATGAAAGAACCATCAATCAGGATTTCACCACAGTTGATTGTTGAATTTTCTTTACATGATGGCCACTCTGAAATGAAAGTATCACTTTAAATTGTTAGAGAAAATCAATTTTAACATTATCCATCTCAGATTCTAGTAAATAAGGGGTGCTCTTCCACAGCCCAGACATTCTATATGCCAGTTTTGGCACCAAATAATTTTTAAATTATTTAGAAAAAAATATGTATGAGCCAGTCCAAATTATTCAAAGCAATATTTCTAAGTAAAAATAAAGGGGAAAGGAGGGCGTAGAACCATTTACAGCTGACAGTTCTCACCATTCAGACCAATGTCCACTACCATGTCCTTCCCATGTCCTTCCAAACATTTCTCAAAAAATTCTTCTGGAAAGAACCAGCCATAACAATATTCCAGACAACTAGACTATAAGGACATAGCACACTTCAAATTTCATATTGTTCTTCAAAATTTAATATAATGCCTTTTATCAACTTTAAAGTATTTCATTATTACGTCTTTCCAATCGGAAAATTGTACGTGAATACTGCAAAATCGAAATTAAATAGCACTCCTTAGCTCATTTATGAAAGATTCAACAACTACTTTTAAAAGACGTGGCCCCCCAAGGATCTGGATGAGCATAAAGGAACCGCAGAGAAACCGCTGTTAATTTTCATGTCGATAATTCCTTTTGAAGTCAAGAGGAATCTAAAGGCTATTTAGGCATTTCTTACGTATGAATATATTTAATCACCCTCATTTTTAACTGTATTGAGCGAAATGTTAACCCACCCTTATTCCGCCACCATCATTATTATCAAAATGTAATCTAAAATTCATAATCTAATAAAAAGATAAACTTCCAGCCAATCTAGCATAGATTGAGTAAAGGATTTAATCTCGCCATCGCAGCTAATTCAAGCATATCGTGCTTAGGTGAACCTAATGTGAAGTGAACCAAGTGAAATTGCATAATAAATAACTAAACAAGGTAAAATTAGGTGGCGCAGGAAGGGGAATGCTGGATTATAATTGCGTCAGTGTTTCAAGGTTCGATCCTGGACGGTGGATAGCTTCTTTTGGGTGAGCAAGAGCGAGACAACGGGAGAGAGAGAGAGGAATACAGAGAGAATGCCCCAAAGAAGCCAAACAGAAGGGAGAGAGACACAACAGACAGAAGGGAAAGAGAGAGAGAGACACATAGAATGGGAGAGACAGCAGGGGAAGAGAGATACACAGACAGAAGGGGGAGAGAGACACACACAAACAGAAGAGGAGAGATAGACGCCGACAGAAGGAGAGAGAGGCACAGACAAAAGGAAAGAGAGATAGAGAGAGAGAGACACAGACATAAGTTGCAGAATTAAATTGCCAGCCGGCTGCGTAAATTATAAACCCTGCCAAACATGGAAGATGATTTAGAATTGAATGCAATAGTGCATATGCCTACATACCTATTCATGTTTATGTTTATCAACATTTGTTTCTTGAAAACAAAATGAGATAGTATTTAAACTGTAATAACCTTACCATGGCCTTTCATAATAAAGTTAAAAAAGTATCAAACGGTATCCAGGCATAAAGGGTATTTTGAGCCCTAAGCTACAGAAGCTGATTGAAAAAAAATCGTTATTTTTCTTAACATCTGCAAATGTATGCTGAATGTCTTCAAATCCATGGATTGAAGGAAACGGACCGACTCTAAGATGCACTGCAAAGAAAATTACTCATTACATGGTTTCTCAATAAAGTGTTTTAAGATATCTGAAGTGTTAGGTAAATACTCAGCACACATTCAAACAATATGTAGTGTCAACATCATACTTTTTATATGAATTAGCTCTTGTCTGATCACTAAACTCAACCAACGCAACCCCAGGTAGTACTAACATGGGTGGCCGCTTGGGAACACTGGGTACCATTAATACCCCAAAATCGTCGCATTAGTGTAGTGTCTGTACAGCTTCTGCATTAGAATGTTGAAGGGCCCTAAAACACCAATGAAACAAAACAAAAATTACCGTATATGAATTAGCAAATTACACTGATCATTGGGAGCGGCGAGTTGCGTTTGACACACCAGTTTTCGTCTGATCACTGAAGTTAAGCAACGCAAGCCCAGTTAGTACTGACATGGGTGGTCGCTCAGGAAAGCTGGGTACTGCTAATACCCAATAATCGTCGCATTAGTGTAGTGTCTGTGCAGTCTATGCATTGGAACTATGCAATGGACGGGTCTCTAATGACCTTGTAGTTGATGGGACCTTAAACAACAACAACAACACTGATCATTAGAGTGAAGTACTTCCAAGTTCGATACTGGATTGAAGTGGTTTGGTTTCTCTCGGGCGAGAGAGAGAGAGAGAGACCCCTTCCGTCGAATGGGAAGTAAAGCAACCCTTTCTACATGCAACGAGTAGATCGGTAAAATTCCCAGGTGGAAGAGCTCGTCCCACAGACGTCGGTGGATAAACTACTCCAACGAATCAAAATAGGTGGACAATAAACAAGCGTAAGGGTTGCAATATTAGGTTGGCAGCCGATTGTGGAGAGAATCGAGGTTAGTCGATATTATGACAGCTTTTCTAATTAACCAAGAGCCCAACGGCAGTTAGACAAGAACCTAGAAAATCTCTCACCATCAGTGGTCATCGTTTAGTAAAGATGAAACTATCTCAATAATTGAAGGGATATTTACAAAAAAAAGTTTGGTTACCATCATGCCATACATTTCTGCATCATTTGAAAGGATTCATCATTTCAATCCTCGTTCATGAGTTTTCATGTTACTGGACGCTGAGTGTGAAAAGAAGCAAAATCTATAGTGGAATCCAACCAGAAATACGGAAATTAACTTTTGAAAACATGAACACAATTGTCGAGATATTTATAAATGCTCTCAATGTTGGTATTAAACAACAAGGGTATATACCATATATCGTGCTTTTAAATCATTTGCTGGACGACATCTGCTTACATTCTAACAGACTTTACCCTTTCATAAGTGTTGAAAGGGTTCAATATTGGCTGAGATAAAAGAGTTTAGTGGGAGTCTACATCAAAACATTTTACTGTTGGCGAAGCAGCTGAAAAAAAAAGGATTTTTCATTAAGTAGCATTTTCGATACATTTAATAATTTAATATTCAAAATATTTGAATAGATTATACAGTTTGAAAATATGAAAATAAATGTGTAAAAGATGTCTGTCTGCTATGTAAATGAATGTCCGTTCAGAAGCAATTTTGCAAATGAATGTTATGAAAAGTGAAATGATATTAAGACACGGGAATTGGTTGAATGCATCTAATCAGTGTTTTATAATTTTTAAAGTCATACGATGCGCCTCTTTTCCTGACCCCCTTCTTTTGTTTCGTTGGTGTTTTAGGGCCCATCAACTACAACCCCGTTCACTGCATAGTTCTAATGCAGAGACTACACAGACACTCCTCTAATGTGACGATTTTTGGGTATTAGTAGCAGGGGCGGCTCTAGGTTTTTCGGGGCCTGGAGCTTATTGAAGTCCAATAATGTTATATTGATTAAAATAAATAATACTATCTATACTGTCGATTAAGCACAAACCAGAGCTACTAACAGGCTACGCGTATATTAATTTCGGGTCGACGTCGAAATTTAAGTAAAGAAGGAGAGGAGGGGGTAACTGGGTCCCCTTTATAACAAATATTGATATATCTCTCACATTATTATTATTATTTCTAAATGACGACGGGGTGATGATCACATCGCTATGAAGTTAATCAACCATGAAGTACCTACCAAACATGTCATGTCGAATAAATGTTGCAATTGTCGAACTTGTAGATAAACTTGTACGATTAACCCTGAATTTCCTCCTGATCCATTAAACGCTAAAACATTATTCATTTTATCAGCTTATTACACACAAAAATAATTGTGTTCTGCAGTGTTTGAAGTACAACCATTTCTTGCTGCAATTAGAAACAAATACCTGACAGAAAATGCATTTGAGTTCACCTCTGCTTGGCAGAGGGTTCTGAATATTTTCAATTTATGAGTTTTTCATAATTTCCATTTTCATTCATATATTCATGAAACATTTTCATCCTTTCCACTCCCGCCATCAAAATCAGTTTTGATAATCTTAGAATAGCGGTGCATTTCAAATTTCATCTTGTATGGTTCCCGAGGCCTTACTAAACTACTTTTAGCTTTGTTCAGGGCTGATCCATCTTTGGGGTACATCACGCAAACTATCAACTTTCTGACTTAGTTAGGCTCTCTCCCCTCCTCACTCTAAAGCAACTCCTAACCCTTTTCCCGCCTATGGCACGGTCAGGTACCCATTTGTCCCTCTGAATGGACACAGGGTGATATATCGGCCAAAGCTGCACCCCTAAAGCCCGCTTCACAACAGCAACGGGAACGTAAAACGTATTTCGTGCAGAGGGGAGGGGCGACGGGTACGTCATGTGGTGGAGGTGCGCTCCTATTGGTCAAACGGCTTACGTTTAACGGAAAAGTTGAATTTTTTTCAACTTTCCCGGCCGTTGCCGTTCTCGTTCCCGATGTTATTGTGAAGCGGGCTTCACAACAGCAACGGGAACGTCAACGTAAAACGTATTTTGTGCAGAGGGGAGGGGCGACGGGTACGTCATGCGGTGGAGGTGCGCTCCTATTGGTCAAACGGCTTACGTTTAACGGGAAAGTTGAATTTTTTTCAACTTTCCCAGCCGTTGCCGTTCTCGTTCCCGATGTTATTGTGAAGCGGGCTCTACGCTTATTTATCGTCGGTCTAGTGTTCGTTGGGGAATGCTACCGATGCCAGGGGGGCGAGCTCCTACAGCTGGGAATTTTGCCTCATCTACCCGATGCGTAGTAGAGAGGGTTCTTTTACGTGCAAGTGCCATCATACACGGGACCTCGGTTTTACTTCTCATCCGAAAGAAGGCACACTCACGGCTTCTCTCCAGCCCGAAAGAAGCCGACCCACCACGGTCCAGTATCGAACCTAGAACTACAGGCGTAGTTGCCGAGCGTGCTAACCACTACACCACCACGGCGGGTGTGTCTCTCCTCCTCTGTCTCTAAATTACAATTACGGTAGAGCACAACAGATAGGGAGCGGCTGTATTGCGTTGGACACACTCGTTCTCGTCTGATCACTGAAGTTAAGCAACGCAACACCTATCAGTATAACATGGGTGGCCGCTTGGGAACATTGGGTACTTCGTCGCATCAGCGGGCTGTCTGTGCAGTCTCTGAGTTAGAACTACGTAGTGGACGGGGTTGTAATAACCTTTGTAGTTGATAGGCTCTAGAAATGAAAATGCAACAGTTAAACTATCAGCTTTCTGAATTAGTTAGTTCCCGCCCCCTTCAGCCACTATAAAGCAACTCCTAACCCCATTCTCGCCTAAGGCAGGTTGGGGTACCCATCTTGTCCCTCTGAATGAACACAACAGGCGATATATTCATGAAACACACCCCTTTCCACAGCCAGTTTCCGACCAAAGCTGCAACCCCTCTACTTATTTATCGTCGGTATGGAGTTCGTTGGAGCACTCCACTGACGACAGAGGGGAAAGCGAACTCCTATACCTGGAAATTTTGCCTCCTCTACCCGTTGCATAGCAGAGTGGGTTCTTTGACGTACAAATGCCGTCGTACACCACAGGGGACGTCGGTTTTACTTCTCAGCTGAAAGAAGGCGCACTCGGGGCCTCTCTCTTGCTCGAAAGAAGGCAACCCACCTCGGCCCAGTATCGAATCTAGAACTACCGACGCAGTTACCGAGCGTGCTACCCACTGCATCACCGAGACGGGTTCCCCTCAGTCACCCTCTGCCTCTAAATTACTATTACACAGACTTTTTTCTTACATTAGTTCGCAGTAGCTTTAAGATCATCCTTAAAGGTGCTCCTCACGTACAGCCTGTAGGTCAAAAGCGATTCGTCAACTACAGGAATTTTTTTCGTTTACAAATTCATTTTCAAATGCGACACCGCCCGCGACCGCACCGCACCAGAAATACGGAATGCGCACCGCACGCGACACCGACGAGAATAGCGCTCTAGCAGACGACAATCCACATAAACTGATGACGTAGTTACACTACCATTCTGTGAAGTAAGCGCGAAATCAACGGTGAAGTGGAGTTGAGAGTTAGTTAACTGCATTTGTTGATGGAATGCGTCACTCGAATTTGATTGGCTGTTTGAATTTTTAAATGGTCTTCTGTTTACTTTTCATTGGTTTATTTTCTTTTCGGTTTTGGCGCCACCAAACGTTCATATTGAAAACTATTAATCGCTTACATGAATTCGCTCATGCCAGGGAATCAAACCAGGCGCAATTTGTGTTAGCGCCTGTGGTTTACGTCATAATTATACTGTCTGCTCAAGCGCTATTCTCGTCGGTGTCGCGTGCCAGGGAACTAGGCTTAACGTTGCAAAAAAATAAACAAAAAAAAAAACCGGTAAGCAAAAAAAGGTGCTTAATGGCGGTTCCATACTGGACAGAGGTGGGTTGGCTTCTGTCCGGCTAATGAGAGGTCCCGAGTGCGCCTTCTTTTGCGCCTCCTAAAACCGAGGTCCCCTGGCATTAGCACTTAAAAGAACCCTTTCTACTGCGCAACGGGTAGAGGAGGGAAAATTTCCAGCGGCAAGGGGATATGAAACAAGTACTGCCATCATTTTCGTTGAAGCTATGTGGTTTGAAATTCAAAAGAAAAAAAATTGTTTTTCTAAACTGGTGTGGAAAAATGGTGTTGAAGCTACTTACCAGACTGCAGTTACGGGATGAACTATTCCTGGGTGTAGGTGCGGGAAGAAGAAGAAGATGACAATATTCCCTTAAATGAACGAAAAACAGAAGTCATTAATTTTAAACTGTCAACGTTTCTAAAAACCTACATTTCTTTAGGCCGTCCACAGTGAAAATAAGAGCGTATCCTGAGACCTACTTTGCGATATAGATTATAACATTAACTCAGCAATAAGTATAATTACCAATCAATATTTCAAAATCTTGATTAAGAAGTTAGTAGCATAGGTAGCCTACATTTCAGTTTAGATATAACGAAGTCATCAAACATTTAGTCGCAATCAGTCAGAAGCCATTAGTAGACTAGACTATAGACGCTATTAATGATAAATTTTTTACCATCTTCGAGAAATTTGAAAACGTATTTAATTATAAAAACGGGCTATCAAGTATCTTGTATACTGTGACACATGCAGACATGAAAGAAAAAAGAAAAAAATGAACATCATTTCAAAAACGTAATTTGATGTTTTGTCTATGTAAAATAGGAATCAAATGTGCCAAGTCTCTAAAATCAAAAACGAAAATATACTAGCATGAAAAATAATTAGATACATGCAACAATTTCAGAGTTGACATATCGCCTCTTTATAACGTTATTTATACTGCTGTAGCCGACTTATATTTAAAACAATAAATCTAGAGAAAAGAGAGAGAGGAGAGAGAGGGAGAGAAAACGAGAACGTGAAGCTAACTGTCCCTCAAGACGACCAACCATCAACATTAATAAATGTCGACTGTCCTCCAACACATTAAAATTTCACCAATTTCGGCCTAAAATTATGTTTAAATGCAATCATCAGCTGACGACGGAATGTGGATTTTATCTCTTTAGATGCTCCTCATCAAACCACAGAATATGAATATCTTTTATCATCGTTGCCAAGGCAACAAAACCGAAGCTCGAATACACTGCATTCGAATACTTTTTCTATGCTGATAATAGACTTTTTTTTGTGGAAAAACATATCGTCACGGCGCTCCATCTTTTAAAAAAATTTGATATCAAAGTTGATTTAAAATCAAGCTTTTGTGCATGTATCCAAGTTAATCACGCGTGGCATGTGTTTTTTTTCTTACTAATGCAGGAGTCATGTAATGGTGAGCAAGTCAGGAGTAAAATATTGTCCTGACTTATGATAATAAGAAAAAAGGACGACCTAATGACACTGTGCTACAAAGGCTTACAAGAGAAGGGAATGGCCACTAGCACTTGCTTAACAATCAATACAAAACAGTAATTTGTAGTTAGTTATACTAGGGAGATGACTCTAGGGCAGGGGTGGCCAACCTGTCGATCGCGAAGCCAATTTTGGTCGATCACTCGCGATGTGTTGACTTAATACTCGCCTCGGTGACGTAGTGGTTCAGTGTTTCTAGGTATGCGTCAGTGGTTCTAGGTCTGTGTCAGTGGTTCTAGGTCTGCGTCAGTGGTTCTAGGTGCGATACTGAACCGAGGTGGGTCCAGTATCGAACCCCCCCCTCCCCACTTTGACTACGCCTATGACAACAAGTCGATCGCCACACTTTTTTAAGATAAAAAGTAGATCTTACGTACACAAAAGATGGCCACCCCTGCTCTAGGGGACGAACTGATGACGAAGGTACAAACGGTAAAGTATTTAGGATCAACGTCCCAAAGCATTGGGGAGAGGGACTCGGATGTGACCCATAGATCACTTAGGGATGGTTCAAATGGAGTCCTGTGTGATAGCAGGATCCCAATTAAGTTAAAAAGGAAGATTGACGTGGCAGTGGTTAGGCCAGCTATGCTATATGGATCAGAGTGTTGGGGGCAGTGAGGAAGAGCCACGTCAATAGAATGCAAGTAGCCGAGATGCGAACGCTGCGGTATATGATCTGATAACCGAGAGCTAATAGAATTAGTTAGTTTGTTACATCAACGGGTAGGGGAGTTCGCCAAGTAGCCATAACGGGCCGGACCCTGTGGAGGCTGCTCGCGGGTAAGGGGGATGCAGGATTTGGGGAGTTAGTACCTTATCGGTACTAACTTGGGTCGCGTTGCTTAACTTCAGTGATCTGTCGAGACTTGGTGTGTCCAACGCAATTCAGCCGCTCATTAGGAATGCTCATTAGAGGCAGCCTGGAGGTGGTGGACATCGGGGAAAAATGAGGGAGAGTAGGATGAGGTGGTTGCTTGCTTGCTTGTTGGTGTTTTAGGGCCCTTCAACTACAAGCAGTGGCGTCGCTAGGGTTGGTATCCCCCCTCTCCCGACAAAAGCCGCTTCTTCTGCTTCGGTGGCACCCCATTTTTCATGGTCCGAGTGGTGTCACCCGGTGCGGCCCGCACCCTCCGCACCCCCTAGTGACGCCACTGACTACAAGGTCATTAGAGCCCCGTCCACAGTGTAGTTCTTATGCAGAGACTGCACAGACACTACACTAATGCGATGATTTTTGGGTATTAGCAGTACCCAATTTTCCCGAGCGGGGCCACCCATGTCAGCACTAGCTGGAGTTGTGTTGCTTAACTTCAGTGATCAGACGAGAACTGGTGCGTCCAACACAATTGGTCGCTCTCGTTGAGGTGGTATGGACACGTAGTGAGAAGAGTGGAGGAGGAGCCCGTTAGGTCCATTACAGGAATGCATTGTTTATTACTGTTTT
Organism: Trigoniulus corallinus; assembly: GCA_013389805.1. NCBI lineage: Eukaryota > Metazoa > Arthropoda > Diplopoda > Spirobolida > Trigoniulidae > Trigoniulus > Trigoniulus corallinus. The sequence goes on from JAAFCE010006668.1 coordinate 13,183,244, forward strand.
AGGGCCCATTGACAACAAAGGTCATTAGGGCCCATACAGGAATGCAGGTAGTTGGAAACACCCGGGGCAGGGGGAGACCGAAGCAGACGTGGGAGCCGGTTATTTGAAAGGATATGGTAGTGTGTGTGGGGTAGACGGGGACCTGGTGGGTGATAGGCGGGAGTGGAGGGCTAGAACCCGCAGACCCCACCCTGCCACAAGAGGAATAAGGGAGATGATGATTGTGAAATTTCCCGAAAGCTCTGGTATAAGGCCAATTCAATAAAAGCCAATGTCCACCATTTTGCTCATGCTTACATATCAGAAAGAGGATTTACAAAAGTCTGAAAAGAGTTCAAACCACAATCGACAAGACAAGACAGCAAGAGGGCAAATAAACTTCATTCTTCGACATGAGTGATACTTCCAAATTCATTTTGAATAGGATAATAATCCACCGAGACTCAGTTTTAATGTGATTGGAGCACTTAAAATTATAAATCCAAATAAAGTTATTCAGACAGATGGTAACGTACCCCTTCTATACATAGGCGCTGTTCATGCATGCACACTCACGTCATTAAATGGCACACGTGCCTGCAATTTTTATGAGAAACAACATGAACTAAAAGAAAATCATTTAAGGCAATAAAATAACAAACAGATAAAAAAAGGAGAGGGAGGAGGCAACGTACTGTCATGAATCTCCAAGAGTAAATTCAGCTTCTTGTGGCCGATATCCCCCTGGTAGTTTTTTAAGAAGTGCAAATAAATATTTATAGATGGGATACCATTTGATTAATACTAAATCATTTATAAACCTTCTTTCACTGCACGTCTCCAACGTCCTAGGTGATTGCTCCTTTACAAGGGGCAACAACGTCAAAAAGTTGTTTTTGCCCCGATGCATTCCTGATTGAAATCAGATTTTAGTGCGAAGGTTAGTCAAGGTCGGAAGTCACAGGATTTTCTTATTTCGCTTTCACCTATGGCATCAAAAAAAAATTACTACTAAATACGCTCATAAAACTTTCAAACTCATTATAAAACAAAACGTAAATACACACATTAAGATTCATTCTGCCACTGAAAATTAACACAGTCTTAGAGCAAGACTGTTGGAATCATGCCCTGTTGCACCTTATTGTGTGGCCCGCCCGTTGAGATATTTTCACACCTGAAATGAAACTAAAATAACAATTAGGATCGAATGCCTATTACACTCCTGTGGGATAGGAAGGTCCCATTCAAGTTGAAGGGGAAGTTTGACAGGACAGTGGTTAGTCCAGCTATGCTATATGGATCAGAGTGTTTCGGACAGGGTATGCGGAAGATTCTGTCATGTACTTAACATACAGATGTTAAGGTCCAACGACCTCATCCCTTGGAAATACATACACTTGACACACAGATGTCAAGCAGGATAACCATTGTCTGAATAAAGCAATTTCTGCTGACCTTTCCACTTTCACCTCCAACTCAACCTTCATCTCATGTATAAATACTGGACATTACTGATATGTATCATTCATTCACTCTTAGCTTGTTACTAATAAAGCATCTAAAATTCGTGCAGTGTCTGCCTCTATCTATTGAATACATAACAGATTCGTCCCTAGGAAAATTCGTCCCCGGCGGTTTGTTCCCTGGCTATGCTTTCTCTTTTACTGGCCGCTTCACAATAGCAACGGGAACGCAAACAACAACGGATGGGAAAGTTGACCAAATTTCAACTTTCCCATTAAACGTAAGCTGTTTGACCAATGGCAGCACACCTCCACCGGATGACGTACCTGTCGCCCCTCCCCTCTGCACAAAATACGTTTTCCGTTGCCATTCCCATTGCTACGTATTGTGAAGTGGCCTTTAGGATTTTTTTCGGTTCCTTGGTGCTTTAGAAAAATTATTGATGAAAACAAGTATTTTTATGAATAAACATTATTATTTTTGTAATGACAGAATTACAACTTGAGTGTGGTGACGTTGAGGCCAGGCAAAAGGACAGCATAATTGATCTGTGCCTAGAAAAGCGAGATTTGTGGCTACACGAGATCATTCACAGAATCGATATGTATCTTGTTCGCATTTTCCTTGGGACGAATTGTGTGGGAACGAATTGTATCAGGGACGAATTGTCTGGGGACGAATTGCGGAGGACGAACTGTCGGGGACGAATTTTCCTAAAACCGTTGGGCAGGGAGGAAGAGCCACCGAGATACGAATGTTGTGGTATATGAGCAGGGTGTCCAGAGCTGATAGAATAAGGAAAGAGTATATGAGAGGTAGCCTGGGGGTGAGGGGTATCGCGGAAAAGATGAGGGATGTAGGTGGAGGTGGTATGGACAAGTAATGAGAAGAGGAGGAGCTCGTTAGGTCCATTTCAGGAATGCAGGTGGTTGGAAGAACCCGGGAAGGGAGAGACCGAAGCAGACGTGGTAGCAGGTTGTCCGTAAGGATATGGTAGTGTGTGGGGTGGACGGGGACCTGGTGGGGGATAGACGGGAGTGGAGACCTAGAACCCGCCCTGCCATATTGAAGCAATCGTTGAGGAGTTCGAGAATCAATTTGGTGATTTTAAAGAATTTCAAGAAGATATTTCTATTTTTACTCTATTCTTGACTGTCAACATTGAAGATGTAAGACGTGACCTTCAGCTGGAATTGGGTGATTTCCAATCAGATCCTTTTCACATTTGCAGAAGTGAAAAAGGACGAACTTTTTTAAAAAAATTACTATCGAGAGAGAAAGAGAGAGAGGGAGGATCGAAATTGAAGAACTTTGGACTGAAGATGTGCTTCATTAAATCAAAATAGAGATGTTCATTACTAGATAAATGTCTTTGAAATCTCCTGCGTTTGGCAACTTCTAGCATCTAAATGGACGCAGCTGCTTTGGTAAACGAAGCCAAACAACAGTTCTAACCACTGTTCCAATAACAAGCAACTACTAACCATTTTCCCGCCTATACCAGGGTCGGGTACCCATCTTGTTCCTCTGAATGGACACAAGGGCGATATATTGGACATTGTTTTTCCACAGCCGGTTGCCAACCAAAGCTGTAACCCTGATGCTTATTATGGTCGGTATATTTGTTAGTTTGGGCACTCCACCGAGCTCCTACAACTGGGAATTTTGCCTCATCTACCCGTTGCATGGTAGAGAGGGTTCTTTTACGTTCAAATGCCATCGTACACTACACGGGACCTCTGTTTTACTTCTCCTCCGAAAGAAGGCGCACTCGGGGCCTCTCTCTCTCGCCAGGAAGATGCCAACCCACCTCGGTCCAATATCGACCCTAGAACTACTGACGCAGTTACCGAGTGTGGTATCCACTACGCCACCCAGGCGGGTATCTACTGTTCGACTTTATTTTCTTACGAAATTTAACAAATAGATTCTTGCTGGGGCTCACATATTACCTAAATTTGGTCAGCCCTGTGTGTGAGAAGCGGCTGTATTGCGGTGGACACACCAGTTCTAGTCTGATCAGTGAAGTTAAACAACGCAGTCCCAGGTAGTTCTAGCATGGTTGGTCCCTTGGGAACACTGGGTACTGCTAATACTCAAAATCGTCGTAAAAGCGTAGTGTCTGAACGGAATATGCAGTGGACGGGGCTCTAATAACCGTTGTAGTTGAAGGGCCCTAAAACACCAACAAATCAATCAATGACACCAAGACAAATATAAAGGTGGCATGCAATAGTTTTCTTTGGCATTTTCTAGTATATATAAAAGCATCATCTGTAGTTGAGAGATAATTCTCGAGGGGGGATAAAAAAAAGGCGGTGGCAGATGATGACAATGAAGAGAATCTTCAGTGACGTAAAATTGTTAATCATGAAGGACAAACTCAGCCAGTGAGCTATTTTTGAAAATCACAAAACAATTGCATCCTCGATATTACTAGGAAACTAATTTTAGGATTTTTCGCGTAGGTGTTCAATGTGCGCTACATGCCCTCTTCCCCTTTTAAATTTCGGAATCATGTTTAGTCATAGGATGTGGTGATGAATATTTGACTTTCCCTATACTGATGTATTGAAGTATGCTAAGCAATATTATATAAGCATAGTGGAAATGATCAATATCAACAGATGAGAAATTCAATGAATTACTAGGATAATGAAGTTAGTGAAACTGGAGGCACGAGGGAGAAGAATATAAGTATACGGGAGTGTAATGATTCACGAAATAAAAAATACAATATTATGGCAAGGACAGGAAACTTCACAGAACTGTAATAAGAAAAAACGGAAATTGGAAAATAAGTATATGAATACATTGATCCTCTAGATAGAAAGAGGGAAATTTGAAATAGATGTTGACGAACCTTGAAATCAACCAAAAGAAATTGGAAAATCACAAGAATAAATAACTAACAAGAATGGCACTTGGTAGGAAGTAAACCAGAGCAAGAGAAAAGAAGAATTTTCAACAAGTATTCAAGGTGTGTACTTGACAAAATGGATTTCTATGTTTAAGTTGGGATAAGCTCTCAATTACCGTTAAACCTAACTGAATAAATGAAATTTTGAACTAAAGCGGAAAATTTCATTTTCGTTTTCCGAAATGTAGTTTCCATCAACACTGAATATGGTAGGTGCTTAATGTATACTGTGTGTATTTGAGATCATACCCTTCTCCCGTCCGTGGCAGGGTCGGGTCTGTGGGTTCTACCCCTCCAAAATTTTCACTGGGGAGTGTCAGGCAATCACAAACCTCTGCACTACGTTGCCCTCTTCCTATAAAGGAGTTTATCTATGATCTACAGTACCTTGTAGTGACTGGGATGTAATCAGGTGCTTGTCCCTCTTCCTGAACGACGAGTTTGTCAATGCAAGGCCACGCTCTTGTTGCCTATGTGGTAAAAGTGTAGTTTAACCCAAGGAATTATTTCGTCATTCGCAGCAGATAAAATGTGGCGCTTCGGTCGGTATAACTTCGTCAAATACTCGTTCCAGGGTTATTTTAACTGGAGCTTTCGATTGCATAAATCGAAAGCTTCCAGTTAAAATAACGAGAAAGATATTCATTAAATAAATTCATTAAGTTCTTTACCTTGATTTCAACACGCCTAATATTTCGTGAATCACTTTCATTATGTCCAAACGATTTAAAAACAATAGCAAGTGCAGCAGGCCCTGGAACGAGTATTTTGACGACGTTATACCGACCGAAGCGCCCCATTTCATCTGCTACGAATGACGCAATAATTCCTTGTGTTATACTACACTTTTACCGCCTATGTTTTTGGGATAAAAGGTAAAATGTTTATGATAAAGAAAATCAGTTTAATGCTAGACAAATTTCGAATTACAAGTTTTCATTGTAAATACCATTCTTTCTACTCATGAGTATCTAATCCCAGTATCCATGGTAAATACTGTATTCCTAAACACGAATTTGCCATTCTGCATCTCAAAAGCGCAAGGTCAATATTATTTCATACTGTACAATACTGTACCTACCCGACATCAAAGCCTTCTTGAGTACTTTTTAAAACATGCAATTCAAATTTAATTTCATTTCTGATTTACCAAGAAGTCGAATATCTCTTTTTTCCTCATCAATTATACAGTAAATGCGTTAGTTCAGGAGAACGACATAGCGACGTCACATCTCTGAAAATCCTATCGGGCTTTATAAATCTCCATTCAAAATTTAAACAGATCGATTATATCAACAAAAGCTCTATAAAATTTGTGTGTTCGACGGTTTTTATGTTTCCCGAGTTTTCCAAACTTTTGGCCAGCCGCATTTACATACAGTATACTGTATACTATAATTAAATTTAATGTATTGTTGAGCATAACACTAACCATTTCCTCCATTTTGAATGCAATGGAATGCAACATAAAGTACAGTAGCTCAGAAGGGGAACAAAAGGAATTCCACACCCTGGCCACACACTCGCGCGTTATCAACTTAAAAAGATTGTTAATTCTCGAGTAAAAATTGGAGTATCGTGACATTTTAGTGAAATTCTCACGCAGCTTTTGTCGAGGGTACATCCCACAAGTCACAGTGCTTGCGGCAACCAGATAATAACTACCTACAGTAGTTGATTGTCATCATTAATTTGGAGTAATCAACTATAAGGTTGACGCAGTTATTAATATGTATGCATATGGCCCATGAGTAGTTTTTGAATGCCACTCATGTACATAAAATTATCTCATTATTATTTTTGTTGTTGGTGTTGTTATTGTCTGAGAAATCTACGACATGAAACGATAGAGTAGGATGGGGTCATTCACATATTACATACTTCACATTTCACTCAAGGAATGAACTACTAAAGCTAATAAATGCAAGTATTATTCAAATGCAAAAGGCAGCTTCACTAACCCTTTTCCTGCCTATGTCAGGGTCCGATACCCACCTTGTCCTTGTGAATGGACACAAGGGTGATATATTGGAGGGTGTTTTTCCGCAGCCAGTTGCCGACCAAAACTGCAACCTCCTATGCTCATTTATCGTCGGCACACTGTTCGTTGGGACACTCCACCGACACCAGGGAGCGACCTCGTACACCTGGAAATTTTGCTTCCTCTACCCGTTGTATAGTAGACAGGGTTCTTTGACGTGAAAATGCTATTGCACACCACACGGGACCTCGCTTTAACTTCTCATCCAGAGGAAGGCGCACTCTGGGCTTCTCTCTCCCTCACCCGAAAGAAGTTAACTTATCTCGATCCAGTATCGAATCTGGAGCCAGGTGCAAGCAACTCCTAACCCTTTTCCCACTTTTGGCAAGGTCGGATGCCCATCTTGTTCCTCTGAATGGACGCAAGGATATTGGACGATTTTTTCCTCTGCCGGTTGCCGACCAAAGCTGCAACTCCTATGCTTAATTATCGTCGGTCCATTGTTGGTTGGGGCACTCCACCGACCTCCTACACATGGGAATTTTGCCTTATCTACCCGTTGTATAGTAGAGAGGGTTCTTAGACGTGCAAATTTCATTGCACACCACACGGGACCTTGATTTTACTTCTCATCCGACGGAAGGCGCATTCGGGGATTCTCTCTCTCTCTCTCTCGCCCAAAAGAAATTAACCCACCTCAACCCAGTGTCAAATCTGAAATGAGATGATATATATTAATTAAAAAAGTGTCTTGTAGACTTGCAATTGTCACATTAATAAAGAAATTCAACACGGTATAGTGAAATTTCTCAAATTATTAATTTACAAATGAAAGAAATACAACTGTAAATAACTTTGCAAAACAGCCTACAGTTTTTTTTTTAATAAAATTAGCACTTCTTGTATAAATACTAATTAATATTATTCAATTAGGTATTTATTAACACTGCGATTCCAAGAGGATATCAAATAAGAAGTAATTAACATGCAGACAACTAACACGTGTCAAAAGACATCCTATCAGTCAGTCTGCTATCAGTAACAGTGTTCAGTGTCTGAAAGAAAGCAACAACAAAAAAACACTTATTTCGATTGAAAAATAAAACAGATTTCCTCATTATTTCGCTAATTAAACTCTCTTTTATCTTCATAATATCGACTGCCTCTAAAGCTGGGGTGGCGAACCTTTTTCTGCTGGTGTGTCAAAAATTTAGTTATAGTTCTTGATTTACTAACGTGCCAGATACAGTAGTGTGTTAAAGGAATATATAGTAGGGTACCCTTACTTCCGGTTTGTTACAGGAAATGCAAATTTCACCAATTGATTGGTAGTACGCTCGGCAACTGCGTCAGTACTTCTAGGTTCGATACTGGGCCGAGGCGGGCTGCCTTCTTTTGGGGGAGGGGCAGAGGGCCCGAATGCGCCTCCTTTCCGATGACAAGTAAAACCGAGGTCCCGTGTGGTGTAAGACTGCATTTGCACGTAAAACAACCCTCTCCACTTTGCAACGGGTAGATGAGGTAAAAATTTTCAGGTTCAGGAGCTCGCTCCCTAGCGTCGGTGTGTGGAATGCCCCAACGAACACTAGACCGCCGATAAATAAACGTAGGGGTTGCAGCTTTGGTCGGCAACCGGCAGTTCAGTAATATCGCCCTTGTGTCCATTAAGAGGAACAAGATGGGTGCCCCACCCTGCCATAGGCGGGAAAAGGGTTAGGAGTTGCTGATTGGGTTGGCTTCGTGTACTGTAGGTTTCCCTGTACATGTACCTGCCCCATCTACCCGTTGCGTAGTAGAGAGGGTTCTTTTACGTGCAAGTGCCATCGTACACCCACACGGGACCTCGGTTTTACTTCTCATCCGAAAGAAGGCACACTCGCGGCTTTTCTCTCGCCCGAAAGAAGCCGACCCACCACGGTCCAGTATCGAACCTAGAACTAACTACTGGCGCAGTTGCCGAGCGTGCTAACCACTACGCCACCGCGGAGGGTATAAACAATCTTAACTGTCTAGTTTATTTTCCTGTTTTAAGGGCCTTTCAACTACATGGTCATTAGAGCCCCGTCCACTGCGTAGTTCTAATGCAGAGAGACTGCACAGACACTACACTAATGCAACGATTTTTGGGTATCAGCAGTACCCAGTGTTCCCAAGTGGCCACCCATGTTATACTACCTGGGGTTGCGTTGCTTAACTTCAGTTCTTTATGCTTCGTTGATGTTTTAGGACCCTTCAACTACAAGGTCATTACAGCCCCATCCACTGCGTAGTTCTAATGCAGATGCGACGATTTTTTGGATATTAGCGGCACCCAGTTTTCCCAAGCGGCCAACCATGTTAGTACTAGCTGGGGTTGCGTTGCCTAACTTGAGTGATCGGACGAGAACTGTTGTGTCCAACGCAATAAGCCGCCCTCTTAACTGTCTAGTAAGAATGTTATCATTACAAATGTATTGACAGTGCACCATGTTCCGTCCATTTTCAGGTATGTGGCCATCGTTCATCCGATCAAGGCTCACATCGTGTGCTACCGAGCACGAATCACGATTGCCATTATCTGCATTTGGACCATAGCTATGACCATTGCTATTCCAAATATCCTCTACAACCACATCTTGAGGACGAATCCTAACTTCACACCCTGCATCCTCAGTTTCCCATCGGAATTTCATAGGATGTTCTTCAAATACATGGAGTTCACCCTCTTCTACTTGTTGGCCTTGATCTTACAAATAGCTCTGTACGTGCGCATTGGTCAACGTCTCTTCAACACGGAAGCTCTCAAACGAATGGAACCAGTGTCCGGCAAACAGCGCGTCACCCACGCCATGCGATCTAGAAAGGGGGTCGTTAAAATGCTCATTGCAGGAGTGGTCGTCTATTTCATCTGTTTCTCGCCCCATCAAGTCCTACTCTTCTACGAAACCATCTACAGTAGTCTGCCAGAGGACACGTGGTTAATGACCATTTTCACTAACATGATGGCATACGCATCGTCAGCTTCTAATCCACTTCTGTACAGCGTCTTCAGTCACAAATTCAGACGTAAACTGAGGAACACCTTGTGCTGCCGTCAAGGGGCAGTCGACAGCAAACCCTATCCAGTTTCCATCACAAACACGGCTAACGCAAGTACAAGAGAAAACACCAATTTAAAACATACTTTTCGAATTAAAAGTTTTCGTACCACCATAAGTGAAGTGTGATAATAAACATTAATCGATAAGTTAAAGGGCTGAGTGCTGCTCTTTCGCTCTGTGCGTGGACAAGTTTTAAGTATAGTCTTACAAAGAGACTTTTCACGTTATGAAGTGTACTTCCTCTTACAATTTAATACATATATTCCATTCATTTAATAAATTTACTGGTTTTTTTTTCAGATAATATAATAAATAAGTGTCAAGTTCCCTATAAAACTCATTACAGCATTATAGTAATACAAATTTGGACTTTTCTTAATGAACAGCATGAATTTTTGTCAACTCTTTTCTCCCTTTCCTAATATAGCTACTATTCAGCTCAAAATTTTATAACATGTAATGCTCATAATTTTATTTCATTTAACAATATGTATATCTTGTACTAGTTTTCTCCAAATTCCCCAAAACATTTAGGGCCTACATAACGAAAAATAAAAATTAATTTACTCAATGTCATAATAAACGATATTTCACGTTACATTGTGACTAAGTTGTCATGTCACCCTTTTCATGTTGATGTCGAAATACCAACATAATCGTCTTGTAGCAAAACAAAATTGCAATTTATTTAAATGTTACGCAAATGCTCTTACTCTCCTTTTGTCGCAGCTTAAAAATAATTAGGAGCACAAGTGAACTTTCTCAAAATGAAATAAAACACTAAAAGGGTTAACTGCCACGTCGAAGAGGACGACGAATCCACAATCTTCAACAATCAAAATTAAGTTGCATGACATGCATGCTATACTGTAGCGAGAAGAGGAGAGGAGGAGCTCGCTAGGTCCATCACCGGACTGTAGGTGGTTGGAAGCACCCAGGGCAGGGGAAGACCAAAGTGGGAGCACGTTGTTCGGATAGTGTAATCTGTGGGGTGGATGGCTAGAACCCACCGACCCGACTCTGTCACACGCGGGATAAGGGATATGATGATGATGATATACGTGTTACACGGACTTTGGCTTATCACTTTGATCATCAGTAACGATTTTCGGCAACGGCACAATCATCAAAGAGGAGCCGTGGGGGGACATTATGTGTGTTGTATCACTAGACGTCCATAGCAGCTTCCAGTTCAGCTAGCTGTCCTGATGAAATAAGACTCGGTCTCGTATCTTTCAGTGAGACAGAACTTGATCCCTTTAACCCGCTTTAAATACAAATGCTAAATTATTTACCAATCCCCAATTGGATCCCAAAAGGGGAAGAGGGAACACTAAACCCCCACCCGAAATCCAGACACACAGATTGGTATATATATTCAAGGTCTGTTGAGCATACATTATTGGACTGTCAGTAGAAAAGTGATATCATTGATGAATGATGGGGCCAGTAAGTATCACCTGGTAAAAATTACGATTAGCATTTTTCGGAACGTTTGGACTTTGTCTCAGGTCTTTGTACGCAGGGGAGGATTGTCGTGTATGGGCACAAATTGACACGCAGAGCTGCACAGTATAGAAATGGGCACATTATGCAGTATGTGCGTGTGGCAGCGACACTTGATACAAAATTCATTTTCCGTGAAAACCTCTCTCAAGAAACATACTTCCCTTGTCAACTTACATCTACAGATGTGTGCGGGGATCCTGAGGATATGTGATCCTTTTCACTGTGTGTGTGTGTGTCTAGTCCAGATTCCTACCTGGGACAGAAAACTAATTTATTTTTTCCTTCTCGAGACAAATAAATGGATGAAATTCACGTACCTTGATTCTGACAGAGAGAATACTATCAATTGAGGAATATCACTGCGAATCAATCATCTGGTCGATCCCTTCAATCAATACACTTGGAAAATGATGTCTTGGCGAGCTGGAAAACGACTAGAAATATAGTAAGAAAACGGACATTTGTAGGCCAATAAAGCCGCGACAAGAATCGGCAGAACAACAACCCGAGTCCATTGGTTTAGTAATTCATACGTACCTAATAGAAGACTATGTTTGGTTCAGTGTTTCAGAATGGACGACGATCAAAAACGACGAGAAATTTTGTTTATTGCCCACGTATATAACCAACGTCTGAAATTATCTGAAACTGTTGCCATGTATTATTTAGAGCATATGCAAGACTGTAATAAAGCCGGCAGCAAACGTCCAAAGACCACTGACATAAATCTTGATTTGGGATAGGAGTGAATTAGTGGTAGTACATAGATTCCATTCATGAAGCAGTAAAAAACGACATCGGAGGGTTAAACCATGCCCTCACTTGGCAATTGTTAAATTTTTTATATATTATAAATAAACGTTAGTTACAAATCACAGTGACTAGGACAAATAACTATTACTGCTACTACTTTATTACTTTCTTGCCAACATTTATTAAAATATCGAAACAATAAGGAAGGATACCTCAGAGAGAGAGAGCATCGACTAGAAATAATTCATCGTGCGATGGCCGCCGGCTATTTTCGATTGCAGTAGCACATAAAGACACGAAATCCATTTTCCCGATAAACTTCTTATCCACAAAGTCAAACAGTGTTTATCCATTTTTTTATTTCCTAAAACATCATTTATATCTATTAAATTTTAAGTTTCATTAAATCACCTGAGGACTTTATAGTGCAAAACATATAAAACTACTCAAGGGGAAAATTCTGAGTCCAATACTGCATTAATAAACAGACAGTCGAAATACCCTAAAATCTTTTATGGATTCGTGCAATTTGAAGACAATAAATCTTTACTTGAATGTACATAAGCGAGAGATCGAAATTCGATCGAAGATGAAAAAGATGAAGTAGGTACAGTAGTGGATAGACCTATCAAAACGTTAATCTACTTTTACTTCAGTCATATCAATTAAATATTCAAAATAAAATTTAATGGAATATGCAAATTGTTAAAGTTGAATATGCATATTGTTAAAGTTTAAACATCGTTAACTATCGCTACGATAAATATCACTGGAAATTGCTGCAATACACACGAATTAACTAAACTCTAACTTTCCAGAATAGCAGATATTTTTAAAGTGATTACATAAGCGAAATAGTCAACTAACATTTTCTATTTCAGATAAAATGGTGAACACACAGTAGCAGCAAATATTCCAGGATCAACCCTTTTGAAAATGTTATTTATCACGAATTTTTATACTAAAGAGAGGAGAATGCACAGAACCAAACCCGTCTAATGAAAAGAGCAACATCTGACATAAAGGAGAATTTTCAGATGTTTAATATGCGTTATACAAACTATTAGCTAGTTTAAGACCTCCATGCTGTATTCATTGACCTGGAGAAGGCCTACGATAGTGTCCCTAGACAGGTTGTATGGAGCGTTTTAAGAAAGACAGGAGTGGGTGAGGGCCATATTAGGATAGCGCAGGATATGTATGATGGTTCCATTGCTAGGGTGAGGACAGCATGGGGAAACACTGCATGCTTCAACATGCAGGTTGGGGTGCATCAAGGGTCAGCACTCAGCTGGCCATATCTATTTACCTTAGCAATGGATGAGCTGCTGACGGTAATAGGGGAATGGGCCCCTCAGTGTCTGGCATTTGCCGATGACGTGGAGAGGCTGGAGGAGTCCAAAGAGGATGCACAAAAGGGCCTGCAAGACATCAAAACGGCAATGGAGAGAGGGGGCCTTAAGGTGAACATGAAGAAGTCGGAGTACTTAGCTTTCAATTTCAGTGGCCAGGGACAAGGGGGTGAGATCCGTTGTGGGGGTTAGAAGATACCAGGGGTGCAGGAGTTCCGGTATTTAGGATCAGTTTTCCAGAGCAATGGGAGATAGATTCGGATGTGACACATAGGATTAAGGCAGGATGGCAGAAATGGAGACGGGCAAGCGGGGTCTTGTGCGACCGACGGGTCCCAATTAAGCTGAAGGGCAAAGTGTATAGAACTGTCGTTAGGCCCGCTATGTTGTATGGCTCAGAGTGTTGGGCAGCTAGGAAGAACCATGAAAGGCAAATGCTAGTGGCGGAGATGTGAATGCTGCGCTACATGAGTGGGGTGTCAAGAGCCGACAGAATCCGAAACACTTACGTTAGAGGTAGCTTGGGAGTGGGGGACATTGCAGAAAAGATGAGGGAGAATCGGTTGAGGTGGTATGGGCATATAATGAGGAGGGGAGAGGAGGAACTTATTGGGGCTATTACGGGACTGAGGGTGATTGGGGGCACCAGGGGTAGAGGAAGACCGAAACGGACGTGGGCGCAGGTGGTGCAGAGGGACATGGAGGCGTGCGGGTTGGATGGGGACCTGGTGGGGGATAGGCGGGAATGGAGGATCAGAACCCGCAGACCAGACCCTGCCTCAGGCGGGAGAAGGGTGAGATGATGATAATGAAACTATTAGCTAGTTCCGTAAAATGAAATTAAGAACAATTTGTGAGATACACCATGTGGAACCTAATAATAGTTTAGACACGTGGAACCTAATAATGGGACATGTGGAACCTAATAATAGTTTAGACACGTACTACACTATCTGTTACCTTTTCCAAAATCAAGGCAATGTTCATGAAATAACATCATGTGTGTATGGTATGTTTTGGATGCTAATGTAATGCAGAAAATAATCATATTTCTAGTACCTTAACTTCGTCTCCAATGTATGAGTTTCATAGGTGACGTCCTTTCCAGTCCACGATAACTTGACAAACATCAAAGATGTGTAGTAAAGGTAATATACAAAGTCGGAAACTAGAATTAGACGATTTACGAAAGATGGACAGCAGTGAGGTCACATTGTTAAATGGGTCAGGCTGCTGGACACCACCCAAGATGGTAAGACTTGGCAAGGTTGAGGTAAAGGACTTATATTGAGTGATATTAAGCGGGGTGTGACATTAGGTCAGCACCCAGCAATGTAAAACCATCCATCATCCATCAGGTTCCCCATAAGTTACCAGAGTGCCACCGAATTCCTCTTCTCCCTCTTTGTGTATTTCTATTGCTGCTCCCTCCATTTTTCTGTTTACGCCTCGAAATCTCGAACAGCTAGCCACTCAACCGTGCCATAGGAAAGTAAAGGGTGTTAGATAAAGACGGAGGGAGCAGACAAATGTCATTAAAAACCGTATTTTATAAAGTAATTTTAGAGTCTGAACTACACCCACCTGAAACAGTAAAACATGTTGCAGTTCAGTTATCAGGTTGTTGTCGCTCTTTTGAACGCCAATTTTTTTTTTACCGACGCATTTAATCTCTTTCGAATAAGCAGTTTTCCATTAAAGTATTAAAGGTGAAGACAGGTTTCATGTTAACATTGATTACACGAAAATAACGTTAAAAAATTGTTATCACGGCATTATAACATACTTTGACGAGTTGTCGCGTAACTTATGGTTCGCGTATGTCACTTTTAATGTATGTTCTAAAATCGCTCAGAAATTCGCAATGGCATTTACTACGGAAACGCCTAGCTGCCAGCGACGACATTTAGAGTTGCAGGCGCATGAAGTCATCACAGTGGCTCAGTGAGGAGGCGGCGGCAAAATTTTGCAGTAAATAATAATAATAATATCCAGAAATTTGAACTAAAATTCTGAACATTTAAACCGATTAAAATAAAAGTAGAGCTAAGGATGAAAATATTAGAAAAAAGTGAGGGGTGGGGGGCTAAGGATTTAAATACCTAAATAAAGGGACGGCTGAAACCCACGCTACGCCACTGAGTCATCACCATTTATCTCGTTTCTGGCAGTGTAAAGTCCTCTAGTTCTAGCTCTTAATTCTGCCAAAAAGTAAAATTACGTACCTTTCCGTACCTCTTCGTACTTCTCGCTTTCGTCCGTTGTGTACCTTAGTGTCGTCTTAATAGCATTATGAGCTCCTGGATAAAGTAGTGTGTTGGGGCTCCTACGACCGCCACTCACAGGAATAATATGTAAATTGTCACTTGATGCGCATAGATTAACACAGGGCTCCCCGGCAAGTGCCCAGAGAGCAGGGCCGGCCTTAGGGCAAGGCGGCCGAGGCGACCGCCTTGGGTCCCGCGCTGGTGAATTAAAAAACTAGGTGCTGGGGCCCCGCTATCGCTTGCTGCCTTGGGTCTCTCTATCGCCTACTGCCTTGGGCCCCGCAAACTCTAGGGCTGGCCCTGCCAGAGAACCCACGAGTTGAGACGGCATTGTTGTACGCAGGCCATCCAAGCTCAGTATTCCCCGATTCTTCTCCTCACTAATCCCTACCAATGTTTACCCTGTCCCACTATCAATTCACTTCCCTGTCTCCACTTCTTCCAAGTCTATCCTACTTCAGGACTTCTACTGTGAATTTCAATGTAATTTATATTTCAAATATCATACAAGGTCGTAAAGCTGATTTTAGATCATAAATTTCCAGAAGGGTTCGGATTTATTTTAAATTGCTATATAATAAATCTCAAGTTCACCAAATAAATAAACAAGTTTTGCCGTTTTCGACAGTACTTACAGCGTTCGAAAGGTAATATAATATAGCACACGAATGTTGCACACGTTGGAGAAGAAAAGAAAGTTATATAACATAACTGAAATTTATTTGTTCTCAATAATAAAAAACAACAACATATAAAATGAACTTACCAAATAAATGACGACTTAACACAAATTACTTGATTATGCCATTTTGGTATTATGATATCTACACTAATATACAATTAACCCAACATACAGTATAACAAAAATTGACTTTCAAACCACTACCTACCTCGTATGTTCTCAGAATTATTAATATTGCATCAAAGGTATATATTATCTCAATGATATTAGGAAAAATATGCACAAGAGGTAAGTTGTATGTAATTTAATAGCTACCTAGGAAACCATTCATTAAATTCACTTAAGAGAGTGATCTAGACGTCAATTTCAGTATCGGAATGCGACTTCATTGAAAAATGAGCCTAAGACACATTATAGGCATTTCTAAGTAAAAAGCTTTAAAATTACTAAATTGAACGTAAACATTTTAATACGTTCACCAAGACTTATCCACATTCGTTTTATTCAAAAGGTAGAAAACATTTTCGACGTCATTGTCAGATTTCTTCTCCATAATAAACATAGAAGGTGAATTGTTGCTGTAGTGAAGTCAAATTGCTGTTAAATTGGTTAAAATATTCTGCAAGTGATTGAAAAGTTTCGCTCACAGTTTAAAATATCATTGATTGGGTGATCTTTTGTCATTCAATCAATGTCGCTTTTAAAAAAAGACAAAGTATAGACAGTTCATTGCTTCCTATGTCAGCAGATGTTTCCATTTGCGGCCATGTCAAAAGAATCTTACGAAAAAAACGTCTACGTCACTTTTAGAACATCTTCTTCTTCCGGGATTCATTTTTTTTTTCAACATTCCAAAAATGGCTTCCAACAATTAATTATATCTTTCGCCGTTATTCAAAATGTGCCATTGCACAACCAAAACTTCTCGGGTCCTAATATTGCACTCAAATTATCTCAGTTTTTTTTTTATACTACGACATTCTGAAGCCATAGGTTATCCTGTAATTGCGAAATTTTTTTGTCCATGAAATTCTTTGATCACGTCTAAATATTAAAAAAAACAGCTCATAGTTACCAGTTAAAGAATTGCTTCAGCAGGAGATCAATATATCAACAGCGATGCTATTAAATTTTTTCTTTGCCTGCAAATAAAGTTTTCAGCTTATACGTA
Source organism: Trigoniulus corallinus (assembly GCA_013389805.1). Taxonomy (NCBI): domain Eukaryota; kingdom Metazoa; phylum Arthropoda; class Diplopoda; order Spirobolida; family Trigoniulidae; genus Trigoniulus; species Trigoniulus corallinus. Next base: position 13,200,405 of record JAAFCE010006668.1, read on the forward strand.
ATTTGTATATTCTTTTTTTTTGTTTTAGTTGAATCGAAGTTGTTACGGATAAGAAACTTTAAATGATTTCTCTAAATCTTCGCGACATTGGCATTGAGCTTAAAATATTAAAGAGTACAGATGAGCGATGACGTCAGAGCAAGCTCATGCCCATTCCCATCTTTGACAGTTTTATACTTCTGTCATCCAACATTATACAAAATGACTACTAGCCCTGGCAGGGTCGGACACCCATCTTTGTTCCTCTGGATCAGCTCTAGACGGATACACGACACATCTATTGGACGGCAATCTTTTACCCAGTCGGCTGCCGATCAAAGCTACAACCCGTATGCTTATCTATTATCGGCCTATTTTGGTTCTTTGGTGCACTCCACCGAGCTCCTACACCTGAGAATTTTGCCTCATCCACCCGTTGCATGGCAGATTCTGCCTGGGCAGCGCAGTAGGTGGCGTGCTCGGTAACTGCGTCCAATGGTTCTAGGTTCCATAATGGACCCAGGTAGGTAGGCGAGATAAAGATCCCGAGTGCGCCTTCCTTCGGATGAGAAATGAAACATAGGTCCCGTGTGGCGTACGATGGCATTTGCACATCAAGGAACCCGGTGGAGTGCCCCAACCAAGTGCCCCAACCGACGATAAATAAGCAGAGGGGTTGCAGCTTTGGTCGGCAACCGGCAGCGGAAACACACCGGGACTTCTCTCTTGACCGAAAGAATCCAACTCACCTTGATCTAGTATCGAACTTAGAACCACCGTCATCCATTATAATGGAGAGCACAAATTCAGAATGCACATTAAATCATCATCATCATCATCATACCCTTCTCCAGCTCAGAACCGGGTCGGGTCTGCGAGTTCCAATCCTCCACCCCCGCCTATCCCCAACAAGGCCCGCATCCACCCCGCACACTCCCATGTCCTTTTGTACCACCTGCTCCCACGTGCGCTTTGGTCTTCCCCTCCCCCTGGTGCTCCCAACCACCTGCAGTCCCAAGATGGACCTAACTAGTGTCTCCTCTCCCCTTCTCATTATATGCCCATACCACCTCAACCTGCTTTCTCTCATCTTCTCAGCGATGTCTCCCACCCCTAGACTCCCTCTAACATGGTCGTTTCGGATCCTGTCCGCTCTTGACACCCCACTCATGAAGCACAGCATCCGCATCTCAGCCACCTGCATTCTCCTTTCATGGTCCTTCCTCACGGCCCAACACTGCGCCATACAGCATAGCTGGTCGCACCACGGTTCTGTAGACCTTGCCCTTCAGCTTTATAGGCACCCGGCGGTCACATAGGACTCCGCTTGCCTGTCTCCACTTTAGCCAACCTGCTTTGATCCTATTGGACACATCTGAGTCTATTTCTCCATTTTCCTGGAACACTGATCCTAAGTATTTAAATTCCTGCACTGCTGGTATCACCGCACCTCCTGCACGAACCTTTATACCACGAATATTCCGTCTTTCTCATATTCACCTTCAGGCCCCCCTTTTCCATAGCCACCTGGATGTCTTGTAGGCCCTTTTGTGCCTCCTCTTTGGACTCTGCAAGCTTTCCCACATCATCAGCAAAAACCAAACACTGAGGGGCCCATTCTCCTACTCCTGTCAGTAGCTCATCCATGACTAGAGTAAATAAGTATGGGCTAAGTGCCGACCTTTGGTGTACGCCCACCTGCACCTTGAAGCTTCTTGTGTTACCCCAAGCTGTCCTCACCCTAGCGGTAGAGCCATCATAAATATCTTGCACTATTCTAATGTGTCCTTCATCTACCCCTTTTCTTCTTAGCACGTCCCACACTACTTGTCTAGGGACACTATCATAGGCCTTCTCCAAGTCAATGAATACTGCATGGAGGTCCTTCTTTGCTGCCCTATACTTCTCTATCATCTGCCTTAGGATAAATATTGGCTCCATCGTGGACCTACCGGGCATGAACTTAAATTGATTTCCCTGGACAGTAGTGCATTTTCTGAGGCGCCCCTCAATGACTCTTTCCCACAGCTTCATAGAGTTACTCATTAGCTTGATGCCTCTATAGTTTCCACAATCCTGGGCGTCACCTTTGCCCTTGCAGCTTACCCTCCATGCTGATGGCGTTCTGTTTCCATTTGCTAACTTATTGAAGAGCCTCGTTAGCCACGTTATTCCTGTGGCCCCCAGGGTGTGCCAAACATCCATGGGAATCTTATCAGGGCCTACTGCTTTGCGTCCTTTCATCCTTCAGAGGGCACAGACTATTTCTTCCTCCGTCACCCTGTCCACTGCTTCTGAGGTGCATGGGTGGCTCTCAATGTTCCTTCCCTGGTTGGCAGCATTTAGGAGGCCATGGTAGTACTCCTCCCACCTCTTGGTTATTTCTTCTGGTTGAAATAGGACTCTACCACTGCTATCCTTGACCATTATGGCCCTGGTTATGTCCTTAGTCGCTGGTCTTGGCCAGTCTAAAAACAGTTTTCTCACCTTCTTTTGTCCCTAACTCATCATATAGTGCCTCATACTTTTGGTGTTTAGCCAGAGCAATTTTCGTCCTAGCATTCTTCCTTGCCTGAATATATGTGGTTTTTGTTTCCTGGTCTCTCATGCTCTGCCACCTATGGAATGCCACCTTTTTTAGTTTGATGGCTGCTTCCACCTCCTCATTCCACCACCATGACTGCCTACCCTGAGGGTTGCCTCCTACTCTTGCCATACCAAACATTGTCTTTCCACATCTCCTGATTGTCCTGGCAACCCTGTCCCACATGGCATTAGCAGACCCTTCCCAACCCCAGTCTACCTGACGAGAAATCTCTTGCCTGAATTCCTCTGAGCTAGCTGGCAACCGCCACCACCTAATGACTGGTTCTCCTTTCCATGCATGCCTCCTGACTGCCCCCTTCATTAGAATTTCCAGCATGAGCAACTTATGCCCACTGTCCTCCTGGAAATCTTCAGAATGCACATTAAATAAAGACGTAAATTACATGGGTTGAATTTTACATCAACATCCCGTTAAAATTTCTCTAAAATATCATCAAAATATCGAAGGACTGTGAGAAACGCTTCGTTAAGTCTCTCAAGACAACCACCAGGTGGCAATTACGCCAGCAATTTGAATGTCGTTCCAAATGTTATACGCCTACTTCCGTTAAATGGCCGGTAAAAACAAAGTATATTTCTATTGCATTCACTTTAAGAACTCCTGTAATTGTACTTGCAAACGACCATTTAAAATTAATTCTCTCTTATAATTCGATTAAGTAGCAGATTTTATATCAAGACGAAGATCACTAGTGTGCAATGAAATCGAAATTGACAACAACCTGTTGATTGTAATTCAGTTGAGCACGAAACTAGCAAGTAGGTTTATCTAGCTCTTAATTTTAAATTAACTTCATTGAGAAAGTTTTATTTACACAAATAAGCACATATAACATAATGAAGAGAGATGGAAGAGAAACCAGCAACGAGAAAAACGTGTTAACCGTTACACTTTTTGAATGAAAATTGAATAAGAGGTCCGATCATTCTCATATACGAGAGTAATAATGTAAAAAAAATGCCCAAATTACAAAATATAGTTTCAAAATCACTATCTAATACATGCACTTTGTGTATAATAATGTGACAGAGGAAGCTACATAATGGTTACAGACGCAACTATTAATTAACACTCTTGTATATAATAATAATCATAATAGTAATAAACTATCAAGGTAAGTTGATAGAAATTTGACTTTCACATCAATTAAAATAAAGAGTTTCAAAATCTAAAAAGGTGATAGATTTGAAAATATGAAGCTAGTTCTTGTCATTTCAGATACTTCAAATACTCATCACACCTACAGTATGAAACGTGTATAATCTCCCTCAAGACGAGAATTTCAATGACAATAATACCCAGTCCGTCTAATAAAAATGTATGATGAATATGAAGAGGGGAGGAGAAGACACGATTTAATGAAACACGACAATGATGTGATGAAATTAAAATATGTATGAAATGGATAATATACAATATGTAGATAAAACCGATAAGTAATTCATTGAACTAGTTTCGATTTCCTTTCCTAATATAAGAAACGATAAAAAAATAACAGTGTATATTACAACAACAATAATAACAATCAAGTAGCACTTATTGAGGACGATGAAGTATGTGTAGATCCGATTATTATTATTATTGTTATTTATAAAGAAGTAAAAGATGCTTCATCAAGTTGGTGGGAATGATATCAGAGTATAAAGATGCAGAAATAAGAAAAGAGATTTGGTATGTGGAAACGTGAAATTCTCATATACAGTATATAAATTTTCCAACTATTTTTCAAAAATTTGTCATTGGTTCTTTCTTTCAGTGTTTGTCAGGTGCAGTACGAAGTTCAACAATTTCTGTGAAAAGAAAACAAGAAAAAAGATTTCTTTTTAAAAGAAAATACAACAACAGCAAAAAAAATATTGAAGAAGACAAGAAATGTTCCTGCTCAGAATTGAAATCTACTTTCACAACTCTAAATTAAAACAAAAAGCATTGTCACACATTCAAAGAAATCTTTAGATGTGAGGCATAATAAAGATTTATTTACTTCTAGCTTCTTTAAATCGCACAATATAGAGTGCATTTTAAGGTGAGGTGAGCAGACACACGCACAAACAGGAAGAGAGAAAGAAAGAAAGAAAAGAGTTGAGAGTGTGCTACAATGAATAGACAACAAAGAACATCATTCGACAGACAATTTCCGCTTTTAGTTAGTAAAAACACCAGCAAAGCAACATGTTACCTTACTGTATTTATTTCAGCTGTATTTCTCAATGCTTACATGTATAGCAAATCAAAATCATCACTGTAATAAATGCAGAGTCCAGTCCCCAGTTATGTCCCAAATACTGAGCCAACTACTGGACTGTATTTCAAGCTGCCACCTCCCAACCTAATGCTGCGATCCCTCTGCATATTTATCGTCGACCTAATGTTCGTTGGGATACTCCACCGACTCCAGGTGGAGGGGTGGAAGCGGCTTACTGCGCTGGACCCCAGCTAGCACTGACAAGCGTGGCCTATTGGGAAACCTTGGTACCGCTAATACCCAAAAATCGTCTCATTTGTGTAGTGTCTGTGCAGTCTCTGTATTAGAACTATGCAGTGGACGGGGCTCTAATGACCTTGTAGCTGAAGGGCCCTAAAACACCAACTAACGAACCAACCAATCGGGGGGGGGGGGGGGGCGAAAACCCTTATACCTGGAGATTTTGCCGAACTGCGCTTTCCCCGTAGTAAAGGTTCGTTTACTTGCAGTGGTGACATCGCAGGGCCGGCCCTAGAGTTTGCGGGGCCCAAGGCAGCAGGCGATAGCGGGGGCCCAAGGCAGCAGGCGATAGCGGGGCCCAAGGCTGCAGGCGATAGCGGAGCCCCAGTACCAAGGTTTTTTAATTCACCAGCGCGGGGCCCAAGGCCGGCCCTGTGACATAGTACACACAGAATGGGAACATGGCCTTACTTCTCATCCGATGGAAGGTGCACTGGTGCACTCTCCGTCTCGCTTGCTTGGAAAAAAGCAATCCACCTCGACCAGCATTAAACCAGGCTCTACAAACGCAAAAAATGCAGAACACTACCCCTATTGTGTTTCTATGTCTAAGAAATAATGACAACGAGAGAGAGAGAGAGAGAAAACAATGGCCTGTTTTAGGGCCCTTCAACTACAATGGTCATTAGAGCCCCGTCCACTGAGTAGTTCTAATGAAGAGTCTGCACAGACACTACGCCGTTACAACGATTTTATGTATTAGCAGTACCTAGTTTTCCCAAGCGGCCACCCATGGTAGTACTAACTGAGGTTACGTTGCTGAACTTCAGTGATCAGGCGAGAACTGGTGTTTCCAACGCAATACATCTGCTCATGAGAAAACAAAGGCGAGACAGGAAATGGAAAGACGTAGATGGGTATAAATATATCAGACGTCTTCAATAACGGCAAAATAGTACTAAACTAATTCTTCTACACTACTTTTAATATGTGTTATCTCGCCACAGCCATCTTGTTTTAATGCGCATTTGGGACAGTCTAGCGACCACGTCTCTCTCTCTCTCTCTCCCACCTAGTACTATTTATCTCCTCACAGCCACATAAGATAGATAACCTTATGTATACCTATGAGAATTATTTTACTTATTACAACTAAGCTGATCTTTCGGTATTTCCGTGCCATTTATCCACTTCCTTTTCACAGAGCTATATGGATACCTCACCTCAATTCATCCATGTTAGCGATGATTGCAATTTCATCTTGCCTAGCATTCGGATGAAGCTCCATAATTACTTTCCGAAGAATGAAAATAAATCATCAAAATTTTTGCCTCATCACTAAAACTTTTAGCTGTATGATGACGTATAAACCCTTTCATATATAGCAATATATGATCTTGACGTCTGCTGGTCTCTCTCTCTCTGTATGCTCGCGTGTCTCATTGCCGGCAAAATCCCAAAATACGATTAATTTGCCAGCATAACAACAACCCATTATACCCATGTTGTAGACACATTAAATGTCGTCAAAAGGTGCTGCTCTTAACTCATCTCTTTACTTCCATAAATGCAGATTTTATAATCGCGCATCACAGATTGAATCAATCTGCTGTCACATCTCTTCACCCATGTTGAATTTCTTAAGCAACGTATTTTGGATGGCAGCTACAACACGACGATGAAAATATGCGGAAGTAAATTCAAAGATTAATAATCTGTGATTAATAGATACGAGTCAGCTTAGTTTTAATGGGTAGATGATGTGTGTGTGCCTGTGAATGAGTGTCTAAATTATAATAAGTGCACTTCACGTTACTGTACTCCACTTCTTACTTCAAAAGAAAAAACAAAGAGACACCTTTTATCATCGATTAAAACTAACCCTGCGATTTTCAATCATCATTTCTATTCAGATATTCACAGAAAACCTCGTTGAAAAGGTCACACTTTTCCGATATGGAAATAAAAGAAAATTCCGACCTCAACTACTACTACTGCATATAGATATAAATTCCTGTGCGAAAGGCAACATAATATGAATATCGATCTACATGGAATTAAAGCATATAATAAAAAATATCCTCGTGGCCAATCGATATTAGGAAAAGAGAGAGTGAAATACGGTAGAGAAAAGTGTGTATGACTAAACTTGAAATTTGGTGCGCAGTTAATATTAAATGAATAATGTTATAACTCGTCACCACTATGTGTAATTGGCAGAATGTGTTAATGATAGATTGATACTTGCCGTCCATCGCAATATACACACTTCAAAGAGCAGGTCTCTTCCTGCAGTGGAATATTGAAAAGTTTTACTGTTTGTAAAGGGTCATTTAACGTTGACCTCTCAATTATTTGCTGTCTGTCGCCAGAAATTCACTTTTCAGTGTAGAATTGATTCGTTTATGAGCAGGGATGACATCGCCTAGCTTTTATTTAAGGCCCACGAAAGACCTTTTCCTTTGTCGTTTTCTGTGGCTTGCCTACTATTAAGTCAAATACATTACATGAACTACTATGTTTACTCTGAATATGCAATAAATTTTAAAATAAATGCCATCATTTCGATACTGAAAAGAACGCTTTTAAAGCTCATCACAGCAGCCATCGCTAGTTTAAAAATATCTCTCGAATATAAAATATTCCATACCTCTAACACATTTTAAAGTTGGCAATTTTACAGTGTTGAGAACATCTTACTGCAAAATCTTTTTATATCTATAAAACCCAGTTAGAAATACTTTAAAAATATACTGCATATATTTGAAATGAACATTGTCGTCTAAAATTGCCATTTGAAAGATACTTTGTCTACATACAGTATATCATAGTGATAGCTCTGCCCCTATCGGTAGAGAATCTATTAAAGTTCGATTCCTCAAAGTTAGTGCTTTGCCACTAGTTGCGCAAGACGTTCGATAACGCCAACGAATTGTTTGCAAATTCGAATTCATTTTTTGCGAAGACGTCACGTGCGTTAGAAAGAAAAGAAAACATTCGAAAAAGAATAATGAACGTTTTGAAATGCTCATTTTGGCAGTTGATTAATTATTATTTGAAACCAACAGCAACTAGAAATCATTAATCTCTGTAAGGCCACAATCCGTAGGCCTACCAACAACGACCGCACCCTCCGGTAAGTAGTGGTATGTTAATGACAAAATTACAATGTTAAAGCGTTTCAAAAATTAATTTGATACTTTACTGGAAATAGTATTTTGACAACGTTGTCAAATAACATTCTATGTAGTATGGATCTCAGAAATGCCTTATGGCGATTCTAACCAAGCAAACTAAACAAAATTTCAACGGCTTCAATACGGAAAGCAGCACAGGCGACGCCACAGCAGCAAATAATATTCCGGATGTGATTTCAAAGAAATGTGCAGTTGCTGCTACTAACGATAATAATTATATGACGAAGAAATCAAAGGCGATCATAAGGTAATTATCGGGCGAAATTCTCTCAACAATTACTGTACTACGATCTCCACCTTTTCAACCTCTGTGTGCGTTCTTGCGGCCATGAAATTTAATAATCCACGAACTTATTTCGCATACTTTTTTCCTTAGAAACTATATGACATAAACCACTGGAGAACTAAATTAGCTTTAGGTGGATCCTGGTTCTGTTCCCATATTCAATTACGACCTACTACGTCATCACATCATCAGGTTAGTTGCCCTGATTGTGCCCTCAGAGATGCCGGGAGTTCATCTGAAATACAACATGATTGCCTACTCGATAGAGAAATTGGTTTGCAGGCCATAGTTGGTCGTGAAGACGTTGTCAAGGCGCAAGGGCAGACGGAAATGACGATTAAATCATATACTGTAACTGGCATCATTATCTCTAACAATCCAACAATTTCTCTTGTTTTCAATCTGTTTGTACTTATCAGGTCATCTAATGAGGACACTTCATAAAATATGGGATTCTCGGAACGAAGTTTTCACGGGCATTATCCTATTCCTGACTGTATGTGCAATAGTGTGTAGGTAAGGTTAGACTTTCTTCCGGTATGTTTTTTTTTTCTTGCGCCAAAATTTGGGCACCAGTTTTTAAACTACAGTCATCTCCGACTCAAAATTTTGAATGGTTTGTGACAGCGATCACCGCATTCGGAACCAGATTTTAGTAGCAAGTCAACTCTATTTTTTTTTCTTGCCGGGCAGTTTGCCTTATGGAAAAATAAGAGGAAAAACAACTCTTCAAAACTTTTTTTGAAAGACCAATCGTCATCAAACAAATTTGACAAACTTCTGCTCCTTTGGGCCTTTGAGAACATTTTTTTTCAGCAATTGAATATAAAAAAATCTTATTATAGCATATTCAGGAATTTCAAAGAAAAGATTTGAATGACTGCAGCAAAAAGCTTTCTGATAAAAAAATAAGTTGACCAAAGCTTAATAAAAAAAACTTTCTCATACAATTGTCCTTAAAAGCAAAGAGCCCCTAACCGTTTTCCCGCCTATAGCAGGGTCGGGTCCCCATCTTGATTCTGAATGAACACAAGAGAGATATAGTGGACAATGTTTTTTCAGTAGCCAGTTGCCGAACAAAGCTGCAAGCCCTATACCTATTTCTTATCGGTCTACTTTTGGCTGGAACACTCCATCGAGCTCCTTCCTACACCTGGGAATTTTGCCTCATCCGTTCAATAGTAGAGAGGCCATCGTACAAATGCGTGCAAATGCCATCGTACACCGTACAGGACCTCGGCTGTATTTCTCAAACGAAGGAAGGCGCGCTCGGGGATTCACTCTTTCGCCCGAAAGAAGCCAACGCACCTCGATCCAGTACAGAACGTGGAGCCACTGGCGCAGTAAATCGAGCACGCTACCTATTGCGCCACCAAGGCAGGTCTAATTGTCCTTAAAACTATTGCAGAAAATTTGCTTTCTAACGTCCCGTTCGTAATCCTATACTTTATACTTAAAGAAAACTTCCGGTTGCAGAGTGGGAGAGAGGAGTTACTAAAGAGCAAGGTAAAATACCTTCCTAACCACAGTCCATTTCTATGACGACAGAGACTCATATTAATAATAAAGTCACGTTGTAAACAGCCTACTTCTATTTCAATTACTTATCTCATTCAGAATATAATGATCTTCAAATCGCATACCAGTAATTTCTTAAAGATGAATATGTCTATACGAGATGTTATATCCTTCGATATACTCTCTGTTTATTTACTAATATTATCTTCAACTAACTATCATTAATTAACAGGAAAATGTGTATGTGAACGGCAGTAATTATTCACAAAATATGTAAAATCTCATCTGAATTCCTTCCAGATAGTCACTTATTAGATGAAATGCAGCAGATATAATTTTAGGAAGGCTTTTGAAAAAGAAACTTAAAATAGCAATAACACTGAGTAATATTCTCTTCACATTAAATTGTATCTAAAGGTCGACGTAGCCTAATTTTAAGGAGAAAAGTATAAGTCCGTTTCAGACTAAGCAGTAATTGACAGGCACATCAATGAATATAACGTTAATTTTAGTGAACCTACGCTTATTTCGTCTTCGCTCCTCCAAAGCTTTCTTCAAATCTTCATTAATACATACAAAGCATTCAATTAATTTAAGTGCATTCAATAGTCAGTGCAAGCAGACTAAAACGTCACTACTACCACTACTACTTCTACTACAACTACATACAATTACAGGAATTAAAAAGCAAAGACACAGTGGAACGCAAAAGAAGGAAGTACGACACCAAAGCAAATCTTACGGCACAAACCTAATACAAATAAATACCGCCGGCCCAACTTTCAATCTTAGCAACCATCAACATTTATACATTAGGGATGAAAAAGAGAGAAACAACTTAAGAGTAAAATTTAGCCACCAATGACAACTTACCAACAGGACCGTTCAACGTCTCTTCTTCGTCTTCAGGCCAATGCATCTCAACTAGCAACCAATAAACCCAGGCGCCCAATACAGCTCCAATATGAGGTCCAACAACTGGAACCCACCACCAACTATAATTTGCGTAACTATAAAAAAAAATTTAAATTAAAGGAAATTATCCTTACATGTTACAACATCTAATTATTGTGACATTCAGTTAGCAGTCCCTTCCCTTCCCCTAATTTCCCATAGGATCCCGACAGTGGTCAACGCGGAAAATAACTCCAGAATGGACTTAGAACAATCAAACGTGGATGCCAAAGTCGCCGACCAGAAAAAAAAAATTTGTTTTTTGGTCAGCCGTTATTAACCCTACCAAGTGATAAGTGTCTGCTAGATGAACAGGAGATCACAGTTCAAATTTCAATCAAGGAGTCCACTGCGTAGTTCTAATGCAGAGTCTGCACAGACACTACGTTGTTACGACGATTTTGGGGTATCAGCAGTATATCCAGTGTTCCCAAGAGGTTACCCATGCTTAAGAGCTGCTGTGTCCAACGAGGAGATGCATGGCACTGTCACTAACAGACACTCTGAATGCCCGATGGTGCGTTGTGCTCAGGGTGGCATTCAATGGAATTACTCTACAAAAGGAAGGGGCGGACTATCGCACAGGCACAGTAAGCAAGCGCGGGTACAGCCTCTTATTGTCAGGGGCCGCCGCCATACGTCTTACTAAATCATCAACAGTTTTGATAGCATTATTTAGCAATTAGAATAAGGGGACCTTATTCCAGGGGCCTTCCAGGGGCTTGATCAGCCAATGACGAAACGGGTGTTGCACAAAGACAACAGAAAGGATGTTTGGAGTAGTGTACCTAGTGGGACCACAATCTAAGCTGCCATATATGATTCAAACAACACCGCACTGAAGACACCGTCATTTCCAAAATTAAAAAAAAAATTCCGTTCCTCTTACCTGAACACTTGCATACCCCAACCGGCAATAGCGGTGAAAATACGGGGAGATAAATCCCGTGCTGGATTAATGGCATAACCGCAATTGTAGCCATAGGACATTCCGATGGCTGCCACACAAAAGCCCACCATCAGTGGTACGAATCCTTTTGCAGTATTCATGTTCTTGTTGTCTGTAATGGCCAACACGCAGGCCACTAAAATAGCAGTGCCCATCACCTGTTACAAAGAGTAAAGAAAACAACGGTAAAACTTGCACCCCAAAGTTATGCGCCTCTTACAAAACAACGTGTGGTTCTTATCGCAATTAAGAAAAAGTTCAAACAGGATGTTCCTCTTTAACACCAGGTCAATAAAAGTAAGCAGCTCCTAAGCCTTTTCCAGCCTACTGCTGGGGTCGGGTATCCATCTTGTCCCTCTGAATGGACACACCCTACACCTGAAAATTTTGCCTCATTTACCCACTGTATAGTAGAGAGGGTTCTTTGACGTGCAAGTGACATTATATGCCACACGGGACCTCGGTTTTACTTCTCATCTGAAGTAAGGCGCACCCGGGGTCTCTGTCTCTCTCGCCCGAAAGAAGCCAACTCACCTCGATCATGGAATCACTGACGCAGTAATCGAGCTACCTCCTGCGCCACCGAGGTGGGTCAACACTAGGTCAATACTACTTCATTTATCTCTCCAACTTCTTCTAAGAAATGTCTCATTCTTACCAGGGAAAGAAAAGAAATAATGCAGTACATCCACTTCACATTTATTTCAGAAGTGCCCTCGGTGATCAGCCCAACAGATTCAGAGTAGAATGACCAATTAACTCCAAAATGTTTGGACATTCTGGTCACATCACTAACATTCCTACGTCAATTGCCATTCCTCCTTTCATCGACTCTGCTACTTGAACTTACTAATAAACGTCAAATGCCTGAAGTCAACAAAATGAAGAGCCCTGAGCACTGTGCAAAGACTGCTGATATACTCTCAAGGGCACTATCTGGGGTAAGAAACCTTTGTGTCTTTTCTGAATCATTAGAGATGTTTCGTGGAAGAGAAACTTTGAGGGCAGGTGGTAATGGTGACAGAAATCCCGGACTGAAGATGTCGTGTTCATCAGGAATCACAAGTCTGTCTCGGTGGCTGAGTGGTTGGCGTGCTTTCCTGATAAGTCCGTGGTATGAATTTTGATCCTAAGAGACGGATCGCTTCTTTCGGTGTTGTGAGGCAGGCCCCAACTACTACACGTGGTACGCAGGGTCCACCACTTTACAAGTAAAGACAGATAACCCTTTTATCCATAGACCCTTCCTTGATTATAGGAACCCCGCCTCAAAAAATAATGTCCAGCATCAGTCAAGTGGTCTGACATTGGAGAGCACAGTCCTTCCATTACAGGGGATGACTGCCACAGCTGGACCTCATTCCACACCCTGGACACCATGGGCAACGCAAAGGGCAGAGGGGTGGGGCACATCGATTAGGATTATTAATAGAGTAAGTAAAAACTTCATTAGAACTCCACTATTCTTATTAATATTATAATTAAATTTACCTGATCTGCAAGACCATTTCCAACTGACAAAAAATCCTGAGGATACGTTGCCCAGATACCGGCCGTCGTTATGGTATAGTTACCGCCCGAAAAATCCGTCAGTGCATCTGCAAAACGTATCAAATAACGTCATGAGACAGACAGAATAAATTATTTCACATTTAATCTTATTTCAATAATAATGAACGACAAGTAACATCTATCTCTTAAAAATCGGACAGAGTAAGGACCCTTCCCTCCCTCAGGAACACACCAGGCCTACAATTCAACTTGGATGTCAACGTCAGGTTGAATCGCCCTATCAAGCGATAACATGTTCGGAGCCCAATGGCTATTCAAACAAGGGGAATGAAAACAACCAGGCCTTGCACATTCCATCTCTAAATTCATACGTCGCATTCAATCAAATTTTGGCAAAATAAGTAATTAGTTAAATTAATGCTATGAAGATCGGTAAAAACAATCACAAATTGCCGCAGAAATTGTAGCATTTCATTTAAATTGAATTGTCCACTAGCAGTAAAGCATGGAATAGGGAGGACTGAAGGGTCAGTCAGATAGAAGGAAAAGAAAGCCACATGGATTCTGACCAGCAGTAACCACTGCTTAGGACCTCTAGAGACAAGGCCAGCTAAAAAGTTAAAAATTAACACAATATCCTTACGTACTTCTATAGACGAGGAAAATAAAGACGGAAGCGATGAAAGCGCCCACGTACTGAGCTATCATAAACAAGGGCACTTTTCTCCACGGAAATTTTCCTACTGTTGCTAAAGCCAACGACACGGCAGGGTTGATATGACCACCTACAACGACAAAAACATCCAAAATCATTGTTACAAAAAAAAAATCAATTCTACACAGAAACAAACTTAATCGGCTGTCCATTTCAGTTTCCCTTCTTTTGTAATGTTTGCAGCTCTACAAAATCCCAATCTCAGGATTTGGGACTCTCAAGACCCTGAACCAAAGATGAGAAAAGGTCTAGATAGGAAAGAGGGAGGACAGATTATTTGCAAAGTGCATGGGCACTATTTAAAAATTTAGGTAAAGGAGAGAGTGAGAGAGGGAGAGAGTGGGTTGAGAGAGGGGAAAGGAGAGAAAGATGGGGCGGGAGAGAGAGAGCAAGAGAGAAAGATAGAGGCAGAGCGAGCGAGGCGAGAGGGAGGCAGGGATAAGGGGAGGGAGGACGATAGAGGGAGAGCGAGAGGGG
>JAAFCE010006668.1:13215124-13232711 GCA_013389805.1 Trigoniulus corallinus
GAGGAAGATAGAGGGAGAGCGGGAGAGGAAGATAGAGGGAGCCCGAGAGAGGGGAGGAAGATAAAGGGAGAGCGAGAGAGGGGAGAGGAGGGAGGAAGATAAAGGGAGAGCGAGAGAGGGGAGAGGGGGAGGAAGATAAAGGGAGAGCGAGAGGGGAGAGGAAGATAGAGGGAGAGCGGGAGAGAGATAGAGGGAGAGCGAGGTAGGGAGAGGGGGATAGAGGTGGACAAAGAAGGGGACAGAGAGGAAGAGAGAGGGAGGAGAGAGAGAGTGAGAGAGGGGAAGAGAAAGGAAGAGACAGTGAAAGAGAGGATGCGAGAGAGAGAGAGAGAGGTAGGGGAGAGAGAGGGGGGAGAGGGAATGAAAGAGAGAGGGAGAGAGGAGGGTCAAACGTCAAATCCTGAAATGAGCATTTAAAAATTTCAATAATGGTCTGTCTGTATACTCTCCCAGCATCCGAAATCTACAAGTCCGCCATGATCTGATAGACGACGATGGATAGGAAGGGAAAGGTTTAAGAGGAGAACGATAAAGTTTCCTCCATCCTAATAATGATGATAATAATAATAATATGTGAACAATCTCAACAAGTGGCCCCTGCAGATCATAAATCAAATATCCACAAATATTACAAATTAATGATTTTAAAACTCAACCAGCTGAAAGTAGCAAACATAATACAGTTATATAGACTACTTTTAAGTTGAACGCCTGAAGAGATTTCCTCTCTGTTAATCGATGACAGATATTCAGCAATAAATCACGTCAAATGTTTGTAGCACATGATTTCATGTTAAACAACTCCCCGGCAATTACTAAAGTTTGCAACAACTGTATCGCTAAAAAGGACACAGTTGACTTTTTAAAAGTATTCATAAACATAAAACGCATAGTTTAAAGGTTAAGTAAGGTCCAAACAGGCCAGAAAGGGTAACCCAGCCTCAATTGTTTTTGGTTTTGTTGGTCTCTCCGGTTCAAAGGGAAGTTTTACAGGGCAGTGGTTAGGCCCGCTATGCTCTATGGATCAAAGTGTTGGGCAGTGAGGAAGACCCACATTAAAAAAGAAATGCAAGTAACCCAAGATGTGAATGCTGAGGTATATGGGCGGGGTGTCGACAGCTGATAGAGTTAGGAATGAGTATATTAGAGGTAGCCTGAGGGAGGGGGACATCGCGGAAAATAAATGAGGGAGAGTAGATTGAGGTGGCATGGAAACGCCATGAAAAGAGGGAAGAAGGAGCTCGTTAGGTCCATTTTTAGGACTGCAGGTGGTTGGAAGTACCCGGGACAGTTTTATTTGTTTGTTGGTGTTTTAAGGCCCTTCAACTACAAGGTCATTAGAGCCCCGTCCACAGCATAGTTCTGATGCAGAAACTGCACAGACACTACACTAATGCGACGATTTTTGGGTATTAGCAGTGCCTAGTTTTCTCAAGCGGTCAACCATGTCAGTACTAGCTGGGGTTGCGCTGCTTAATTTCAGTGATCAGACGAGAACTGGTGTGTCCAACGCAATTCGCCGCTCCCTATCCGGGGGGGACAGGAGGAGACCAAAGGAGACGTGGGAGCAGGTTGTCCGTAAGGATATGGCAGTGTGTGGGGTGGGCGGGGACCTAGTGGGAGGTAGGCGGGAGTGAAGGGCTAGAACCTGCAGACCCGACCCTGCCACAGACGGGATAAGTCTATTGTGATGATCTCTCTCGCCCAAAAGTAGCCCGCCCACCTCGGTCCAATATCGAACCTAGAACTACTTACGCGTTATTATTTTCAAGGTTAAATGTAATCATAATAATGAACGGCATGACATAACCATGGCAAAAAATATATGAATGAGGATCAAGTTTTGAAAGAGGAGGAGAGATGATGTTGATGTGTGTGTGTAATTATGATTATTATTAATCCACTTGCAGAAAATGCAGCAAACAAGGCTCTCAATGAAGTTGGCAACAAGACATCAACAGTACCAACTGTCGGCAAAAAAAACACCGAACGACACAGGAGCCAAGACAGGCAGAGAGACCTCGACACGTTTCATAGCGGAAAAAAAAGAGGGAGAGGAAAAGGAGCTCAAAAGTCCTATCACAAATAGCGAAGCCCTACAATGAAAGAGGATGGAAATTGTTGCTCCTATTGAGTAGACAAACACTCAAAAAATAGATCAATAATTGCATTCTTCTGTCACTACTACTACCACTACTCTCTCCTAAACTCTTTCGTTAATCATACGTACTGTAGTTGTCTTCTCTAAGATGTCGACAACACGTCAGTCACAAGAAATAGTCTCACACTTTCCAGCACAACATGGATGATGGCGAGGATTGCCCAATTATCGGAGAAGGGAAACTCATAGTGGGACAGGGAAAGCTTAATTTCCCTCTAAGGGAGCCGTTTCAACCCCCCCTCCTCTCGTCTCTGTCTTTTCATTCCACCACTTTTTTGTCAGTCTGCTACTAAAGCCCGTGGATAAAACATACCATCAGACTCAACAGGAATAAGTATTTCTTTCACATGTCCTGAACGAGGAACATGTACTAATTAAATCATTCTGCCCCCCCCCCCCCGTCACTGACATTACCCCCGAATGAAATGACCATAGAATTATTCGGGAGGTGGAGCATATGCAAATAGACAGAAATTCATTCAAGGCCTTGTAGTTGAAGGACCCTAAAACACTAACAAGCAAGCGAGTTCAACTTTGTGGGACATTTCAGGGGTCATCTAACGATGGCACTTTTGGGTTTTCATGTTTTCTCCCCAATATTTTCCTGAAATTATATTTCCTTTTCTGACGACTACATGGGCATGATGTAGAAAAGTCTTTTTGTGGAATCGTTCAGTTTCTGAACAGTCTGTACTAGGCTAAGGTGCCACAATTCCAGAATGGAGTATCGAGAAAAACCGTAGGGTACATGCTAATAACGCACGAGGAGAGAGAGGGAGAGCGAGGGAGAGAGAGAGAGGGAGAGAGAGAGAGGGAGAGCGAGGGAGAGAGAGAGAGGGAGAGACAGGGAGAGAGAGAGGAAGAGACAGGGAGAGAGAGAGGAAGAGACAGGGAGAGAGAGAGCGGAAGAGAGAGGGAGAGGGAGGGAGAGAGGGAGGGACAGAGGGAGGGAGAGGGAGGGAGGGAGAGAGAGGAAGGAAGAGAGAGGGAGGGTGAGGGAGGGAGAGTGAGGGAGGGAGAGAGAGAGAGGGAGGGTGAGAGTTGCTTTATCTCCATATACCAGAAATGAACAAAATACTGCCCGCAACGTCATTTTTTGCGGCTCACACACCAAGTGGACAACTGTAAGATCCCATTACAGATGGTGTAACCGCAAAATGATCATTATCTGCTAATTAGTAGCCCTCACTGTCCGGCGACGAAATACTTTTCAGATGTCCATGTAGCCATTGGAGAAGGAGGGAGGGGGTTAAAAATAGAGTTAGCTAAAATGAATTACCGCATTTTGATAATGACTGGAAATAGCTGTTTGATACTCACCAGAAACACCACCACAAACGAACACTCCGAACATGACCGCGAAACCCCATCCGAAATTAATAGTGATGAAGTTTCCTTGTGCGTTCTTGCTCAGGACACTTTGAGCCACTGATGCGTCGCCAAGGGCCTGAAAAGAAGAAGACAAAAATGATTTCATGAGTACAAACAATCCTAAACGATATTACAGTAGCGATAAGAAAGGGGGAGCCTAAAGATAAATAGGTAACATCAGGAAAATAATAGTGGCGTAGTTTCTTGGGGCTAGCTGGTGACAAAGGTGCAAGAGGTAAAGTACTTAGGATCAGCGCCCCAAAGCAACGGGGAAATAGACTCGGATGTGACGCATAGAATCAATGGGGGATGACTGAAGCGGAGACTGTCAAGTGGAGTCCTGTGCGATAGGAGGATTCCAATCAAGTTGAAAGGGAAGTTTGACAGGGCGGTGGTTAGGCCAGCTATGCTATATGGATCAGAGTGCTGGGCGGTGAGGAAGAGCCACGTCAAAAGAATGCAAGGCGCCGAAATGCGAATGCTGCAGTACATGAGTGGGGTGTCGAGAGCTGATAGAATTAGGAACGAGTATGTAAGGACACGAAATGAGAGGAGGGGAGGAAGAGTTCGTTAGGTCCATTATAGTTGGAAACTCCCGGAGCAGGGGGAGACCAAAGCAGACGTGGGAGCAGGTTGTCCTTAAGAATATGGTAGGGTGTGGGGTGGATAGGGACCTGGTGGGAGACAGGCGGGACTGGACTGGAGGGCAAGGCAATTACTCCCAACCCTACCACAGGCAGCATAAGGGCATTATGACGTTGATGAGTATAACAACCAGTCTGTATTTTATTATTTCCACTTGAGCCAAAAGAACCAGGCAGAGCATTCAAAACAAAAGTTATTTGATGTAATTGACTATAAACGAGCAGAAGCAAGAGACAAGAGATAAAAAAAAGTAAGGTCTTGGAGGTCTTGGAGACTCAGTAGCAACAAGTGGACCAAATTTAATAATTTGGAAAAAAAATGCAATTTTAATTGCCAACATTTTTTTAAATTTTGATTCAGGAGTCGTTTTTTTTACATAAATCTGGTGTAATTTTATTTTCTAGACTATATTTTTCAAAAAAAAAAGACCTTGAGACCCGCTTAAGTCCCAACCTACACTATAGGGGAGAGGGGTGAAAGGATGATGTTAGTAAACCCTACGTAAGAAATATTATTACCAAAAAAAAAAAAAAAAAGACCCTGAAATTTATTATTAAATCTTAATTATTTTTATAGCTAGCAGTCAAGCTATTTGGGATTTAAAGATATGCTGATTTCGGCTCTTGAAATCGATTCGGAGAGGACTGCCTTCAAAGCGGTTACCCTGGAAATGGTACAATGTGCCATCAAAATAAAAATCCTTCTTCAAATGGGCTAGACACCCACTCTACCGTCAACAATGCTCAGCAAATTAGCCGTTACTTGACAAAATCAAACGCATCACAAAATGACACTGTTTCTTAGAAGATTGACAATGTTTTTCAGGAAATCCTACACACTTCTGTTCAGCATTAAATTAGGGCGAGAGGGGGGCAAGATAATGACAGTGGGATGAGAGACAGGGTGGAGGATTACAGCTGTCAAATGCCACCGTCGCCATAAGCTCTTAATTTCGAGACAAAAAAAACAAGCGGACAGCAGAAACAATTGAAATCGCCGAAAAGATACTCCAATTACCACATCCAATCGGATTCAGATTTCAAGTGCACAGTATAACACCCTCCAATATATCACCCTTGTACCCATGTGTAGGATCCCAATGTGGGAGCCCACTATGGACCCAAACCGGTCCTGTCATAGGCGGGAAATGTTAGGAGTTGCTCTTGCTACCCGTTACATAGTAGAGAGGGTTTGTTTGTTGGTGTTTTAGGGCCCTTCACCTACAAGGTCATTAGAGCCCCGTCCACAGTGCAGTTCTTATGCAGAGACATTGCACAGACACTACACTAATGCGACGATTTTTGGATACTAGCGGTACCCGGTTTTCCCAAGCGGCCACCCATGTCAGTACTAACTGGGATTGCGTCGCTTAACTTCAGTGATCAGACGAGAACAGGTGTGTCCAACGTTATTTACCGCTCTCGTAGAGAGGGTTCTTTGACGTGCAAATGCTGACATCGTACATCACACGGGACCACGGTTTTACTTTCATCGGAAAGAAGGCGCACTCGGGGCCTCTCTCTGTCTCGCCCGAAAGAAGCCAGCCCACCTCGATCCATCATCTGGAAGCGACTTTATGGCGTTAGCGTCTAATCACTGAAGCTGAGCAACGCAACCCCAGGTGGTACTGGCATGGGTGATCGCTTAGGAACACTATGTACTGCTAATACCCAAAAATCGTCGTAACAGCGTAGCGTTTGTGCAGAATCTGCATTACAGTTACGCAGTGGCCGGAGCTCTAATGACCTTTGTAGTTTAAGGGTACTAAAACACCAACGATAAGAAATACAACCGATCCGGTATCGATTGTTTGTTAGTGTTTTAGGGCCCTTCAACTACAAGGTCATTAGAGCCCCGTCCACTGTGTAGTTCTTATGCAGAGACTGCACAGACACTACTATTTTTTGGGTATTAGCAGTGCCCAGTTTTCTCAAGAGGCCACCCATGTCAGTACTAGCTGGGGTTGCGCTGCTGAACTTCAGTGATCAGACGAGAACTGGTGCGATGATCAGACGAGAACTTGGAACCCCTGGTACAGCAAATCGAGCACGTTACCTATTGCACCAGCCAAGTAGATTGATACGGGGCAAGAGGGAATCGTTGAAATTGCTGATTGCAACGACACTCTACCAATGGGTAAATTTGAAGAGTGAGAGAGAGAGGGGTGGGATGAAAAGTCAAAAGGGTACAGGAAGGAATTTCAGAAATAAACTAAAAATAGTACCGACCAACAGTACATCCTAGAAAGTTGACTCTAATCTCGAAAAAGTTTCAATTACATTATCAAACGCTCGTTAAGAAGGATATTAGTTGTAATCTATCTTTATATGCTATCAAAATAACAACTTTAACATTTTTAATTTCCTTCATTCTCCTCATTTCTTGGTGGCAACAACACCGCAGAAGAGGGAGCAGGTGAAAAGGGAGGTAGAGACGACAACAGTGAAATAAAAGATCCGCCCTGCGTGCGACACCCATCCCACTCCAGCACAGGATTGTCATCACTTGAAATATATGAGAAAAGTATGAACTTTTAACAACAAGAAAAAGTAAATCCAACTTGCTCTTGTTCAATTTATGTCTTTTCAATTATATAATTGCAGTTGCTAGTTGAAACTGATAAATACGTTAAGGGCCGTTCAAACCGGCCCGGGCCGCCCATATGTTCAAAGTCTGTAAAGAACGTAGGCGGCTGCTGTGCGGGGGCGGCCGCCCGCGTTCTTTCAATGCTTTGATACTTCCTGAAGAAACGAAAATCTCTTTACCCAAACAAAACCAATCATTGCTTGGAAACCGTTACATCATCATGCCTTTATCCCGCCTGTGGGAGGGTCGAGTTTGCGGGTTCTAGCCCTCCACTCCACTCCCACCAATCTCCCACCAAGTCACCGTCCACCTCACACACTACCATATCTTACGGACAACCTACTCCCACGTCTGTTTGTTATTGCTTTTGGGCCCACAACTACTATGGTCATTAGGGTCCATCCCACGTCTGCTTCGGTCTCTCTGCCCCAGGTGCTTCCAACAGCCAGCATTCATGAATTGGACCTAACGAGCTCACCTGCCCTCTTCTCATTACTTGTCCATACCACCCTCAGCCTACTCTTCCTCATCTTTTTCGCGATATCCTCCACCCCCCCCCACGGGAGTGGCTGATTGCGTTGGACATCACCAGTTCTCGTCTTATCATTGAAGTTAAGCAACGCAACCCCAGCTGGTACTAACATGGGTGGCCGCTTGGGAAAACTGGGTACTGCTAATATCCAAAAATCGTCACAGTAGTGTAGTATCTGTGCCGTCTCTGCACTAGACCTATGCAGTGGACGGGGATCTAATGACCTTGTAGTTGAAAGACCCTAAAACACCAACGAAAGAAAACAAAAACAGGGATGAAAATGGGGGGGGGGGGTATGCGAAGGGAAGTGTGACACCCCCCTCACAGAAGCAGTCGTCCAGAGTGCAAAAGCACAGTAGCTATACACACTTGAAGACAGCGGCGAACTGGTTTGGACACACCAGTTCTCGTCTGATGCTGAAGTTAAGCAACGCAACCCCAGCTAGTACTGATATGGGTGGCCGCTTGGGAAAACTGGGTACTGCTAATACCCAAAAATCGTCGCATTAGTGTAGTGTCTGTGCAGTCTCTGCATCAGAACTATGCTGTGGACGGGGCTCTAATGACCTCTGTAGTTGATGGGTCCTAAAACACCAACAAATAACAACACACTTGAAGATAGGATGAGGGGGGGGGAAATGTAAGTGTTCGAAATTAAGTTTTAATCATTACGTCATTATCCAGTAGATCTTCAACATTACACCGATAACCCTTATCAACTTTTATTGATTAACAAATTCCTGTTCAATTTATTCCCAGAACACTTCCCGCAGGCTCAACGTGTATAATATTAAAGTTGAGATAAACATCGGGATATTGCCACTGTTAATGGGATTAATGACGCTTCCGACCAATGGCTAGTGCAATAAATAGCCAAATGACAACAAAAAAAAAACAAGATAAATACATAAAATAAATTGATTGGACCCATGAGGAGAACCGAATAAACACCCACATTACAAATGGAGGCTTCTGTCCATTTGGCCTCAAGGGCGACGGTACAACATTTGATAACCAGGTAAACAAGGTCGTCAGAGATTGCATGCTAAGTAATCAGATGAAAAACGCAAGGGCAAAGCAGCTACCAACCCCTTTCCCATTGTTGTTGTTGTTTGTTGGAGTTTAAGGTCCCGTCAACTACGAGGTCATTAGAGCCCCGTCCACTGTGTAGTTCTAATGCAGATACTGCGCAGACACTACACTAATGCCACGATTATTGGGTATTAGCAGTACCCAGCTTTCCCGAGCGACCACCCATGTAAGTACTAACTGGGCTTGCGTTGCTTAACTTCAGTGATCAGACGAGAACTGGTGTGTCCAACGCAACTCGCCGCTCCACCTTTCCCACCCATGGCACCGTCGGATACCAAAATACTGTACCTCTAGGTCAACTGGGCGATGTATTAAACGGCATATGTAACCGGTTGCCGACCAAAATTGCAACTCTATTCTTATTTATCTTGGGCCTACTGTTCGTTAGAGCACTCCACCAAGCTCCTACCCCTGGGAATTTTGCCCCACCCACCCGTTGCGTAGCATTCTCACCTGAAAGAAGCCAACCCATTTCTATCCAGTGTCAAACCTAGAAACACTAACGCAGTAGTCGAGCACGCTACCTCTGCGCCGCAGAACGGGACAAGTCAAGCCTGCAGTGTTTCAGCTGTCTGCACCCCATCCTTCTCGTTGCGCGGGACACCCATTAAATCACGGTAGCAATGTACAAGCTCTATCACCTTTAATACTCAAAGATAGAGAATAACATACTATTTCGGAAGGGCTGGTACTGACCTGACCCTACGGTGTGCAGGGTATTGAGTAACACCGGCTACCCTAAAACAAATTGCACTACAACAAATAAAACATCTAGTGTCCCGAGTGGAATGATGTTCCACAATCCCGGAAATTTATTGCACAGTTCAACATACATATCACTACTACTGCTTGAAATTGCTCTGGAAATTGGGCGACCACCGTCACCAGCATCAGTCAGAACAAGGTCAAGTCCACAGAAGTATAATCCGTGAGAACTAATTACAAGTTCAGAGGGTGTAAGAGATGCCTGACTGTCATTAGAGTGACCTTCGATGATGAGATAAAGAAACTGACTCCGCCCCATCCGCACTCGACAGCGGGCTGAAGACCGGACTTTCAGGTAGAAGGGTTACTCCGTAACGGGCTACAGCTGGTTTCGAGGGCTTGTTTCTGCCTCTCTCACCGCACCTTCAGTCATTTTCAAGAAACAAGCATTTAAAAAAGTGTCCTAGCTACCCCTAATTAATATTATAGTCACTAATTATAATGAGTTATCAAAATGCCAATTGTAAACTTTTCCAGATAGTGTGGGGAAAAAACTGAAGTTTTCAAGGTCAGAATAACAGATTTGAATATACATTATAATCTGTGGGTGAGTCACTGATGAGGAAAACAGTAGCAGGCGGGGACCTAATTTTAGGAGCGCAGGAGGAGGAGAACAACAACAAAAAAAATAAGTTAAAAGGCATTGGGCCATTTCTTGCCTACAATGGGGCACCGTACCATAAATT
Organism: Trigoniulus corallinus; assembly: GCA_013389805.1. Lineage (NCBI taxonomy): Eukaryota > Metazoa > Arthropoda > Diplopoda > Spirobolida > Trigoniulidae > Trigoniulus > Trigoniulus corallinus. The sequence goes on from JAAFCE010006668.1 coordinate 13,224,963, forward strand.
CCAGCAATTTCTCAAATTAGACCTGAATAGGCAAATTGTTTTAAATTCAGACCATGTTGGCCAACCTACCTCGGTTCAGTACTGAACCGACAGAGGACAGAGAGGGACAGAGAGAGGCTCCGAGAGTGCCTTCCTTCGAATGAGAAGTAAAACCGAGGTGTCCCGAGCGTCCTGTGGGTGTCCCGTGCGGTGTACGCTGGCATTTGCACGTCAAAGAACCCTCTCTACTATACAACGGGTAGATGAGGGAAAATTTCTAGGTGTAGGACAGAGCTCGCCCCCCCCCCCCCTTGGTGTCGCGTCGATGGAGTGCCCCAACAAAATAGTAGACCGACAATAAATATGCATAGGGGTTGCAATTTTAGTCTGCATCCGGGCTGCGGAAAAAAAACACCGTCAAATAGATCACCCGTGTGTCCATTTAGAAAGACAAGATGGGTACCCGACTCTGCCATAGGTGGGAAAAGGGTGGGAAAGGGACTACTGTCCACCTGATGAAAAAAAAGAGAACTTGAGGAGACTCTCTCTTCCTCCCTCGTGCGAAAGACGTCACCAATCTTCGTCAGGATCAACCCCACAGCTACTGACGCACTAGCCCAACTCGCTACCTGACGGGTACAAAACACGAGAATGAAAATGACGTCAAGGAATTGACAAAAAAACGTCATTCACATGACGCAAATAGAAACAGCGAGGCTATCTATTGCAACAACTATTACCTTATAGTTCTATAAACCTACCTATCATACCTGATTATTCCAATCAACAAGGTGTTAGACTGATAGTGCACGTTAATCAAATTTTATACAAAAGGTAGATGGGTGGTTACTGGCGGACAGGGCGAGGGAACAAGAAAGATTACTTAAATGCCACGCAGCTCTCGGAGATGTTTTAATTTGATTTATTTGAGAGCATTTCACTTCTGCCCACTCTGATTCCCAGTTTTGGAAACCGGCCGGGATGAGGACGTGACAAGAACCGCGAATTTTAAGCCCACTTCGAAGGCAGAAACCCGATATCGTAGGGGGTCCGAACTTAAGAATTCGACACAAAAACGAGACAGACATAACTGTCCCATTGAACAATGCAATGAAAGCATACAACTCCTGACAAGATTCGAACTCACTTCCGACATGCACGAGACACGAAGTACATAAACAGGTGTCTTGATTTTTTAAGAGCCCCAACAACGACACCATAGGTAAAAACTCAACACATGGGACAGCGTATGGGGTTGGTGGACAGTGAAAGGGTAAATTAATATCACTCTCTTTATCGTCTCTAACCTTTTTCCCCCGCCTATGACAGGATAGGATACCAAACTTTGTTCCTCTGGATGGACACATGAGCAATCTGTTGGGCGGTATTTTGACGCACCAAAACTCCAACCCTCCTAGGCTTATTTATCGTCGGCCTACTGTTCGTTGGGACACCCCACCGATCCACCTGGGAATTTTGCCTCAAATCAGCCCGTTGCATAGTAGAGAGGGTTCCTTTACGTGCAAATAAAAATAACATTGTTCACCACGCGGGGCCACGGCTTTACTTCCGGGATCTCTCTCTCTCCCTCTCCGTCTCTCTCTCTCCGACACACCAGTTCTCGTCTGATCACTGAAGTTAAGCAACGTAAGCCCAGTTAGTACTGACATGGGTGGTCGCTCGGGAAAGCTGGGTACTGCTAATACCCAATAATCGTCGCATTAGCGTAGTGTCTGTGCAGTATATGCATCAGACCTACACAGTGGACGGGTCTCTAATGACCTCGTAGTTGACGGGACCTTAAACTCCAACAAACAAACAAGCAACCAAATGGGTGGCCACTTGGGAACACTGGATATCACCAATACCCAAAAATCGTCGCATTAGTTTAGCGTCTGCGCAGCCTCTGCATTAGAACTAGGCAGTGGACGGGGCTCTAATGACCGTGTAGTTGAAGGGCCCTAAAACACCAATGAAACAAACGCAAATAGCTCTCTCGCTCGAAAGTAGCAACCCCACCAGGATCCAGTACCGAACCTAGAGCCACTGACGCATTAATTGAACAAGCTACCTCCTGCGCCACCGAGGCGGCGACAAACAAACGGCGACAAAATAATAAAAATGATACCGCATTATATACTGTACTTAATATTGGGAAGAAAATGACCTGCTGTAAATTAATAAATTCAATATTTAAACCCTGTCCCTCCACTTAATGCAAATGTTTAGGGAAAAGTAACTTAGCTATGTTATTTCTAATAAAACAAACTCTTCCTTGATTGCATTTTCTTTAATTTTTTTTCATTATAATGTCATAAAGTGGCTCAAAATTAAAGGGTATTATTAAATAATAAAAACTACGCTCTTCATATTAATTTTAATTATGATAAAAAAAAATTGCCCCTAAAAAAGAAGAAAGCAATAGGCGGAAGTGTTAACCTAAATAACTCAAATGAAGCCATACTACAGATTAAAATCGTATCGAAAAAAAATTATGAGATGTGATATGAAATAAAATTGGCTCCTACACGCCCCTAAAATGGGAGACTGGCTGAAGCGATCCAGGGTTAATGAGTGCACCACTGTGTTCGCCGAGAAAGTGGACCGGATGTTGATCTTTTGAATAACTGACTCACTGCTAACCCGACAATGGGATCGCCAGGTTTGGTGTTACTAAGTGCGGTAAACTCATGGTGCCACCCCTCCACAGTCCTCATGGGGTCACTCCTTCCTGCACCCCTTAGCCCTTGCGCCACCTAGCACCCATTAAGCCCTGTTCGCCATCCTTGTTTTTTGCTTGTAGGTATTTTAGAGGGTTATGAAGCCCCAATAGACCGAACTCTGTCTGCTCTGTAAAATACTCTATTTTCGTGTCACCCCTCTGGGATGATGTCATCCGGTGCAGTCAGCACCCCTTTCCCGCCCCCCCCCTAGCGACGCCACCGCAACCCGGGGCCACCTTTTACGAGATCTAATACACAAATAACTAGCCTTTACATTCTTCCTTGGAACCACACGAAGGCCAAGTAGAACACTGAACAGTCAGTCAGTCACTGAAGCACGCCACTACAAATCGTTAGAACTTTTGTCGCCACTCACAATCTCCATCTCAATGCTGCCGCCTTGCAGTCGCCTTTTTGTATTGTTGATGTTTCAGGGCCCCTCAATTGTTTATTTGTTAGTGTTTTACGGCCCTTCAACTGCAAAGGTCATTAGAGCCCCGTTCACAGCATAGTTCTTATGCAGAGACTGCACAGACACTACACTAATGCGACGATTTTTGGGTATTAGCTGTACATAGTTTGCCCAAGCGGCCGCCCATGTCAGTACTAGCTGGGGTTGCGCTGCTTAACTTCGGTGATCAGACGATAACTGGTGTGTCCAACGCAATTCGCCGCTCCCTCCTTGCAGCCGCGCCATGGTAACCAGTCTCGGTGCCATGTGTTTTATTCATCATCATCATAATACCCTTAATCCCGCGTGTGGCCCCTTACCCACTACCATATCCATACGGACAACCTGCTCCCACGTCGTCTTTGGTCTTCTCGTCCCGCGGGTGCTTCCAACCACCTGCATTCCCGTATTGGACCTAACGAGCTCCTCCTCCCCTCTTCTCATTACCTCCTCAATCTACTCTCCCTCATTTTCTTCCGAGATATTCCCCCAAACCTCAAGCTACTTCTAATATACTGGTTCCTAATTGTGTGAGCTCTCGACACCCCACTGAAAGGATGCAGCATTCGCATCTCGGTACCATGTGTTTTATTGCTTAACATAAATAAAAGAATCTCTAAAACCCAAATTGCGTCCCGTCGCCATCACCTACAGTCTACCACTGCTAGAAGTCAAGTCATCCATCGAATTACTAATCCGTGTTCCGTTTGTTTGTTGGAGTTTAAGGTCCCGTCAACTACGAGGTCATTAGAGACCCGTCCACTGTATAGTTCTAATGCATATACTGCACAGACACTACACTAATGCGACGATTATTGGGTATTAGCAGTACCCAGCTTTCCCGAGCGACCACCCATGTCAGTACTAACTGGGCTTGCGTTGCTTAACTTCAGTGATCAGACGAGAACTGGTGTGTCCAACGCAACTCGCCGCTCCCTCCGTGTTCCGGGTTGCTTATGGGCTTTTTGTTCATGTCTGCCAATTAGTGTCAAGCTGGGTTGGGCAGTCGACCGATCCCGAATTCGTCTCCACCTCCGGGGGGGGGGGCTAGTTAGGAACCTTTTCTTGACTTCCACAATTATAAACGCTACATAAATTACAGACCCCACCGTAAATCAGTCGACATTCAACTCACAGTGTACAATTAGTCAAAGAATTGGCCTTCAATTATTATTATTGATCTTAATTCTCTAATTCCGTATTTTAAATTGCAAAATGAAATCTTCTCATCATTTGAATTTTTTTTTTAAATTATTGTTATTATCATCCGCAACCGTACGAAGAGGAAATCACGGCATCGTCTTACCATCATTCAAATGTCTTGATATTAAAATTATGTCTAGTTAAAATAATAATAAATTATCCCATGATTATATAATAAAGTACCTTTCAAATCTCTGATGTAAGATGAAATTGGATGGAAATTTTAACCAAAAATAAAAAAAAAAGGGGCAGGGGGTTGAGATAAATGGGGAGAGGGGACGAAAACAAATAGTTTTAAAACAATTTCAAGGGCATGGGCGTACATTACGAGTTTAAAAAAATATGTACTTTAAACTAATTTTTATTTTCATTATCAGCAATTATAACATTTTGCAACATTTGTTCAAGGCGAGGTTCACTTCACATATATCAAGACGGGATTTGAATAGACCTCATCAAAAAATCCTACAACGTGAAATTAACTTACGACTATAAAAACACGTTATCCTATAACCACATGCAGAATGCACCTTGATTTGAATTTTCCTCGTTTTTTCTTACCTTTTTCTTGACATATATTATCTTTTCAAAGAAGCGATGACAAGGAGTTATATATTACATAAATCACGTTTCAACATTTCTTTTATAAATATCAAGTAATTACTGGGTTTAAAACTCAAAACTTGATTCAATTTCATAATCCACCTTACCAAAACCAACTCCTAACCCTTTGCCCGCCTATTGCAGGGTCGGGTACCCATCGTAACCCCCTCCGAATGCACACCAAGCTGTTGTTGTTTGTTGGTGTTTTAGGGCCCTTCAACTACAAGGTCATTAGAGCCCCATCCACAGCATAGTTTTTATGCAGAGACTTCACAGACACTATATATAATAATGCGACGATTTTTGGGTACTAGCAGTACCCAGTTTTCCCAAGCGGCCACCCATGTCAGCACTAGCTGGGGCTGTGCTGCTTAACTTCAGTGATCAGAAGACAAGTGCTGTGTCCAACGCAATTCGCCGCTATAATGGACACCAACGCAGGGCCCGCTCTAAGGGAGGGGTGGGGGAGGGTCCGGGGCGGCATAAGTGCTAGAGCAGGCGCTGACCAAGGATGATATACTGGACAGTGTTTTCCACAGCCGGCTGACGACCAAAGCTGCAATCCCCTATGCTTATTGATCCGCGGTCTACTGTTCGTTGGGACACTCCACCGAGTTCCTACACCTGGGAATTTTGCCTCATTTACCCACTGCACAGTAGAGAGGGGATTCTTTGACGTGCAAGTGACAATGCATACCACACGGACAAAAGGAGGTCAAACAGGGGCCCCCATACCCGGGGCAAAACTCTCTCGCCCGAAAGAAGCCAACCCACCTCCGGTACCCATCGTAACCCCCTCTGAATGGACACCAAGGATGATATACTAGACAGTGTTTTTCCACAGCCGGTAGCCAACCAATGATGCAACCCCCTTGCTTCTCGATCGTCGGTTTACTATTCCTTGGGGGGGGGTGCGGCACTCCACCGAGCTCTAACACCTGGGAATTTTGCCTCGTCTATCCGTTGCATAGTAGAGAGAGAGAGGGTTCTTTTATGTGCAAATGTCATCGTACACCGCACGGGACCTCTCTCTCTTTCTCGTCCGAACGAAGTCAACCCACATCGATCCAGTATCGAACCTAGAACCACTGGCGCAGTAAATCGAGCACCTCTATTGCGCCACCGAGGCGGGTCGGGAACTCAGAACTTGAATAAATTTCATAGTGCACCTTACCATCATTACAAATCATATAAGAGGACGTTTAAAAAACACTGCATTAAAATCTAATACTATAAAATACTATAGATTGGGCGGGTCCGAGATATCACAAATTAGGCACACGGCCACGCCCTGTCTTACCACAAAAAGATAGTTGAGGCCGTTAAGTCGATGGCCAGTCGAGTAACCCCCCCCCCCCCCCCACGGTCTAACAGTCCGTCCTGGACAGTATTGCAACCGTGCTGGCAAAATTGTAACCGCAAGGTTGGCCTGCCCCTTGACACAACCAACGAACCAAAACTAAACTTCATTGTGAGAAACAGGTCAACCGGAGAGATACAGATAGTGAGTGACCAGTCCCTCGAGTGCATATGTGCGCATGTATTGTGCACTACTTAATTATTATCCTAAATTACAAAAAGGTCTATGAATTATTACATTTCGGTTATTATGTCCGGTATTTCAGAATCGTTGAATTTAATTAAAATTACGAACAGCGATGCGATTCAGGAGAATGAGAAAGGAGGAGAAACTCAAGAGAGAGAGAGAGGTCAAGCACCGCACCGAGAGCGAGAGAGAAGGAGAGAAGAAGGGTACAAAAGAGGAGAGAGAGAGAGAGAGGTCTAATATAATAGTATATTAATCGTAGTAAGAAAATACTCGAAATTGAGGCTATCCAAAACATAACCGTGGCTGTTATGAGAGAAAAATAATGGGCACAACGGGGTAAAATAAACCTCCGAGGAGAATTATATTAATTATAATAAGAGTATAAAATGTAAGGCTTTAACGGTGTAATAGCAGTAGCCATTGCGATTTCTAACTTCAAAAGTAGTAGAGCAACAGGTACGTATACACAAAAGATGATAAATTAGCACCTGCACCCTAAATAAAAGGACTGCATTTTTCCCAGGCAAAAATACTTTTGGTGCGTGTTACACACATTTGTATCACCCATCTTCACACCACTACCACATCATCATTATACTACTAACTAACTATGACTTATATATACTATACTGTATATGTTATATATATATCCCAAAATTATTATTTCATTGTTGAAATTGATTACGTAATTACGGTAGAAACAATTTTTCCATTAAGACTATTTAGGTCTCTGAAAATCAAAATATATAACAACAGAAATCAACGGTATGATGAAATATTTTTTAATCACCTGCTGGCGCATTCTGCATTTCAGGATTTGATACCATAAAAATTGCTCTCTCTCTCTCTCTCTCTCTCTCTCTCTCTCTCTCTGTATGGGTCATTGTGTTGTTGGTAGCAGATAAAGGGTAAACTGCACTATATATTTGCGGAACGGTGAGTGTCAAAGGCCTACAAAGGAAGAAATGAATTGTTTAGGACGACCATAGCACTCGGAAACATGGAAAAGACCACAAGGAGAGGGACGGAAAGAGAGGAGAGAAGAGACAAGGGGAGAGGAGGGAAAGAGAAAGAAAGAGTGAGAGAGGGAGAAGGAAAGAGTGAGGAGAGAGACGGAAAGAAGGAGGGAGTGAGAGAAAGAGAGACGGAAGGAAAGAGGGGATGAGAGGAGAGAAAGGGGGAATAAGAGGAAGGAGAGAATAAAAGAGAGGGAGGGAGAGAGAGAAAGAGAGATGGAAGGA
>JAAFCE010006668.1:13241684-13253823 GCA_013389805.1 Trigoniulus corallinus
TCTCTCTCTGTCTCTGTCTATGTCTCTCTCTGTCTCTGTCTATGTCTATGTCTCTCTCTGTCTCTGTCTCTCTCTGTCTTTGTCTCTCTCTGTCTCTCTCTCTCTCTCTGAAGCCTGATAAAGTAGCGGAAACCATCTCACACCAGTATCGAACCTGCAATCACTTCCGCAGTAATCGAGCACGCCACCAAATGGATAGTTTCAATTTTATTTAACAAAGAAAACCTCATAACTAATTCATCCAGCCTAACACCACAAAGAAAAGCAATACTAATTTCAATTTAAACTAAGTGATGAAGTGTTGAATGAAGGATAACAACCTGACACTCGGATGATGCCAATAGTAATCCCAAGTATCCCATCTGAGTGAGGAGAGGAGGAAGGGAAGGGACAAAACGAAGTGGATACAAGTCTACCCATTCAATCGATATTCAAGTCTGACAAACTTGAATCAGACTCAAGGTAGAAGATGGACTCTTAATATAGGTGCAGTTTGTGGTGGTTGATAAGGCAACCCGTGGGTGAGGAGTTTGTTTAGAGGACAACAACAGCCCGACAACCTTTTTGGAAGCACAAAAACCCTCTCTGACTTATTATTGCGTCAAAATTCTCTGAATTGTCTGACCTTGATTCGGTCATAAGCCCAGTCTTCATAAACAAACCTCTCATCTCTGTCCCTTTATTGCAATTCCCTTGGTGTCCGTTTTTTTGAAATTCTGCACTCGTAGATATAGGCGTCAATCTTCAAAATTTTTTGGGGCAGGACTGCAGTGCTTCTGCTGTCGTATTACTTGGGCCTTTTCACGTATGCTATGGGTTCACGTGACAGGGATCCAAATTCCCAGTCTCAATAAATAATGGTGCGTGGCTAGCTCAGTTAGTACTGTCCAACGGTACTGAACTCGCCCTCTGGGCGGACGAAAACTATCTGCTGCGCCGTGACCCCTCTGAGTATGAGGTCACTAGACACAATACTATACAGTACAGTACGACGCGAGCAAAAGCAAGCAACTCCTTGCCCTTTTCCCGCCTTTGGCCTCTCTCTCTCGCCCGAAAGAAGCTAACCCACCTGGGTCTAGTAACTCTAATTCTAGTTCACTGCAAGCAGCCTCTATGGTCAATTTGGCAGTGGAAAGACTAACTCTCATTGCTACATAAGACCCTAGAAAACTTCTAAGACCCTAAGCTATGGTTGTTGTGTCCCCCTACAACACTTGCAAAGGTAGCCTTCCCTTTCAGTAAGCCCTCCACTCTTTTTCCCGAAGGGTCGAATGGTCCCACTGTCGAATGGCCCTTGACAAGAAAGACCAGTAGTATGAGTCTGTCTGTGCCCTTAGTTCCTTCAATTAAATGAATGATCCTTTCTCCCCTTATACCCAACCAGGGATACACTTCCAGCCAGAGGTCCATTGCACCCCATCAGCAACAATCTCGCAAAAAGACCAATGCTGTGAGATAAACGCCTCTGGCTCAGTGTGTCCCCCACTCTAATTCCCTAATAATTTCAGATACACTTTCCCTGCGTGAAAACCTAGAATCACTGACGCAGTTACTGAGTCTATGGGAAAAATTAGGGGACAGAAACAATAACTGCTACAAGCATGTTTGCAAATTTAGGAGGGGAGGACCATCTATGATTGGTTCCCATGAGCATAATTGGGGGGAATGCGTCCTCTTGGTCCCTAATAGATTTACACAACTGTTCGTAAGGCACCCGACCCTACTTTTGACGGAAAAATACTTGGGCCGGTAAAGAATAAGTCAAAAGACGACAAAGAATAACAAAACCCTACGAAAATGAGGCAGGGAGGTGGGCAATCACAGAGAGTAGATGCATTCCCAAATCTGCATGTATGCTTACACTAAAAGCCAGTAACAACACACCTGTAATAACACACCCTCATCAGCAGTTATATCATTAAAGGGTTGCCTTTATTGAGTGCAGATGAGAGACAGACGAAAAATGAGGACTGAAAACAGAAAATGCCACCGAAAAAAAACCTACACCAGCATAAATAACAAACACACCCTCCTCTTAGCCCTCTCTACACTGCTGGCATATAAATTAGCATGATCCATAATCATAATAATACCATCAACGGTGTCCTCGTTAAATATTCGACAACACCCGCTACATAAAATTGACAGTGAAACCATATTTACCCTTTCAACCGCAATATACGAACATGATCATTTTCAATTTTTAAATTATACCCCCACACAAATTAAATACAAATATTAATTAACATAGTTTCATATGGGCTAGTCACGACACGTTCCCGGACCTCATCCTACAGCCTCAATATCAATTCCTCGCTCCCCTTCATGCACCCCTCCTGTTTAAAGGTAGGGAGGAGAGGGGCGTATAATCCCAACCTGAAAAGTTGACCCAGTGAAAACTTTTCCACAGGGAGGAGAGGGGGGCACACGTAGTCCATATCACGCATTTATGTGATGACAACCGTGACCTTATTTTTCACCTGACTAAGGCTGCTATACACATACCTGAGGGTTTAACCCCATCCCCGTATACACTCCCTCCCCTTCAGAAATGCATTTCGTATGGATATCTCCGACAAGGGTCACGGCATCGAAAACTAAACACCGCTAGTGGACCAATGTTTAATTAAAACATCCAATTAGTAGGGTGAGCAAAGCAAGTAGCAACTACTATCCCTTTTCCAGCCTAGTGCAGGGTCCCCCTTGTCCCCCTGGGGGTCACATGGGCGATCTGTTAAACTGCAACCTAATGCTGCAACCTCTATGCTTATTTATCGTCGACCTATTTCTCTTCATTGGGGCACTTTTCCTCCACCGGTACGAAATTTTGTGGGAGCGGCGAATTGCGTTGGACACGTCAGTTCTCGTTTGATCACTGAAGTTAAGCAGCGCAACCCCAGCCAGTACTGCCATGGGTGGCCACTTGGGAAAAACTGGGTACTGCTAATACCCACAAATCGTCGCATTAGTGTACTGTCTGCATCAGAACTATGCTGTAGATGGGGTTCTAATGACCTTGTAGTTGAAGGACCCTAAAACACCAACAAACAAATGAAATTTTGTTTGCTGATCTACATGTTGCGTGGAGAAAGGGTTCTTTCCCGTGCAGTGGCGACATTGTACACATCACACGGGGACACAACATTACTTCCCATCAGACTTAACGTGCACTGGGGGGGGGGCTGCCTTTCCCGCTCGCCCAAAAGAAGCCAACCACTGACGCAGTAGTTGACCACGTCACCTATGCGCCCCGGAGGTGGGTCTTTCAGTATTCCCTACCAACAGTGCAATATCCCTAGTCAGGACTAATTGCACACAGGGTAGCTTAGCGACTGATAATGGCGTACTGAACACACCTAACCTTAAATATTGAATACAAGTAACTCCTAACCCTATTCCTCCTATGGTAGGGTCGGGTACCCATCATGTCCCTCTGAATGGACACAAGGGTGATATATTGGACATGCTTATTGCTCGTCGGTCTACTGTTGGGGCATTCCGCCGAGCTAAACCCCAAAGATTTAAAAAAGCAACTCCTAACCCTTTTCCCGCCTATGGCAGGGTCGGGTACCCATTTGTCCCTCTGAATGGACACAGGGTGATATATTGGACGTAGTTTTTTCTGCAGCCGGTTGCCGGCCAAAGCTGCACCCCTACGCTTATTTATCATCGGTCTAGTGTTCGTTGGGGAATGCTACCGACGCCAGGGGGCGAGCTCCTACACCAGGAAATTTTGCCTCATCTACCCTTTGCGTAGTAGAGAGGGTTCTTTTACGTGCAAGTGTCATCGTACACCCACACGGGACCTCGGTTTTACTTCTCATCCGAAAGAAGACACACTCGCAGCCTCTCTCTCTCGTCCGAAAGAAGCCGATGCACCTCAGTCCAGTATCAAACATAGAACTACTGGTGCTGTTGCCGAGCATGCTAACCACTACGGCACCGTGGTGGGTCCTCGACTCAATATGGATAGCGGCTGTATTTCGTAGGGCACAACAGTTCTCGTCCTATCACTGTAATAAGCAACGCAACCCCGGCTAGTACTGGCATGGGTGACCGCTTGGGAACACAGTATTGCTAATAGCCAAAAATCGTCGCAACAGCGTAGTGTCTGCGCAGTCCCTGCATTAGAACTACGACGTGGACGGGGCTCTAATGACCACTGTACTCGTTGAAGGGCCCTAAACCACCGATGAAACGAAAATCAGTGTGAGGAAGGGGGAGGGGATACTCACACTATTTCAAGAGACTTTTTCAACTGTCCAGCAGAGAACATCTGTTTGATATAAATTAATTCCAGGATGTTAGCGATCCCCTTAACACCACTACCACCACACACAATTACTACCCTAATGACTCCATTATGGTTACATGAGACTTGTATTAATTATAATAAAACCATGATCATTAAAAGCAAATTAATATTTCAACAATTAAAAACTGCATTTTAAAAATGCTAATGAGTTGGTCAACAGCGTCATAACCTGCCTGCACCTGTCAGCTTGGAACGAGTTAATCAATAAACAACAGCTAGTTAAGGTCATACATTCCGCAGCATCTCTGATGCAACTGCTCTACAAACATTTTAACGTCAATGCATGGTCGTCCTATGGCATGGTCGGGTACCCATCTCAATCCTCTGAATGGACACAAGGGTGATCTATTGGATGGTGTTTTTCTTCAGCCGGCTGTCGACCAAAGTTGAAACCACCCCTATGCTTATCTATCGTTCATTGGGGCTATGTTTTGTTTGGGTTTTAGGGCCCTTCAACTACAAGGCCATTAGAGCCCAGTCCACTTCGCAGACCTACTGCAGAGACTGCACAAACACTACACTAATGCGACGATTGTTGGGTGTTAGCGGTACCCAGTTTTCATAAACGGCCACCCATGTCAGTACTAGCTGGGGTTACGCTGCTTAACTTCAGTGATCAGATGAGAACTATACCGTCCAACGCAATAAGCCGCTGCCTCTACCTTCCGTGTGGCACTCCACCGACCGGGGGAGGGAAACGAGCTCCTACACCTGGAAATGCTTGCTTCATCTACCCGTTGCGTAGTAGAGAGGGTTCTTTGACGTGCAAATGCCATCGTGCACTACACGGGACTTCGGATTTACTTCTCATCCGAAGGAGGGCGCACTCGGGCCATCCTCTCTCTCTCTCTCTCTCTCTCTCTCTCGCCCAAAAGAAGCCAACCCACCTCAGTCCGGTATCGAACCTAGAACCACCGACGCAGTTACCGAGCGCGCTCCCCACTGTGCCACCGAGTTTTCAATAAAATATTAAAATCCCCGGCCCTGCCACGGGCGGGATAAGGCTATGATGATGAATAAAATATTAAAAATATCTATATTAATAACAAAAGGGTTAAAAGGACGAGAGGACAGTATCAGCATTTAAAATTATTAAGAAATTATCACGTTTTTTTTTAATATTTTGTTGTTCCTTCTTATCAGAGAAGAGATTTACCAAAACCATAAAAAAACAGGGTTAAGAAAATTAATTTTAAAAACTAAATCGCAAACGCACTCCCCCCCCCCCCCCCCCCAACAAAAAAAAGAGGTATTATATTACCATGATGCAACTACAAATCATTTTAATGGTTATTTATAATTCAAATTGGCGCAATCACTGACATATATAAACTCCAGGGGATTTAGGAGGCGGGGAACAAAAACTGTAACAGACAAAAATCACCTGTGCGGTGGTGTCGATTGAATAACTATACCTTCAAAATTCACGGAAGCCGTACGTCCAAAAAAAAAAGAGGGGGGGGGGGGGTTTAAAAAACTAAAATTAAAATGCTATGCGGCGAAAGACTTGGAGGTCAAGTTGATAGTTTTACTATCATTTGCATAAGGAAGTTGCACCAACGACATCACCAAAAAATAACAACCACTCTACTGAAGTTGAGGTATCGGAAATGCCAAAAAACCTGAACAAGGCCAACCAGGTAACTGGGGCACCAGACAGCTTTAATAGCCCAACTCATCACAGGAACAGCAAGATTGGTTTACCCCTTCTCATCTCAACACACCTCAGGGGCAAATTGTTTTCATCACAATATATCACACACCGCAACCCACATACTGCATACATGCGCATCAAATAAGTACGAAGTGATTAAGGGGGTTAAATAATCAAAAGTGCAGTACATAACCCTTTTTTTTTTGGCATTTAACGAGTTAACGACTTCCGCGCACAGGTAACAACAAAAAAAAAAATAAGCGACGCGACTTCCGAACCAATAATTACAGTGAAATACTGGATATACAACATATACCGGAGTTTTCGTTAAACTAAACAAATAAACAATGGTTGCCACTGTTGCTAGATTACAGCCTGGGTTCAGGATGGTAGAGGCATGCCATTGACAGACCTTTCAAACTATGGGGAGGGGGGCCTTTTTATTGACAAGTTATGCTCAAAAAGACACTGAAAAATAAAGCACATTTTATCCCAAAAACAATAATTCTGTTAGGCTTTTTTTTTAAATTATGCATTTGTAGCCTCCTACCCGCCGCGGTGGCGTAGTGGTTAGCACGCTCGGCAACTACGCCAGTAGTTGGTCTAGTACGCCAGTCTAGGTTCGATACTGGACCGTGGTGGGTCGGCTTGGGAGCGGCGAGTTGCGTTGGACACACCAGTTCTCGTCCGATCACTGAAGTTAAGCAACGCAAGCCCAGTAAGTACTGACATGGGTGGTCGCTCAGGAAAGCTGGGTACTGCTAATACCCAATAATCGTCGCATTGGTGTGGTGTCTGTGCAGTGTATGCATTAGAGCTATGCAGTGGACGGGTCTCTAATGACCTTGTAGTTGACGGGACCTTAAACACCAACAAACAACAACAACAAAGTGGGTTGGTTTCTTTTGGGATGAGAAGTAAAACCGAGGTCCCGTGTGGGTGTACGATGGCCCTTGCACGTAAAAGAACCCTCTCTACTACGCAACGGGTAGATGAGGCAAAATTTCCAGGTGTAGGAGCTCGCCCCCTGGCGTCGGTAGCATTCCCCAACGAACACTAGACCGACGATAAATAACCGTAGGGGTGCAGCTTTGGCCGGCAACCGGCTGCAGAAAAAACTATGGCCAATATATCACCCTGTGTCCATTCAGAGGGGCAAATGGGTACCCGACCCTGCCATAGGCGGGAAAAGGGTTAGGAGTTGCTTTTGCATTTGTAGCCTCCTACATCATTATTTAAATAGAAAATATTGAATCTAATATGATGCCGACAAATGTAACTTTTAGTAAACGTCATCACACCCTCATCCCACCTGCAGCATGGTCGGATCTGTGGGCCCACTGAACATGCCCTGGACTGGGGGCACCCCAGCCAGGCATCTGGAACCCAAAGGAATATTGGCCGGGTTGTCTGTGGGGGATGATGGCCTACCCCATGTGTTCCAACAACCAAAATAGAAACTTTGGCAGGTAAATTAATGCTTTGTTGGTTATATTACTATAAATTACAAGGGTAACTTTTAGCAATAAATCCAATTAATAAAATATGACGACATACAAAACAATGATGGGTTTTCAAATCACATACATTATCCGCATGAGAGGTGACATTTAATAGACCCTAAAACCTTCAGAGCTGACCCGAACCAAACACCACAACAAGTGCTGTTGGCGACCAGCCCGTACCAATTACGGATAATTGTCACACCTTTACAAAACGCCACACAACCAGTAGGCCTTTGAAAACAAGAATGTAAATGGTTTGATCCTTTGATTCGACACTTCCGGGATAAAGAAAAATTTCAATCTCCATGGCGAATAGTCCTGCACTTCCGCTAAAAGCTCCAAAAACCTGGATATCCCAAACCGAGATTCAAATGATAACATTCAAAAAACTAGTAATAAAAATAGCTGGAGGAGGGGGTAAGGGAGGGTGCATCATTCTGATATCTCTGACCAATGGAGTGACATCGGGACCAATACCAAATTCCTGAATCCACAGACGAAACAGCCAGAAAAAATGTTTTAACTTGTTCACCATAAAAAAAAGCGGTGATTGCGTTGCACACACCAGTTCCCGTCCGATCACTGAAGTTAAGCAACGCAACCCCAGCTAGTACTGACATGGGTGGCCGCGTAACAAAACTGGGTACTGCTAATACCCAAAAATCGTCGCATTAGTGTAGTGTCTGTGCAGTCTCTGCATATGAACTACACTGTGGACGGGGCTCTAAATGACCTTGTAGTTGAAGGGCCCTAAAAAACCAACAAACAAACCATAAAAAAAAAACCTAACCCTTTCTCCCTATGGCAGGGTCGGGTACCCATCTTGTCTCTCTCTGAATGGACACAAGGGTGATTTACTAGACGGTATTTATTCCACAGCCGGCTGCCGAGCAAAGCTGCAACCCCTATGCTTATTGATCGTCGGTCTACTGTTCGTTGGGCCACTCCACTCCTTTCTCTATCCCGAAAGAAGCCAAACCCACTTCGATCCAGTATCGAACCTGGAACCCCTGTCGCAGTAAATCGAGCATGCTGCCTATTGCGCTACTGAGGCGAGCCTATAACTTTATTCACCATCAATCATTCATTTCAGGGTTTTCCAACCTTTTTGGTATTGTGGGCCACTCAGCTGCTCCAAGAACAGATTGCTGGCCGCTGACCGTGAAAACCGCAACGGGGGAAGGTAACGTTAGGTATAATGCATCATTATCATCATCATACCCTTATACCGCCTGTGGCAGGGTCGGGTCTGCGGGTTCTAGCCCGCCACTCCCGTCTGTTTCCCACCAGGTCGCCGTCCACCCCACACACTGCCATGTCCTTACGGACAACTCCCCTGTTTTTCCAGTAAGGGTCCCTACATTCCACGTTCCTAATCTAAGATTGGCCTCTAAGCTTCCTGACCCAACCGGCAGGCATGTTGGCGCAGCTTGTCGTGGGGGGGGGGGGGTGCCGGCCTATCCCACATATAATGCATCACTAAAAATATAAAATAAAAAAAAAAAAACAAAGATCGCACCATTTTAATGAGACTTTTGAATCTTGTCCTGATGAAGAAATGATAAATTGTGATTTTTTTTCCTTTTCTGTTGACCGACCGCGGGCCACAGTACAAACCTACATCTGCAGCAGTTTGGACAACCCTGATTTAATAAAACGCAATTCAAAAACCTCCAGAGTTTTTAATTTAGTTTCGAAAGCTATCTTCCAAACGTCAAGAAAAAGAAAAGCTTAAAGGAGAAGCAAAAGAAAGCCATTGATAGCGATACTCACGTCAGCATTTTGAAATTCACCACTAATATTAATATTTTTTTTTGAAATATCAATCATAATGATAATAATTTAATGAAGATGAGGTAGAGAAAGAGAGGGGGGGCACAGAGAAAGGGGGGGGGGGGGAATAGAGAAAAGGAGGAAGAGGATCGATGAAAATTAGGACAGATCGAATTGATTTATTAAAAGAACCTATTCAGGCGCGAACCAGGATATTGCGATTAGTAAAATTAACCCACAAAAAAAAATGAGTTGCTTCCTCAGTTGAATCATCATGTAATATAATGGGACATGGCCCGCTATCATTACCTCTTTTTATAATATAAACTGATATACAAGGATGATATCTCAACCCTCAATTATTGAGGGCCTATAACATTCTCAATTTCAATCTATTACTAAACAAAAGCTGCTGTACGAGAGTTCATAACCCGAAGCGGGCAATTCAATATTTTTTTTTTTACCTAAAATTCAATTATTATTATAAATCTGAATTTCAATTATTCGGAGGTGGGGGAGGGGTTAAAAACGAAATCGAAATGCAAAAAATTAGGTTAAAGTAAATTTCTATACAGTATATACAGTCTTCATCAGCACCTTATCTACCTACCTACCATTCGTCGTTCGTAAAGCTATCAAACACAAAACCTTTGCTCACGAGCACTGTCTTAACAAACTGACATCTCGCCTTACAAAAACACTATCATCATATCAATGTGCTACATTTATAACGTGCATCACACACAAAAAAAAAACCCACAATTGCAAGCATATAGTGGTCAATATTTCTTACCTAAATATGATAAAAACAACTTCCCTGACATAGTTAAAATAATTTACTTCTTGAAGTCACGGCATTAAACAACTTTTTAACTTTGACTTCCCCCCCCCCCCCAAAAAAAATGTTATTCAGTTGCTTCATGTAGGGAACATTTTTTTGATGGAAATAAACAAAAAACGACCGTTCATAAATGTTCTGGACATATACACCAACAAAAACACCCAAAAGAAAGATGACTTCCTTCAGGAACCAGGTGGCTTAGAGCCCTGTCAATCAACAACATTCTGCAATTTTCAGCAACAACGGAAATTAATGTTGAAAACATATAAACCACATGTCAACATACTTGGATTCCCTCTACCCTAACAACAAAAACTGCCCTGATCCCCCAACCCTCAAATTTTAACTCTTCCGCTGTTATGAATAGACCTACCTCCGTGGCGCGATAAATAGGATGCTCGATTTACTGAGCCAGTGGTTCCAGGTCCCACACTGCATCGAGGCGGGGTTGGCTACTTTCGGGCTGCGAGAGAGGAGCCCCGAGTGCACCGCCTTCCTTCGGATGAGAACTAAAACCGATGTCTGGTGTGGTGTACACCGGTGGTATCAAACTGGTGGCCCGCGAGCTGCATGTGGCCCTCACAATCGATACCACATAGCATACATATACTGTCCACTACTTAGAGGCGGACAGTTACCCCCGGGCGGAGCTAGAATGGGGCGCCATGTGCCATATTTCAATTAAAACTATTATTAAATACCATTTCGGTCATTGTCATGTCAAATAAACTCGACACCGTCAGGCCGGGCCGTTGGTACTTTTAAAAACAAGTTACTAAAAAAGTCAACTCTGCATGGCCCTTACAACAATGCACATGTTACCAACATGGCCCTCGGGGTACCTCCAGTTCGACATGCCTGGTGTACACGATGGCATCCTCTCTACTATGCACCGGATAGATGAGTCAAAATTTCCAGGTGTGGGAACTCGGTGGAGTGCCCCAAACAACAGTAGACCGACGATAAATAAGCATAGGGGCTGCAGCTTTGGTCGGCAGTCGGCTGAGGAAAAACACCGTCCAATACATCACCCTTGTGTCCATTCAGAGGGACAAAATGGATATTCTACCCTGCCATGGGGGGAGGGTTAGTAGGTGCTTTTACAACAGCGATGAATAGAGTCGGTAAAAATGAGCAGGAAAACGGTTTCTTAAAACCCCTTTTCCAAAAGTGTTTTTGTGTAAGTTACGATATATAATAGCGAACCCAGGGCAGACCTATAGAACCTTTTGGGCACGTGGGCACTTACAGATCTAAGGGGCGTGGAATGGCAATGGTAGTTTTAGACGGTACACGCAATGGTAGTTTTTACAAACTCCAAAGGAACTCCATTAACCCTTCAACACAGGAAACTAGGGGAAATACAAACACAAAATACTACCACCCCTTTCCTCTGTCAGTATCATCTCGGCAAACAAGAATACAATTCGGTAACATCTTGAAGAAATAGCAGGCATCTTACATCGACCGGATAACACTCCGACAAATTAATTAATTACATAATTTACACAATTAGCACAAGAAAAACATGCTACTTAGTCTTCAGTCCTTAGAGACTGAGTCGTCATTTATTTAAAATGGCAAATTGCACTAATGAACTCTATCGTACCAAATTACCTTCGTTCCCTCCCATCTCTCCTTGCACCTCAATGATACCTTATTTGCTGTCCCGAACCCAGCTCATTAAACCCCTTGAACCCACGCACTGATAATTAAACTTCCTAATGTATTACACCTGTTTTTGCTTCCATCATAATCTCGTTCATCATTATACCCCGATATGGCCTATGACAGTGTCGAGAGTCTGTGAATTCTGTCATCTTCTATCCCCAGCCAGGACCATTACTAGTCCCCTCCCTTCATCTGTCTCTCCATTGCGCCCCATTCTCAACAAGGACCCCGTCCACCTTACATAATGGTTCGTCTTCCAGGATCGCCTCTCTCCCCTTTCTCATGACATGGCCGTAACCACCTAGGCAGGGCCGGCCCTAGAGGTTGCCGGGTCCAAGGCAGCAGGCGATAGCGGGGCCCAAGGCAGCAGGCGATAGCGG
>JAAFCE010006668.1:13253833-13294506 GCA_013389805.1 Trigoniulus corallinus
GGCAGCAGGCGATAGCGGGGCCCAAGGCAGCAGGCGATAGCGGGGCCGAAGGCAGCAGGCGATAGCGGGGCCCAAGGCAGTAGGCGATAGCGGGGCCCAAGGCAGTAGGCGATAGCGTGGCCCCATTGATTGCTTACCAATGCAATAATTTAATGTCTTTAAACACAAATGAAATCAAAATATAGTTTTTCAATACACCAGCGCGGGGCCCAAGGCGGTTGCCTCGGTCGCCTTGCCCTAAGACCGGTCCTGCACCTAGGTCTAAGTTACCTGTCATTTTATTGCTGTTCTGCAACGTTCCCCACTCCTAAATTACACCCCGTAACACAGTTACTGCTTTTATCTTCCTCATATCATCCCACGCACTTAAACATGCAAGCTTCTGTGTGCCACTTGCAATCTATTCTCATAGTCCAACCACCGTTGATGTCTCAAGTGCCTCTGTTGTTGTTGTTGTTGTTTGTTGGTGTTTAAGGTCCCGTGCATTGCATTGCATTGCAGGCCCGTGCATTGCATAGTTCTAATGCATAGACTGCACAGACACCACACTAATGCGACGATTATTGGGTATTAGCAGTACCCAGCTTTCCCGAGCGACCACCCATGTCAGTACTAACTGGGCTTGCGTTGCTTAACTTCAGTGATGAGACGAGAACTGGTGTGTCCTACGCAACTCGCCGCTCCCCAAGTGCCTCTGAGACCGTCCGATCACAGAATCCTACAACGGGTGGGTGACCACTACTGTACTGTAAACCTAACCGATCCCGCGTGTGCCAACCTCTGCACACTTTTCACCTTTTCGCTTCCTTCAAAACACATCATAGACAGACACTCCTGCCACTTCTTTAGCAAGCACGAAATTTAAACAACACCAACAAATCTAGTCGTCCCTCCTCTTCTTCACAAGACAACATTTACCCCCTTCTACCTCCGACCGCCATTTCAATGTCAAAACTAAGGTAGACACATGAAACATTTTAAGTTGACGACGGTCATGAAAAAAAAAAGCAGTCATCATAATCACTGGACCAATTTGAATACAAGCGAAAAAAGCTTCTTCATACAAACAGTGAGCTACATCCAATAGGAGGTCACGCTATTGAAAGTTGTGTAGATAGCCTGTACGTAGATACAATTCAACCCTTTCTTAGGCGTCGAGGAAGAGCAGCAAGGAAGGAAGGGGGGGGCAAAACCTCAAATATATAACAATCACAACCCGAATGAAAAAAAAAAACAACAACCATAATAATACTAACTTATTATAGAGTATCGTTTGTAGCGACAATATTGTTATTGTCAGTCACATTGGAAAACAACCGCACTATATTTAGATGGGACAGTTTGAAAGCAAAGAAAGACGACGAGTGATGGAGTAGCAAAGAGGAACCAACAACAAACAAAAAAAAGGAGGCGGAGGAATGAGACTAAACCATATACTGCATTATGAAATAACTTACCGAGTATACTGAAATCGCATACCATGAAGATATACATTAAACACACACACAAAAAAAAGTCCCCCACCCCTCATATTAAAATATCACCTAACAAATAATACAAAATTCATGCAACCATACAGTAATTAACACTTTTCTTTAGAAATTGAATAACATTATAAAGGGGTAAGAGGAGGACGAGTGGAGAGGAGGGGGGGGGGGACAAAACTTTATGAAGTTATAATTAATAATCATATTATGTAACTCACCACAAGGATGAAAGTTCCGAGCATTTCTGCCAAAATTTCACGTATGTATATGTTACGAATTTGAAGCTTTTTCGTCAAAGCGCTTAATGAACTCATGATGACGATGATGCTTACTGTGTGCCTCTTTAATAGATTTTAAATTAAAAGTTGATATTTGATACGATGTCTTTGTGAGTGCACGTAGAAAACCAAAAAAAAAAAAAAAACCGAAATTTTCAGATGATTAAAGGTTATTCAGAAGAAGAACAAGATGATCAATATTTGATTTTGGTAATAGCAGTTTCACGATACACGAACTTGATATTGGTAGAAAAACAGAGTCAAGCAGTCGGTGACTACAACTATTTGCTTGATAACGGTTGCAAAATTAAGTTTTGTTTCATGTGCGGAACACAAAGTTGCTGCTCTTCAAAATAAAACGGCAATATATGAAATAAAAATGCACTCAGACAGAGAGAGAGAGACAGTCCAGTCTAGTAGCACGATAACAATAGGAAAAACTGCTTTACGTACAGAAGAGTTCGGCGATTTCTTTTTCTTAATCACTTATTCAATCCAGATGTGGGACAAAATGAGGTTGGGTACTGTGAAAAGCGGTCGCCACGTGTGTCTGTATCTCTCTATGTGTGTATATATCTGCGTCTAGAGATAACTATATATAAATGTGTGTATGCTCACTCGTGGATATATAGATGATAGGTAGTTTTTGCCTTGTTGAGTCGTTGAAAAAGAGGACTGCCAACTTGAGAGTCAACACAACAATAACAACAAATCAGAAGTAGTACACTCTGCCGAATAATGCGAAACGAGACGATGACGACGAGGAAGAGGAGGGCTGATGGTACTCGGTGTACAGATACGAGATGCACAACACCTAACAAAACAAAAATTATTACAATTAAATTAAAAATCAATTCATCTCTATAATAATAATAAATTGCACTAACGACTGCAACTCAAGCAATCAACTATTTCGTCAGTATTTTAGGGCCCTTCAACTACAGTGGTCATTAGAGTACAGCCCCCTGCGGTGGACATACCAGTTCTCGTCCCATCACTCAAGTTAAGCAACGCAACCCCAGCTAGCACTAACATGGGTGGCGTCTTGGAAAACCTCGGTACCGCTTATACCCAACAATCGTCCCATTACTGTAGTGTCTGTGCAGTCTCTGCACTCTCATGACCTTGTAGTTGAAGGGCCCTAAAACACCGACGAAACAAACAAAAACGAAGCTCTAATGCAGAGTCTGCACAGACACTACGCTGTTACGACGATTTTGGGTATTAACAGCACCCAATATTTCCAAGAGGTCATCCATGCTAGTACTAGCTGGTTGTTGTTGTTGTTTGTTTGCTGGTGTTTTAGGGCCCTTCAACTACAAGGTCATTAGAGCCCCGTCCAGAGTATAGTTCGTATGCAGAGACTGCACAGACACTACACTAATGCGACGATTTTTTGATACTAGCATTACCCAGTTTTCCCAAGCGGCCACCCACGTCAGTACTAGCTGGGGTTGCTTTGCTTAACTTCAGCGATCAGACGAGAACTGGTGTGTCCAACGCAATACAGCCGCTCAAACTCTCTCATCATTTGCATTTCCAAACCTATTACCATTAAACACTCTACACAGACAGTGGGTCCCATCCTGGACGGGAGAATACTTAACGGGGCTGAAATAAATTAATTCCCAATCAGTGCCGTCTTAACACAAGGGGTCCACTGGGCACTAGACCGGGGGCCCGGCTTCTAATCAGTGTATTTCAAGTGGCACCGTTTACATATTATTCCCGTGAGTGGTTGTCGTAGGGGGTCCCAGCACTCAAAGCAGTGAGCTGGGACCCCTACGGCAACCACTTGCCCAGGGGCCCACCATGTTGTTAAGACGGCACTGTTGCCAATCTATTTTTCTAATAGTTACGTGAGAGTTGAAACCATACTGAGGACTAATAGCATCCCCATTTCATGCAAAAAAAAATAATAATATGTACACGAAATAAAACTTTTCCTTTCAGTATAGAAAGTCAAATAAAAGTAAAACAATTTGCACCCAACCCACGGTAGCTGCAATGTTTAAGATACAGACATATGTAAACGACTGTTAAAAGAGTTGTTAACTATGGAGAGATAAAAACAGACAGAAAAAAAGTGAAAATTACCAAATTGATTAACAATCTCAAAAACACCGTAGGTTTACGTTGTCAATATTACGATGACTAAAATAGTAAGGTGCTAACAAACAAAAAACACGAGTAAAACCAGGATGCAATTCAAATCGTGAATCTTATCACACATCTCTTTAAGATGTCCACCTAAAACAGCTACCAACCACTTAGTTGCCGGACTTGTCAAATTATGACTTCAACAGCCTATTACAGGGCGGTAATCATTTTTATAAACCGCGGATCCATGTCGGGTTCAAGTGACTTCTCAGTGCCAACCAATCGTCATTTAACATCGAAATGAATATGTGACCTTCTCCCTGGTTCGTCTACATATACAACAATTATCTCTCACGTCACACAACAGACTATCATATTGCGCTTCTTAATTTTTTTTTTAAATGTCATCATCACACCCTTATCCCGCCTGTGGCAGGGTCGAGTCTGCGGGTTCTAGCCCTCCATCAGGTCCCTGTTCACCCCACACACTACCATATCCTTACGGAAACCTGCTCTTACGTCTCCTTGGTCTCCCCCTTCCCCTGGTGCTTCCAACCACCAGCATTCCTGAGCTGGACCTACCGAGCTCCTCCTCCCCTCTTCTCATTACGTGTCCATGCCACCTCAACCTACTCTCCCTCATTTTTTCCGCGATGTCCACCACCCCCTGCCCCCAGGCTACCTCTAATATACTCATTCCTAACTATCAGCTCTCGACACCCCGCTCACGTACCGCAGCATTCTCATCTCGGCTACTTGCCTTCTATTGGCGTGGCTCTTCGGCACTGCCTGTGCAGCCAAGTTGCGTTGGACGCACCAGTTCTCGTGAGATCACTGAAGTTAAGCAGCGCAAGCCCACGTTAGTACCAACGTTGGGTGCTGCAAATTTCCCCTCTCCTATGTCCACTACCTACCTCCTCATCTCCCGTGAGCAGCCTTCTAAGGGTTCGTCCTGTTATTGCTGCTTGGCTAACTCCCCAACCCATTAAATGAATCCAGAATCCGGAATCCAACACTATGATCCGCATAGCATAGGGGGTCTAACCACTGCCCTGTAAAACTTCCCTTGCAACTTGATTGGGGCCATCCTATCACACAGGGCTCCACACAGGCCTGTCTGCACTTCAACCATCTCTCATTGATCCTATGGGCCCCATCCGAATCTATCTCCCCATTGCTTTGGACCTTTTTTAAAATGGAACTAACTTTCAAATATGTTATAAACTAATATCCGTCACTGCACTGGGGCAGTACCCCACAATGGTGGATAAATGCTTTTCTTGCAACATGACGCTTAAGAGGTACTTGATATTATTTTATGCGGTTGCAATTAAAAACAAAGATCTTCACTAAACTAATTGAAAGGCAGGAAACGACAGATAAAATTTCGGGTTTAAAATTTCAGGAATGACTTTTATACACAAATCATATGCAGATACTGGCACCAAAAGATCAGTCAGGCTTTTGGAGAAATCAATATTAAACACTTTTTAAAAAAATGAGCCAAAAAGGTATTGTTATTTTTCAATTTGCTCCCTCTTCGAAGAAAGGCATTTGCATTTTTGAGAAAAAAAAAGTTGCCTTACATACCAATCACTTTGTCTGCAAGAATTCAAAAAATTGATCAATATATAAGCCCTCAAGAGGTTATTAAGACAGTCCCAAAATCTGTGTTGAGCGTGCTAGTCTTGCAATAACAACAACAACAAACAACTACAGTATGTGGAAAATTTCTGCTCATTTCTTGTACAATATCAAATTAATTTCGTCCTAACGACACTGAAACCATACAAGTGCATGTTTAATAAATAACTTGTACGTTGCTATGTGCTGAACTCACTCAGGTTATTGTATGTAAACCACGAAAGGTATGAATGTAAAGGGTAAACGTTTGCAAGAGTCCCTCTCCCCCAAATTCATTTTAAATATATTAAGGTAACAAAAGGGGTGGGAGTTAAATTACTAAAATTTGTCGTATGGTTTCATGTCTTGACGACAGTGTTCTAGCAAAATCGCGTTACTTTTTGCCTAGTTGGTGTTTTAGGGCCCTTCAACCACCACGGTCATTAGAGCACCGTCCAATGCATAGTTCGACTGCAAAGTCTGCATAGACACTTCGCTGTTACGACGATTTTTGGGTATTAGCAGTACCCAATGTTCCCAAAGCGGTAACCCATGCTAGTACCAGATCGAGTTGCGTTACATAACATCAGTGATTAGACGAGAACTGGTGTGTCCATTTGGTTTGTTGGTGTTTTAGCGCCCTTCAACTACAAGGTCATTAGAGCCCCGTCCACTGCATAGTTCTAATGCAGAGACTGCACAGACACTACGCTGTTACGACGACTTTTGGGCATTAGCAATACTCAGTTTTCCCAAGAGGCCACCCATGTCAGTACTAACTGGCAGGGCCGGAACGAGGGCGTGGCGAAGAAGACGGCCGCCACGGGCGCAACTGGGTTTGGGGCGCAAAATGTTTAAGTTTGTTGTCATTATTGGGTTACGGGCAAGGGAAAGTTAGACACTTGCCACAGGTGCTTCATACCCCCGTTACAGCACTGCTAACTGGGGTTGTGTTGCTTGACTTCAGTGAACTGGTGCGTCCTGTGCAATACAGGTGATGTGGGTCTTCACGTCACCGCATAGAAACATGTTACCGCGTGGAAATAACTATTCTAGAGCTGAAATTTAAGAAGGGGAAAAATATATCTGTATGCCATTAAGTAATATCTTCCGGTGATGCACAATGCCAACAAAAGTAGTAGTAGTAGTAGTAGAGTAACAAAAAATGAAAAATTAACTTCCTCCGTTGTCAGGCAGTGTGTGTGATATTAGTATACGACAACACGATAATACAATTACCGATCGTATAACTTTTACAATCAGATTTATGTATAAATGAAAGCTCCAAACATTTTTAACTCCTACTCACAATTGATTACACACCAACGATTGTGTGCGTGTG
Organism: Trigoniulus corallinus; assembly: GCA_013389805.1. Taxonomy (NCBI): domain Eukaryota; kingdom Metazoa; phylum Arthropoda; class Diplopoda; order Spirobolida; family Trigoniulidae; genus Trigoniulus; species Trigoniulus corallinus. The sequence goes on from JAAFCE010006668.1 coordinate 13,260,664, forward strand.
TGTGTTTGTCCTGCACTGATTTAGTTTTATTATTACCATAAATCTGGGTTTGACCTACTGAGAGAGTGTTTCTGTGGTTAAGCACCAAAAACAATCCAGTCATCATTTCCCGTCCACACAATTTTTCGTTGCAATGACACCCGAGTAATGAGCAATTTAAAAATAATTATTTCCGCTGTTAGCAACCTGAGTTTGGAAAATTATTGGACTTGTGCCTTGTCGAGCCCAAGACTACATTCCCACTGTGCCATGGTATTTGATGTTTGGCACTCTACACAAGTGAGTCACTTAAGACTATTCAAAAAAGAAAATAGGCACCTCTTTTTTTACCTGATAGAAACATCAAGCTCAATATCTTATTGGCCTCCTCAAAATTTCCTGCATATTTCATGAAATATTAGATAACATTTTAATATTTCACGAAAGAAATCTGATAACGCCACTGCCAATACAATAAAAGAGAGAACTGATGACTATTTAAAGGTGACATCGCATGTGCAAATAACTTGGCACAGACATCATTATTTGCATGCAGAGAAACAATATATAAGTTATTTCTTAATTAAGTCTAATTAAACAGTATTATAATGTCAAGCACTTTGCAGTTGGAAAAATAAGATGAATTAAGGGATCCTTGAAAATGCTGTTAATAAAAAAAACAGTACGAATAGTCTCATCTTCAGTCTCAACTATCTGGCAGTACGCAAATACATATAGCATTTACCCTAATCCTAAAATATTACCGGTACGTATGACAAATAGCAAAATAATACAAGAGAAGAAATTACTTCTCTCTACTGTCTAGGCCTCCAAGGGAAAAATTATTGCAAAATTCGGGAACTATCCACTTTGAAGAAAGGAAGTATGAAAACAACAGCCCACAAGCCATATACTGGCCAGTCACATGTACGGACAACTTGACATCATCATCATAATCATAATACCCTTATCCCACCTGTAGCAAGGTCGTGTCTGCGGCTTCTAGCCCTCCACTCCCGTCTATCTCCCACCAGGTCCCCGTCCACCCCACACACTACCATATCCTTACTGACAACCTGCTCCCACGTCTCCTTGGGTCAGTGCTCCGCAATCGGTGTGCCTTGAGCCGATACAGGTGTGAAGTGCTTTTGATGTGCCACGGAATTCCAGGAAGAACTTTGGTGTGCCGTAGGTGAGAAAAGGTTGCGGAGCACTGCTGTAATGGACCTAACGAGCTCCTTCTCCCTTCTTCGCATTACGTGTCCATACCACCTCAATCTACTCTCCCTTATTTATTTCCGCGATGTCCCCCACCTCATTCCTAATTCTGTTAGCTCTGGACACCCCGCTCATATATCGCAGCATACCCATCTCGGCGTCCTGAATTCTATTGACGTGGCTCTTCTTCACTGCCCAACACTCTGCCTCCTATGCCGTATCACAGCTGGCCTAACCATTGGTCTGTTAATACTGACAACTTGACAAATATGGAAAAAGTAATAAAAGATGCTTTGAAACTACCCATAAAAGTGTTCAATCTCTTACTCGTCAACTGACATAACTTTCAAGAAGGACTGTAACTGCCCAAACTGTTAAGAAACATCTCACGTAATATAGGTGTATGTGCGTGTGTGTGAGGCGGACGCCCTTGAAAAGATACAATTGATAAGTAAACATTAAGCATAAAACATTTCATAAAATGTAAAGTGTAGAAAAGATCAATTTTGACCACTTTAAATGTTAACTAACCATTTAAATGAAGTGAAAAAAAAACAGTCTTTAATAAAATGTTGTGAGGTAAGAAGGCTGGAATCAAGGCTGTGCGTCTTCTTACGTTTGGGTGTTGAAATGTATACGTAATTCGCACAATTAGGTAAATTCAATTTCTGTTAAAGAAAGTCCAAACTTAGTAGGACATACATACGAAAACAGATTAAGTGAATATAACACCTAGGGACGGAGAGGCAGTAATTAACGCAAGCCATTTGTAAGAATTTCGTGTTTAAGATTCGAAAACCACGCACGCTGGGAATAGAATTCGCAAATCGAACGCCGAAATAGAACACTATATATTCGAATCTCCTTCCATTCCTTTGAATTCCTTCAATGGCCATAAATCTATCTAAAGGACGAATTCAACAATTCAGTTGGACCTCTTGATCTTAGTAGATATTTTATTACCTTTCAGTCAGTAGCATACGTGGACACGTTATGCGCTTAACAATTCGCAAAATCGTCTGCCTACTTAACACATAAACATTCTAAAAATTCAACAGCTGGTGAACCTGCACGAGCATCCATTCTAAAGTTACAGTTCTGCAATGTGTACAAAAAAGAAAAAAATACCTTGTCACAATTCACATGATAACACTCAGGTGAAAAACCCACGTGTTTGTTATTTTATTCTCTCTCTCTCTCTCTCCATTGCAACAGTCAAGGTTACTTAACTTTCTCCAATACGCCAATAACACTAGAATGATACATGTGCATCTCAAAACGTACACAACGCCATCTAGCACCACGCTCGCGAGCGATAGCAGCCGTTTACAGAACAGGTACTATAACTTATTTGTATTACTATCTAACCTGCTCTAATATACAGTGATTAAACTTCGATTCTCAATAAATATATTTTTTTTTCTTATATTAAAAGGTGCGCAATCACTGTAAATCTAGTACAGTACAAATAAAATGCCTTGTGGGAAAGTGAACATTGACAGCCATCAATCAACATGCACTTCGGAGTAAAAGTGACAACACAGATAACGGTTAGGCACAAACGGCCACAAATCATCCATCACCTTCCCTTATGATGCGATAATGCACTGGGTTTTTTCAAGTGTAACTTCAGCGTTGACACTGAAACTCGTCAAGATATCGCTTTAATAGTGGCCTCGACAGTTACAAGATCGATATCAAAAAAAAGCCAATTTCAACAAAAGGGTGAAGCTGATCAACACTCAAACTGACCATAGTCTATCACGGTTCTATTTTCCTTTTGACGGAAGGTGAGGTTGAGATTTCCTTCCTTAACAATGGCCAAAATACTGCTGCCTTAAACACGACAATACCTTTGCATCACGGAAACAGGATGGACACCAAGACTTTTTGTCACAATGTCCTAGGAACCTACAACATCCACCTTGTAGATTGGGATTCTCTCGTTGAAGCCACTTGTACAAGATGTGCAGTGCAAACTTGTGGTGTGACAGCAGCTCATCCAAAAAAAAAGTACGTTTTATCACTTACTGTACTACCAAAGGCAACCTAGTTAACCGGGTTGAACTCACTGACATGAAGATTGCTATAATGTTATCATTGACCTTCAGCCCGGCCCATTTACTGTTAACCTTTCACCAGAGCAATGTCTATGCTATTTCATTACTACAAATCGAAAACTTATGAGATATAAAATAACGATGAGATGATCCTAAACGAAATAAATTTAAGTCACTCTAGGTCACCGGTAGTTGACGGGTCACTTCCTTATTACGGGCATCTGGAAGATAAGGTGTAGGCGGCTGGCTGTCCATTGAGCCATCCATTTATTTTGCACGAAATTCCGACTGTAGGTCTTACGAGCAAAATGTTGTTATATTAAAACGCAGTAGATTTTGAGCTAGCAGTGGAACAAATACTGCTAGATGTATCCATTAAGGTCAGAGAGGGTGGGGAGAACTCTCAAGTTTGAGAAGTTTTGAAAATCCGAAAAGTAAAAGGGGGCGGGGGATGCTACGACATACGTGACCTATATAACGTCATAACTACTATATTAAGTTAGAAAAGCGGTGGTGTGGTCCTCCACAGCTTCCAGTTTCAGTCAGAATCTGTTCAGCTCTGAGGACTCCACAATAGTCCATACTTCAAACAAGTAAGCCGGGAAGGGGATGCAAGAGAGATCCGTGATCCTGTGCGGTCTTGTTCGACATCACTTGCACGTAAAAGGGCAGATTAACGAGTAAGCCCTATATAGGCAACATTTTCAGGTGGAGAAGCACGCCACAATAAGCATCAGGGGTTGCAGCAACATTAGGTTGGCAACTAACTGCGGCAAAATACCGTCCAACAAGTCGCCCATGTGTCCCAATAGGACAACAGGACACAAGAGTGATATATTGGAGTGCTTTTCCGTAGCTGGTGCCGACCGAAGCAACCGGCAACTCCTCTGCTTATTTATCGTCGGGGCACTCCACCGAGCTCCTATACCTGGGAATTTTGCCTCATCTACCCGTTGCATAGTAGAGAGGGTTCTTTTACGTACAAATGTCATCGTACACCACACGGAACCTCGTTTTACTTCTCATCCGAAGGCAGACACCCTCAGGGCATCTCTCTCTCTCGCCCGAAAGAAGCCAACCAACCTCGGTCCACTATCGAACCTAGAACCACTGACGCAGTTACCCTCACAGTGTCTTATGGATTTGAAGCACGTACGGGCAGAGAAGCATGATCGGAAAGGGAGTATGGGTGCGGTAGGAGGGGAGGCCCCACAAACAATTTTTTTCGGAGGTCTTACAAAACTTCGAGCCGGCCCTGGGTTATAATGAGAAGGGGGAGAAGGGATGTTTAATCACAGGAATGCAGGATATGAGGGACAAACATGGGCGAAGAATTTTACAGTAGGACATAGGTTACGGGGAGGGGGGTGCTGTATTAGGTGGACGGGAATGGAGAACCAGCCCCTGCCATAGGTGGGATAACGGTGTGGTGCTTGTAATGATGACGTTGCATTAAGGGCAGTTAAAGGTATACAGAGCAGAGCGTCACGATGTCGGCATTTCGTATCACGACAAGGCCACATGGTCGCTAATCATTATTTTACTACTCGGATATCTGATGATAAAATTTTTTCAACATTTTTCCCCTTTAACCCATCAAACTGTAGGTGCGATATGGATTGACCTAAAGTCATAAGTCGGTTATAACTGATGTCGAGAGCGTGTTAACTGGTTATTTTTATGATCAGTAGCGTTAAATCACCTCTTGAAAAAACTCTTAACAGAAATTAATCCCAAATATCTTAAAGCTAATAATGGGTGCTTCCAACGGTTGCTCAGTAGTTGGCACTTAAATGCGCCCCTCGCCGGACGTGACAAGCTGAGCGATCCCCATTTTGCTGAGCAAGGAACTGTTGCTTAGGAGGTTAGCGATACCAAAACCTATGTCACATTACAAAGATGGATGCCAAATGGACAGCCCAGACCACATCACTTTTTGAATGTCACATCTGGGAAGTGTGACAATGCATTACCTGCAAATATTTGTTGTTGTTTATATTTCCTAATCTATTTCCAATTTTCTTTTCCTTCTAAATCTATCCTTAAGATGTCCCTAAAGGGTCGTCATCCTTACACTCGTTTTAACCTGTCATCATCATGCCCTTATCCTGCCTGTGCCTGTGCAAATACAATGTGGGAGGCCCAATCATCCACCATCCCAGGTAAGGATTGGCATAGTGCAGGACAGGCAACCAACCTTTCGTAGATCGGGGGCCAAATTACCATTATGGATGGAAATGAAGGACCGCGTTGCAAAAATAATAAGGCCAAACAGTGCTGGCGGAAGGCATGTACGACTTTGATCACTGGCTATGCCACAGGGGGCCGAATCTATGCTAATAGAGGGCTGGCGGTTGCCCATATGTGGCGTGGGAACTGGAAGCTACTGGAGGCATCCATTAACATGCAATGACCAACGAAATTGGTAGCAGTAGTGTTGCCAAGTATAAATCAATGTAGCTCTGCAAAACCTTAAATCCATGGATGAAAAGACACAATATTACCGATCAAACAGGGTCACCAGTGTTTTTTGTTTTTTTCGTTGGTGTTTTAGGGCCCTTCAAACTACAGCGCTCATCAGATTCCCGTCCACTGCATAGTAGGTAACGCAGAGACAGCACGACACCATGCTGATGCGACGATTTTTAGGTACAGTATAAGCGGGACCCAGTTTTCCCAAGGGGGCCACCCATGTCAGTACTAGCTGGGGTTGCGTTGCTTAATTTCAGCGATCAGGCAAGAATTGGTGTGTCCAACGAAATACAGCCGCTCCCAGTAACACCAGTGCTAAATATTGTTGATTCTAGGTAGCAAAAACTACACTATTATTTTGAATGTCCATAATAAATGAGGAGAGATAAGAGGAAAAAAAGACGAAGTTTCAATTAAAATATGCCCCTCTATAAGAATTCGACATACTAGTGGAAAAAACCGGAGGAAATCAAATAACGTAAATGACACCTAAATTGCAATCTATAGAATTAAATGACAGCTTCTGATTATGGCAGATATTATAATCAGTCTGTAATTCTCCGTTGTTACGAAAAAAAAAGTTTCCGCTTTCAAATGACTTAGTAAATTGCATCCTATTCACAAACGTCAAACAGTTACTATTATCTACAATCAGCGCTCTTCATGGGTGATGAAAACAGACTACACACCTGACAAGCAGGAGAAGGCTGGGTGGGGTTGAGGAGAAGAGGCCACCGATAAAAACTAACTAATAAATATGTTTAACACATCTATCGGACTTCTGAATTGAAAAACATTATATAATGAATTGTTTGATAAACAAATACATGCTGACAACTGATACACACGGCAATGTAATTACACCAACTTTTACAAACCAAACAACTCTTTAACCCAAACAGAAAGACAGACGTGCATGCATAACTCCAAATGTATGCGCTAAAGCATATTTTTTCACCAATTAGAAATGAAATGGATGACCCCCGCCTCGGGTAGCGCAGTGGGTAGCGTACTCGGTAACTGCGTCAGTGATTCTACGTTCCATACTGGACCGATGTGGGTTGGCTTCTTTCGGAAGAGAGAGAGAGAGGCCCCGAGTGCGCCATCCGTCGGATGAGAAGTAAACCCGAAGTCCTGTGTGGTGTACTATGGTATTTGTAAGTCAAAAAAACCCTCTCTACTATGCAACGGGTAGCAAACAACTCCTAACCATTTTCCCCGCCTATGGCAGGGTCGGGTACCTATCTTGTCTTTCCGAATGGACACAAACGGAGATACACTGGACAGTGTCTATCTACAGCCGGTTGCCGACCAAAGCTGCAAGCCCTATGGGTACTTATCGTCGGTCTAATGTTCATTAAGGCACTCCATCGAGCTCCTACACCTGGAGTTGTTGTTGGTGGTGGTGTTTTAGGGCCCTTCAACTACAAAGGTCATTACAGCCCCGTCCACAGCATAGTTCTTATGCAGAGACTGCACAGACACTACACAAATGCGACGATTTTTGGGTATTAGCAGTACCCAGTTTTCCCAAGCGGCCACCCATGTCGGTACTAGCTGGGGTTGCGCTGCTTAACTTCAGTGATCAGACGAGAACTGGTGTGTCCAACGCAATTCGCCGCTCTTCCTACACCTGGAAAGTGTGCCTCATCTACCCGTTGCATAGTAGAGAGGGTTCTGTTATGTGCAAATGCCATCGTACACCACACGAGATCTCGGGTTTTACTTGTCATCCGGCAGAAGGCGCACTCGGGACATCTCTCTCTCTCTCTCGCCCGACAGAAGCCAATCCGTCTCTGTCCAATATCTCACCTAGAACTATTGACTCAGTTACCGAGCGTGCTCACCACCCTGGCGTCGCGTCCGTGGAATTCCCCAACAAACAGAAGACCGACGATAAATAAGCATAGGCGTTGCAGCTTTTGATGCCAACCGGCTGCTGATTAAAAATCAAAGATTGGCACCCGACCTGCCATAGGCGGGAAAATGGTTAGTAGTGGCAGTAAAGTGTGAAATATTGTACTGCGAAATTTAGCTTGTCATCTTGTCTTTCCTATTCGTGAAGATCTTATAATGGAAATTCTATATCGTGTTATTGGCCCAAAGTTTATTTTGGTCTTCCACTGCCACAATGGCAATAGTAGGACGATGAATAATGGACACATGGCGCATAAGGTTAATAGAAATGCATCAGTCGTGTCAGTCGATAAGTGTTAATGTCAAAGGTTAACCAGAGTTCAAGTCAATCTAGTTAGTTGTATTAGCACATCACTAACCCAAGTTTGTGTGTGTGGGTGTATGCCTCAATATAAAACCTGTCTATCTTTTAAAATTAATATCAAATTCCATGTACTTACTTGTAATTAATTAAATATGTCTATACTGAGGTCGTATTACATATCCAGCTGAAGAACCTGAATGTGCCATAAGTTGGTCGGTCTAGAGGGCTCACTCAGTCACTGGTTATCGTGCTTTAAAGCAACTCCTAACCCTTTTCCCGCCTATGGTAGGGCTGGGTACCCACCTTGTCCCTCTGAATGGACACAAGGGCGATATATTGTACATTGTTTTTCCACAGCCGGTTGCGAACCAAATTTACAACCCCTATGCTTATTTCTCGTCGGTCTACTGTTCGTTGGGGCACTCCACCGAGCTCCTACACCTGAAAATTTTTGCCTCGTCAGCCCGTTGCATAGTAGCGAACAGGGCCGTCCTTAGGGCAAGGCGACCGCCTTGGGCCCCGCGCTGGTGAATTAAAATAAAGGAGAGATAATCTATGACAATACGTGGGAGAGCTCACTTCTGTTTCGGGCAAGAGCTGGGTCACTGGAGACGAAACAGAGGATGGCAAAGATCACAGGTGGAGAGGTGGGCTGTGGATTGTGTGGGGATCGAGTGGAGGATGTCAGGCACGTCATCCTGGCCTGTCCAGCGCTGGGCCACTGCAGGATGAGTTGGGGAACCCCCACCTTGGAAGAGGTTCTGGGGTTGATGGGTTCTGGTGTGGAGCGGCTGGAGTGGGTGCGAAAGGCAAAGGTACTGCTAGGGTGCTGGTGGAGATCTAGGCATAGGGGCCTGGCATGAAAAATCTCGCTAGCAAGGTATCCGTCACAAAGGATTACATATTCATATTCATATATTCATACTTGGTACTAGGGTCCCGCTCTCGCCTGCTGCCTTGGGCCCCGCAAACGCTTGGCCCGGCCCTGGTTGCGAGGGTTCTTTTACGTGCAAATGCCATCGTACACCACACGGGATCTCGCGGTTTTACATCTCATCCGGAGAATGCGCACTCGGGACCTCTCTCTCACCCTCACCCGAAAGAAACCAACTCACCTCGGTCCAGTATTGAAGCCAGAACTACTGACGCAGTTACCGAGGGTGCTACCCACTGCGCCACCGAGGCTGGTCCAGTGATTATCGTGCTTGACCATAGGAATTTCCCTGCCATACGTGGAATAGTTCAGGAATAATGATGAATGTCAGCTGGAAAAATTAAACCAAATCATTTTTAAAATTCAAGGGCAATGGTGATAGAGGATTACTTTCGATGGAAAGACGATATATCATTTTCACAGTGTTTTCAAATAATGCAACTGTAATGGAAAATGATCTGTTGGAAGAAGACTTGAAAGACTGGCATTCAAACTTTGAAATTAGTCGTAGTTGTTTCAATCCTGATGCGCTTGACCGCCGATCGATGAAGCTTCATGCATAAATTTTCCTAAATAGAATTACGATTAGCATCTAACTTTACATTGTAAAATTTTCGTAACTTGAAAAGAGTTTTATTTTAAATCCTAGTTAGCGTAATCTTTCACCCTCGAAAACTGATAAACTCTGTTACGTGAGGGTTAACATTTGAAATCAGTGGTTGGAAGTAATTTCAACTAATGACCTAGGTATCTGACATCTGTATATACATCTGCCAACGGCATGTAGGCCTGCTTAATACTATACAAACTATTCGGCAAACCCTGTTTTTATAAGATTAGTAACATACAGTAATATCCGAGATAAGTGTAGCCGACTGTAGCAGATGTCGTAGATAGTATAACCATTTTCCATACTGGAGCATTCTACGAACAGTATATCGAAGGTTTCATGTCAGGAATGGGCGTATGGACCGAAATTGTAATAATTGAAACCAAATGAAATTAATTGACATTGTTGACTGATAATGTATCCAATATCATGCTAGAGGGGTATAAGGACGTAAAGGAAGAAAATGTAAATATTGATATTTCCATTTAGTCGTCGTATCAACCAATATGGATGCCAATGGCCATTCGAAAGCGGGGGTGTTCTATCGTTTCGTCGTGAAACCTTCAATATACTGTACTAATAAAGACATTTTGGACAAGAAGATACCTTCTTCGTCTTCTCAAGATTGACAGGCTGTCTAATATTGAATGCTTGAATTCATGCAATATTAATGCTAACAAGTTTAAAAAGTTTTACACAAACGACGAAACTGCCGACATTTCTTAATCGAATTTCATTTCTTCCACCCATAAAAATGCTTGCGTCACGATCACGTGATATATAGGAACCAATCGGCGCGCTTGTAAGCAAACCATAGAACATAAGGTACGGTGACTGAAAATAATAAATCATAAAGATGGCGAACCATTTTAAAAATTGCCAAAATTACGATCCGCGGCAAACAACATCCAAATAGTGATCAAACAAATATAAAATTTCTCACTAAATAAAAATATGTCAGACGATCGGAAACAAGTACTGAGAATCAGTGTTCCAGAACAATGGGGATACAGACTCGGTTTGTTTGCTTGTTGGTGTTTTATGGCCCTTCAACTACAAGGGCATTAGAGCCCCGTCGACAACATAGTTCTTATGCAGAGACAGCACAGAAACTACGCTAAAGCGACGATTTTTGGGTATTAGCAGTACCCAGTTTTCCCAAGCGGCCACCCATGTCAGTACTAACCGGGGTTGCGCTGCTTAACTTCAGTGATCAGACGAGAACTGGTGTGTCCAACGTAATTAGCAGCTCCCTGGGATACAGACTCGGATGTGACACATATGTAGAATCAATGGAGGATAGTTGAAGTGGAATCCTGTTTGATTGGAGGGTCCCAATTAAGCTGAAAGGGAAGTTTTACAGGACAGCTATGCTATATGCATCAGTGTTGGGGGCATGAGGAAGAGCCACGGCAATAGAGGCAAGTAGCCGAGATGCGAATGCTGCAGTGCATTAGTGGAGTGTCGAGAGCTGATGGAATTAGGAATGAGTACACATATTAGAGGTAGTTTGGGAGTGGGGGACATCGCGGAAAAAAAATGAAAGAGTGGATTGAGGTGGTATAGATACGTAATGCGAAGATGGGAGGAGGAGCTCGTTAGGTCCATTACAGGAATGCAGGTGGTTGGAAGCACCCGGGACAGGCGGAGACCAAAACAGACATGTGAACAGGTTATTGGATTACTGGATTAGTTTAATGGGTTGGAGAGTAAGCCAAGCAGCCATAACAGGACGAACCCTTAGGAGGCTGCTCGTGGGAGATGAGGAGGTAGGTGAAGGGGACATAGGAGAGGGGAAATTTGCAGCACCCAACGTTCTTTACAATGTTCGTAAGGATATGGTAGTTTGTGGGGTGGACGGTGACCTGGCGGCAGATAGGCTGGAGTGGATAGCTAGGACCCTCCGACAGACAGCATTATGATCAAAAACACTATAGCGATAACTCGGGAATCCCTAAACTCCGTCAAACTTCACCACAAAAATGTATTATAAAATAGAGCATCAGTTGGCTTGGATGTTTATTTGTTATAACGACTAAAATTGAAAATAAGTTACACAGCTCTGTATCAAGCTAGCCCTGAAATTTACCACAGATTTCCACGACCATATTTTGGTAATAGTAACAAAATAGCGTCAGCGTTTGGTCCGTGTATTTCTTTCAGTGATACTACGCCGTCATTATTAGAATCCAGAATAGTAAAGACCTTAAAATTTAAGGTTCAACACTGAAATCAATAATATCTTTTAATTCAAATAAGAATGTAAAAAAATCATGTATTACACTTACTGTTTCGATCGGTAAGTTATCATCTATGTAATCTTTGTATAAAGTATAGAAAATGTCAAATGTTAAAGGATCAGCTCCTTTAGTTTTGCCTACTAATTCAGCTCTGCTAAAACGAAGTCAATCGATGACTGTAGGAAAAAAAAACAACACTATCAAAGTGATGGTTAAACTGTTGAATAGTCGTACCTTAAACACTCGCTTGGAGAACAAAAATCGTAATTTTTAAAACTGTCATGAAAGTTGTTTAAAGACGCTTCGCTGCAAGCTTCTTCATCGATCCAATATAGATGAATTAACCAAATATTTAAAGCCAAATTTCGTTTTGTATGAGATCTCACCTGGTGAACCCACCTAATTGATTACAAAAAAAAATTTACATTTGAATTGGTATTTTCATGCAATTCTAAGGAAGTACGACCTCTCTCTTATCTACAAACCCGTGTGGGATGAAAAGACAATCTCCTTTGTCAACAGTGACATTATGCCATTGGACATCTTTCACATCTGGATACACGTACATGTCAACTGCATCGACATCGATGTTACTGTAAGTTCCATTATGACTGTTCATCTTAAAGTGAGATTCGTATATCTTTAAACATAAAATGCAAACGTATTTAGTTTTATTCCCCCTCATTGATTGATGTCCCTCACCGCATCATCACATCCTTATCTAGGAGCGGATCCAGAAGGGGAGCAATGCAGTAATTGCTCCCCTCCTCAGTGCCTTTGCAACTAATGAGGCATTTTTGCATTGCTATCCCCATTTCTATACTGCCAGATCAACAGTTGCAGTGCAATCTGCAGTTGGCTAAACTACTGAACGTGGGACATTGTCTAATGGGCAGTAGAGGACCTATTGCAATTGCTAGTCCGTTTTTTGAAGTGCGCCCTCTTAATCAGTCCCTGGATCCGCCCTTGTCGTTAACCCACCTGTGGCAGGGTCGGATCTGCAGGTTCTAGCCCTCCATTCCCGCCTATTTCTCACTAGGTCCCCATCCACCCCACACACTACGAGTGGCTGTACCGCGTCGGACACATCATATGGTAGTGTGTGGGTTTTGTTGGTGTTTAAGGACCCTTAAACTACAAGGTCATTGTAGCCCCGTCCACTACATAGTTCTAATGCACAGACACTGCGCTAATGCGACGATTTTTGGGTATTGGCGGTACCCAGTTTTCCGAAGCGGCCACCCATGTTAGTACTAGCTGGAGTTGCACTGCTTAACTTCAATGATCAGGCGAGAACTGGTGTGTCCAACGCAATAAGCCTCTCCGACATCGCAGAAAAAATGAGGGAGAGTAGGTTGTAGTGGTATGGACGAGTAATGAGAAGAGGGGAGGAGGAGCTCGTTAGGTCCATTTCAGGAATGAAGTTGGCTGGAAGCACCCGAGGTAGGGGGAGACCGAAACAGACGTGTGAGCAAGTTGTCCGAAAGGATATGGTAGTGCGTAGGGTGGATAGGGACCTGATGGGAGACAGACGGTAGTGGAGGGTTAGAGCCATCAGATGCAGCCCTGCCATAGGCAGGATAAGGGTATGATGATGGAATCTGACAATAACGTTATCACAAAGAGTTCGTTTGGAAAACAAAAGAGGAACAATATAGCCAATGATTACAAATTATCAGTAAGGCAGTAGTGAAGTTTTAGAACTGAATAATGGCCATCCTCGAATTAACGTCGCACCGAATAAATACGGTATATGGGAAGGTTATACGGTACACGGTGTTTTTCTGCAGCCGGTTGCCGACCAAAGCTGCAACCCCTATGCTTATTTATCGTAGGTTCGCTGTTCGTTGGAGAATTCCACCGGCGCCATAGGTCGAGCTCTTACACCTGGAAATTTTGCCTCACCTACCGACCAAATTAAGCCAAACTACCACGGTCCAGCATCGAACCTAGAACCACTGACTCAATTACTGAATACCCTACCCAGTGCGTTTGTTTGTGTTTTAGGGCCCTTCAACTACAAGGTCATTAGAGCCCGGTCCACAGCATAGTTCTTATGCAGAGACTGCACGGACACTACACTAAAGCGACGATTGTTGGGTATTAGCAGTACCCAGTTTTCCTAAGCGGCCACCCATGTCAGTACCCATGTCAGTACTAGCTGGTGTTGCGCTGCTTAACTTCAGTGATCAGACGAGAACTGGTGTGTCCAACGCAATTCCCCGCTCCCTACCCAGTGCGCCACCGAGGCGGGATCACAACAAAACTTAAGAGTAGGTTTTGAAAATTCTATAATATACTAACTTTATCAGCTAAGAAAAATTCCTTAGTACCATCAAAGAGACAATTAATATTGTCATATTCATCAAAATGCACAACAGATTTTGTGCCTCCACTGCTGAACCAAAGGACGGCATCAGACATGACTTGTAAAAATGGTTTACATCGAATACTTGGCGGTAAAGTAACATCATCTGTAGGAGAAAACCAAAACTCAATGTGTATCAAATCAATAAGTGAAATAAAACCTATTGGAAGTATAAGCTTTTGATAATGGAAGTGTAATAAAAGTTTTGGCCACTGAAATGCAATGGTTCGACTCTACAGATTGGATACATAGCACTGAAACACCGCATAATAGCCCTTAAATTCTAATATTGAAGGGCCAAGGCTGGCCTACAATATTCAAAACACAATAATAACAGTTCATATTACAGGATATTGCAAAATTTCAGCAGCATATTCGCTAAATGACGGACGTAGGGGAAGGGTAGGGCGATGACTAGCGCCAAGAGGAAGGGGGGGGGGGGGGAATCTGTAACGTGCGCATCCCACCACCTAAATCCAGGACGATAGGGAGTACTTGGTTGCTTAGAAACTTGCTGAAGCAGGAAAATGATGAGGATTTGTATCTCAGTGTTGAGCACGAACTTCCGTTCATTGTATGCTCCCACGTGGGAACACGCCCTAGAATTAATATCTTTTGACCCATGCGAAAAGATGACAACGACTCGTCAGCAGAGACTTCGCCTCTTACTTGCAGGTCAAGTGCCCTTAATGATTGTGGCACCTCTGAATGTGATTCCGTCGCCATACATGGGCATGATGCCCCCTCCTCCTTTCGTACTGGCTTGTTTTTTTGTTTCATTGGCGTTTTAGAGCCCTTCAACTACACGGTCATTACACAGACACTACATTAATGCGACGATTTTTGGGTATTAGCGGTACCCAGTTTTCCCAAGCGACCACCCACGTTCAGTACTAGCTGGGGTTGCGTTGCTTAACTTCAGTTATCAGACGAGAACTGGTGTTTCCAACGCAATTTGCAGCTCCCCTCAGTTTTCCCAAGCGGCACCCACAATAGTACTTGCCGGGATTGCGTTGCTTAACCAGTGATCAGACGAGAACTGATGTGACCAACGTAATAAGCCGCTCCCCTTTCGTACTGCAGAGCAAGTGTCCATTTCTACCTCCTCCCACGCAACGGTCCTGATCGGAGGGCGAGTTAACCTACTGCTAAGTAATTGCATTTTGTTATGCATGATAATGAAAAACCTACAGATAATATTTGATATTAACCTCAATTTCCATAAACACGGACGCCATGCTAAGAGCATAATCACAAAAAATGAATAGAATCGCATTATGTGTGAAGTTGTAAACATAAAAGTAATTTACGCAAAATGTAAATAAATATAGGGTATACGATTCATTATTTTCTTTTTTGTAAATATAAATAGTACAATACATTTTTTAAAGGTATGTGGGGGTAACCAGGGGGATAATATCACAATGATGCCTTTTATAATTGAGGGTATGTTTTCAAATTTTCGCGAATTAAGATCATAGCACATTACAAAAATTATCTTTAAACAAATATTTCTTCCCATGACTTGTCCAGAATAAATGCCAAGTTCAGCGCAGGTGTTTTTGCGCCAAACCCTAACACCAATAATTAATTAATGCACGGTTCATGCATTGTGGATGATATTACTGTAACCATTTAGATATAAGAAATAATTTAAGATACATTTACTTAGCATCTCATATGGGACACTTTCAACAAGATACAAGTCCTCCTCATGGTATCGAGAAATATATTCTTCCAATGTCATATTTATGGTGGTTTTATTCCTTCGATCTTCAACTTTTCCAGCTTCAACAGTCATATGAAAATTCCCAAATTTTTCCCTTTAAAACAAGAACAAATCATTATTAAAAATCACAATGTATGGACTTAATATAAACAGTAATAAACTATAATTACAATTAAATATAAACATAGTTCATCACCTCAAATAAGAGTCAGTCCATAAATGATGAGCTGGCATCGCCGCAGCCAAATGCCGAAATATCAGCGGTTTACTAGGACGGACATATTTTTGAAAAAAAGTTACAGGGTCTGGGTAAGTGCTCACAACTTCAATTTGGCTCTCAACAGGTGGTTGGTGTGCCCCTAGTCTTTCCAAATGACCTGGAGGATGACCAAATAACATAGTGCCAAAGAGCAGAATGGAAATCTCAATTAGCATCCTTTTATCCAATTTCAGGTATCCAATGAATACCGCCAATAATATGCCAACCACGATTCTTTTAATGAATGTTCTGGATATTTTACGCTTTGTTAACAACCAGGTATCCATTTTTGAATTCAATTTTTTGGGCATCTTTATCAAAATCAATGTTTTCAGGAATGCTCTATCATACAATATGTCCATAAAACTATCACGATAGCACTGCCATCTATTGACATGTCACAGCACATGAATGTTGTTCGCCAAATTCAACATCACATGCACCTAAACCACAAAATGGTGCACATTTTCCTCTACGTTAAAGAATTATTGATAAAGTACAAAAAATACATCATATATTCCTTCAGATAAAACATTTTATAACAGCAATAACAATTTAAAACATTAAAAAAAAACCAACAGCATTAGTTTTGTGAGGATTTGAACCTCGATTTCCCTGGCAGAGGGAAGATGCACCTTCAAATCTGTTGATTCATCAGCATCATTACTTCACCCATTATATTTATTTTATCAAATAATTTGCATTTTTAATCGCTCACAGTATTCATTCAAAAAATCTGGGACAACCTTTCGACCCGCAAAGGTGAGGGGGGGGCCACCTGTAGCTTATGGCATTTCGAATTTATAAACTCTTTCCTTTAAATGCAACTTCAGTTTGTAAGTAGTGCGCCATGATTTGCATCATTGTCGTAGGAAGAATCAATAGGTAAATCATTTTAAAAATGAAATTACGGCACCAAAATTAATAACAATTAATTTGTACGTCTTAGTTAGTTGGCAAAACTTCAAATATAAATCATTTTCGGAGCATCAAATAATACTTAGAATAAACAGATATAATGATAACACTAAGTTATCGATTTGAAACGTGAATGCTTCTAGAATTGCTGTTAGGCTTATGCATACCACCATCCACCAACAAGTGAACTGTAAAGTGCCTACATACAAAAAAATTATATGTCGCTCTAAAGAAAATAAATTATATTTTAAAACATTAATAGTAAATATTGGCAAACCTGTCAACCATAACAGTATACATAACAATGACTGAATTAGGATAGAAGACAGTGTCCCTTCAATGGTTTTCTTAACTCCTAAAATTATATAAGACATTCAAATGTTAGCACATCTCAATAAGTGTGCTGCAACATCTACATCACCTGGCCAACAATGTACTCCAAACTTCTTGCCGATAATTGATGCCACCGCATCACCAACTCCAACAGATAACACTCCACTAAATGTTGCAATCGACACATCTAAATCAAGAGAATAATACTACCTATATTAGGAGTGTAACTACAAGCAACTGACAACTTATAAATGCAAATACCAGAAGAAAACTCAGGAATTAACCAAAGTGGCAAAGAACAACCAACAAGAAGATAAAAATGAGTCAGAATCCATTGTCCTGGGTCTTTGTCATCAACAAATTTGGAAAATCCATCATTAATATGAATTCCAATAGGTGGCATTTTTAATAATCGAATAAACTGGAGAAACAAATTGAAGGGCTAATTATTCGACATTATTTAAACCACCACACTACGAACAAAACTGTGCATCTTACCTCCACAATTAAAAATAATCCAAACGTGACGCCAGATGCTATATAAGTGAGATGCTGGTCAAACAGGATGCCCGAGGCGAATATTAGCACTGCCATTCCATGAAAGTATTTTCGACATATTGTTAATTCTTCCTGGGAAACATTTTCCTTGCTTGATACAATAAGAATTGAAGCAATTGTTGCTGCACTCCAAAAGATTAATAGTACAATCTGAATAAATGGTTTCAGAGTTTTAACGAGTTAGATCAGCCTATATATATATATATATAGCAAGCTAATCCATTAATTACTCCTTAGTCTAAGCTCGTTAGAAATTCAATAACAAATGACATCCAATAAACTTATACAAATGTAAACAAAGGCATACCCTTGAAGTTGAGGTGAATACAAAATGAAGAAACCATAATAATGGATTTTGTTGCAAAAGCCAATACAGTGTTGGAATTATAAATATACCCGCAATTGCAAACGCTGAAATGTAGAAAAATAACGTTTTACGTAGGACGGGTCCATAAACAAGCGCAACTCCAAATATTCCAGCGCCCATAACGGAAATCTGTTGCAATCATAGCAAAATGACATAAATTCCATGATATATTCGAGACTTGAGGGTTTGTTGAATTAATAAATCAGAAGACCTGAGAAACATGAACAACTGCTGCAGACTCTTCGTTGTATTCCGATGCTTTTACTATCTGTGTAAAATAAATAAAATCAGGCGAAACGCGCATCTTTGCTTCAAATGCAAACCTTAAGCCAACAAATTCTACACTTACATGACGAATTAAATTCAACCATGTGGATAGGCAAAACACAGAAATTGACTGAGCAACAATAATTGCCTCTCCGATGGTAAAACTCTTTGGTGATAGTGTCAATAATGCATGTAGTGAAAAGTAGAAAGTAAGATGCAAGATTATACTTCCTGATAGCGCAGTGAACACTAACAGTCAAAATGCAATTATTATCTCGCTTGTCAAAAACATAATGGAAGTCTGAAAACGAAAATTAAAGCAAAACAAGAGCCGGGTACCAACCATGATAATCATTGTATAAAAAAACGATAAATGACACTGAAGTTGTGATAAAACTATAAACGGAATGTGACTTTCTTCTTATGACTGGCAAATCATACAACCAATGACATGTAGAAGCTAACAACGGAATGGAAATTGAGCTGATGATCGAATGAAAATCTAGAAAATATATACGTACTTATAAATATCGTAGCGTTGTCTTTATTTCAACATACCTTCTTACAATCTGAAACTTTAGTTGAACAATACCTGAACAGTGATATCTCTCTACATGACAAGGAACAAAAAGGGCTAATGGAAACAGCAGACCGGCCCACAAACCATGACTCTCACAAGGTCTGTATCATAATATGGAAGAAGATTAGTTGCATTAGCACGCGCAATGTATCTTAAATTGGCATCAGCATACATTTACCGATTATAAATTTGTATTTGATGAGCGTCATTATCCGAAACATTGACTTCCAAGCAGTAAAACCAATAAAGTATGGGAATTATGCCGCCTTCAATAATAAAGAGATTAATGCAAAACAGCTGAGGGCACCTCATGTACTTCAAATTAGTCATTTGAATTCATCCTGTCAAAAGTGTAGGAAATGTAGTTAAACAGCAAGCTAACACACATCAACTATTACCTATAATGAAGATTGCAGTCCATTCTGTAATTTCAAGCAAACGAATCGCAAGGCAAAAAAATCCTAAACCAACAATAACATATTCGAAGAAACATTTGGACGACATTATTAGAAGACAAGATAGGATGTTCGTCTGCTACCCGCTGAACGCCAAGAGATTGCATTATCAACCAATTAATCGATGATTGGTTGATTTTGTGTGACGTCACTATAAAACCTGTGGTTAATCATGTGGGCCGTTTCGCAAAGATAAAGCATGATGATTAGTTTTGACAGTATTATTTTAAGTGTTTCATTTAATGGGTGGCATTAAAAATTTTTGATGAACCAAAGCCTTCAAAAAATGGGAGTGGGGAGTTGTGCAATTGACAATCAAGAAATGTGTAAACATTGGAAGATGGAATCTTCGGTTGTGTGACAATTATGTTATTCTAATTGTATAAGTGTGATATGGCTTTCGACGTTCAGGGATTCATTTTAGGAGAAAAATTAGGCAGTGGGAGTTATGCAACAGTTTATAAAGCGTATGCAAAGGTGATTTGTGGAAAAGAAAGTCTGGAAATTATAAATTTACCTTAAGCTTAATTCGTTGAGTATTTTTATAGAGCCATAGACGTGAGGTTGTTGCAATTAAATGCGTTGACAAATCATCCCTTAGTAAACCTGCTACTGAGAATTTGTTAACAGAAATTTCCATTCTGAAGAAACTAAAACATGAATATATTGTCGAAATGAAAGATTTTTTAGTAAGTGGCATCATTATAAGTTCTGATTTCGAAGTTGTCTAAAATTGAAGGTTGTAATTTAAAGCTAAATGGGATATTCGTAGTGGGATTCAAAATATATTTACATTGTAATGGAATTATGCAGTGGAGGTGATCTCTCAACATTTATTAAAACACGTCGAACCCTCCCAGAAAAAATTGTCAAAAAATTTTTACAGCAGATAGGTATATCAATATATATTTCATCTCAGTCCCATCATTGTATAAACATCATGACAACAAAACTTACGTCTTATTTTCAGCAACTGCAATTCAGTATTTAAGATCACAAAATGTCACGCACATGGATTTGAAACCTCAGAATATATTACTTTCATCAAGATACAATCCATCCTTAAAGTTAGCAGGTATGATGCACCTGGTATGATTATTTAAAATATAATACTGTACGTTTTTAAAGCAATAAACAATTTGTTTACTTAACTTTTAGATTTTGGATTTGCACAGTATATTGATCTCCATAATGACGGTACATCGTTGAGAGGTTCGCCTCTTTACATGGCACCCGAAATTCTTCTAAAAGAAAAGTATGATGCAAGAGTAGACTTGTGGTCTGTTGGAGTTATTTTATATGGTACAAAATGAATTAATGAAATTATTTCAAACAGCGAAATAATATATAAATGTTGAAGATTTGTGGTGATTGTTTTCTTTAGAATGTTTATTTGGAAGAGCTCCTTATTCATCACAAACATTTTCAGAGCTTGTAAAAAAAATTATGAATCCCACACCTATTCAGGTAACTCACCTCTTCATGCCTAAACTAGTTAAAAGAATGTATTCACATATTATCGATTATAGATCCCATATGGAGTAAATATATCGGATGGCTGTAGGGATTTGTTACTTCGACTATTACAACGAGAACCAGATAAACGAATTTCCTTCGACGAATTTTTCAGTCATCCATTTATTGATCTTGAACATATGCCATCCCAACTGTCTTACAAGAAAGCGGTAGGTGTTCACCATAAAAAAATAATGAAACAATTATATTAGCTTCAGAATCCCGCTGTATCCCATATTAGGTACAAGAGATCGTAAAAGCTGTAGAACAGGACTCGAAAAAGAATTACCCAGAGGCATTTAAGTTGTATAACAGTGCATTACAACATTTTGTACCTGCAATTCACTGTAATTATTTGTGTACTGCACTACAGTATTAAGCACCACCCTACATGACAAATTCACAAGTTGACATTTACTTTAAAGATGAAAAAGATTTAGAAAGAAAGGCAGCCTTGAGACAAAAGTTCCAAGAGTATCTTTCTAGAGCGGAAGAAATTAAAAAGATCATGAAACCAAAGCCTACGACTTCGTTGGGATCACGTTCATCCTTACTTGAATCGGGTACGATTTGTTGTCATAATTTTACTAACAGCAGCATTTTTTGACGTTTCAATTATTGTTATAGCCGCTGGTAATCCCCATATACTGGCAGCTTTAAAAGTAGCAGAAAACGCAGAGAGTCTTGTAAGTCTATTAACATTTGTCTTATCGCGTAAGAAAACTACATCAATTGACTTAAGGAATAACTGCAGGATAACGCAGAGAGATATGATTTGGCACTGGAAAAATACGAATTGGCTCTAGGAACTTTAATCCCATTATTATCGGGTACTTTGTTATATAGATGATATCTTCCATTTATGTGTGTGTGTATACTAATATAAATTATTTTCTTTAGCTGAACCGAAAGGGCCATTAAAAGATTTGCTCTATTTAGAGGTATCTGGTTTTGATTTACAAAAACGTCTATACAATAAATATGGACAACTTTTTTTTTTCCTAGGTGCAAAAAATGATGAAAAAAGCAGAAGACCTTAAAGACTATGCATATGTTAGTAAATATCCTATTGAGGAAACTGCTGTAGAAGATTGTGCCAAAGATATGGCTGAATCCATTCGTAGTAAGTTTACATGTTACCAGTTTTCTTTGTAACAGACATCCTTAACGTCTTTTGTGATTTTCAGGCCAGCAATGCTGCATACAGTGATTTAATACTCAGCACTGGTTTTATTAAATAAAATGTACATTACTTGTAAAGAAAGAGATGGATAGTTACCTTAAAACTTATTCTAAATTAAATTAACTCTGATTATCATGTTGAGTATCGCCGAAAATTAATTCTAGTGCAGCAGTTACATCACCACCAGTTATCTGCAGTGCATGCAAACTGACGTCATCATCCGTTATTCCCATATCTCTTAACTGTTGTAACTGATTCTGTAAAAAACGAAAAAGGTTTTTACACTATTTTTGATGCTTAATGATGTTAGTCATGTAGTGATAAAATAAAGTATAAATGCTAACTTGAGTTGTAGCACTAAGTGCCTGTTGCATTGCCTGATTGAAAAGCTCCGAAGTTATCAGTGATGACGGCCCCGTAGATGAAATACCTGGGGAGGCCGTACTAGCGCTAACATCAGTGGTTGCCAAAGGGCTTGAGGATACCGAGGCCGCAGTGGCAACTGCTGCTAGAGCAGATGCTAACTGAGCTGGAGTAATGGCAGGAAAAGGGGACTGAGAACCCTCCAAGTGGCTGGGGGTATGAGATGTGCCACTAGATCCAACCTTCATATGATCCACTGAGAATTATTAACATATTTTCGATATTAAGCAAGAAATGTTAAAATCTACAACCTGATCAATTTGAGAAGTGTCGACATCGTCATCATCTGACAGCGCATCTAAGAGGTAAGTGTAAGCAGCTGGAAATGGATGTAAACCACTTTCAGAGCTACCAGATTCGCCGTGAACTGCAGCCACAATGTGATTAATAGCTTCAATCAAGGCTGGATGAGATTCAACCACTCTATTTGGTAACCGAACAAAAATACATAACTAATGCAAAAGAACGGCTAAAGATAATATCGGAAACAAACAAACAAACCTTTGCACTGTTGCAATATCGGTAAATTGCGCTATGAGATCTGGATCCTGAAGAATTGCTGAAAAATGAATGTCTTATTGTGGCCAAATTAATGCCTTATTCGGCTTGCAATTTGAAAAAACTTCTGTCCTACCAATAGCAATGGGATCATCCGCTAAATTAGGAGTTGCTGCAATGATGTCTTCCAATACATCTGGTTTTGAAAGTCTATGGATTGTGCTCCGATATGCTGGATTTTGGATTGCCT
Source organism: Trigoniulus corallinus (assembly GCA_013389805.1). Classification (NCBI taxonomy): domain Eukaryota; kingdom Metazoa; phylum Arthropoda; class Diplopoda; order Spirobolida; family Trigoniulidae; genus Trigoniulus; species Trigoniulus corallinus. Next base: position 13,284,101 of record JAAFCE010006668.1, read on the forward strand.
TCTTCAGTGCCAGCACAAATCGCTGCAGTCCAAAGTCACTCGTATCAAAGTGTTCTAAAGTATAGAAAATAACGAATGAACAGAATAACTGAAGTTCAAGATGTGTGAAATCAAACATGCACCCTGCAATAACCTTGAGAAACAAGGGAATCTAAATGCTCAGGCTTTCTCATTAGATGTACCGTCATTCCAGCTTGAACGCCACACGATTCTAGAGTGTCATATCCATTGAGTAATCGCCCGCAGAAGATGACAACTGTGAGGAAATCACAGTCATTTCATAACGTAATCCCTTCTACATTCCAAATAAGCAACCTCATGCAACAGTAATCAACAAATCTCATATTTACTTAATTCTCCAACAGGAATTGACGTATGGTGCGACACTTCCTCTTTAAGTGTATTTACAGTTTCATTTAATGGCAATTCGTTTAGTCGAATTCTTTCAGGTTTGGAAGAAATGGCATAAACACAACACACAACACCAGCCATGACTGTTGACAATTGTTCTCTGCAAAAATACGGTGACCGACGAGAGATGAAAAACGATGTACGGTATTTTGGAATATTAGTAACGTGATTAGCACCTAGATGGCAGTTTACACACAACTGAGAAGTCTGTCCGACTTCGCCAGTTATGCCCAACCTGTGGCCCGCTCATATATTCTCATTTAACCGTTAAATAGTGAAGATAAATAATTACTGTGAGCGGAAATGGATGTACGACACGGCAGGCCGCCCATTTTCCAAAGATACGTCACCTATAACAATTTTAAATATTCTTATTAAAATTTTGCATGCGGTCTGGCCCGCGAAAGTTATCTCAATATGGAGGGCGGCCCTCAGACAAAAAAAAAGTTGGGCACCAATGGACTAAACCACGCAAGGGTTCGGAAGGGCCTGTTACCCACGAATTAGAAATAGTAGGGGACGATTTAGAAAACAAAGAGAAAAAAAATGAAACCGAGGATAAGGCAGTGAATGACTTTAGGGCAATATCATGTTATACATTAGGGCCGTCATTTCGGCAATGTCTAAGGCCCTTCTAACAACCGCGATTACTAAAAAAAATGACAGGAATTGGAATGAAAACCAAAATTCAAAGATATACTTTCATCCACACAAATTATTGATATTAAATTATAGTCTTTAACAACAGAATTACTTTTAGTAGTGGTACTTTGCACCAGAGATCGTGCACCAGAGATTGTCATTCAAATTCCACCACCTTGTCAGTGTGTCATAAGATGGAAGAACCCAAAAATCTCTCATTCTTTATACTGATTAGAGGACTTCATAGTAAGTTTTTATTTATTTGCTACCTGCTTCAATTATTAACCTTTTTTGAAGTATATTTTTTTTCTCTCTCGAATCGTTATAAGGAATTCCACAAATATGTAACTTTAAATTTAGGTAAATGAGACTCATTATTTAGTGATTGGGGTTTTGTGGTGGATGCCTACAGTTCAAGAAACGAAGCACCTTGCAATTAGCTTAGATAACGTCAGTGCTTATGACAATTTATATATCAGAGACATCCCTAAACAAAATATTGGCCAGATAAAAATATGTTCTTAATTAGATTCAATATTTGACTAAAGAAGAAAAATATTTCAGGAGTGTAGTGCATGTCCACAAAAGGAGTACAGCGCATATACACAACAAAATGAAAAGAACCTGTTATATTAGAATATTATACAATAAAGAATAGCTTCAATAGCTAGAGGCTTTTTCCTTACACGCTTTTTTTTTCCACTGTGGCGGTTTTTTTTATTTATTAAAAAAAGGCAGTTGGCTACCTGTTGTGTATTTTCATTGGTTGCTTTACCTTCACAATGCAAAGAAGTTAGTACAGGTAAAAAACACACCAATTAATCCTCCTCTTTCTTAGTTTCAGTCATCTCTCGTTCAGTTCGCTGTGTTATCCCTGAAACACCGTACCTTCAGGGTTGACATTCCATTTTTAAGAATAGAATACTACTCGTTCTATTTGAACGTTCTAAAAGACAAGGTGTGCGAGTTTCGGAGAATTAGTCACTTGTATGAAGAGTTTAAAGTGAGTAGTTGTTTCTCAATCTCTCGTCCGTTAAAAGTTACTCCTAACACCGAGACACAACCACCGACGTCGTCATTCAAAAATAACGCGTCAATTATTTTTCGATAGAGAGAGAAAAAAAAGTATTTTATCAAATGTGATTTTAGAACTTAACTATGCTGTTTTACGTCATTCTATTTCTTAATGAAGAACTGGAGTTCGACCATTATGTTTACAACATTAATTTTAAACGTTATGGACTTAATATTTTGTACTTGTAAATGTAATCATTGATGTGGCTAATGTTGATCATCCGAAAACCTTGGATATCAACTTTTTATAATATTGATTTGATATCTTGTGATGATATTGCTTTTAAAGAAGTTGAAATCGAGCCATCAGTCGGACAGTGATTTATAAGTTGGACAATTTCATCCTAATTATACTAACTATGTACTAAGAAAGTTGCTCTTATCAGAAATCAAATCGCATATAAATTACGGGAAATTTTTTTATAGTTAAAACTACTCCAAATTAATAGCATTTGTCATTGCCATCGTAATCGTCATCATGAAGTGCTTCGGTACCAGAACAAAAACGTATCATTGCAAAATAATATTTTTGGATGAGACTGAACTTTTACAAGAAATTAAGGTAATAAAAAAAATGCATTTTGATTTAACTTTGTAAGTTGTTGCTGTTACGAACGTTTTCAAGGTCTTTGAACTGTATAGCAAAGATGCAGGTTTGAATTAGCAAGTTTTGTACTTATTCAATCCAATTCAATACTTTTTATCTGTTAAAGTATATTAGTTTATGATATGCAGTAAATATATGCGAGAAATAAACGCCTGAAGTATAGAAACCCGAAATATTATCAAATGAAATATGAAGAAGATCAACGCTTTGCAATGTTGTACAATCAGCAATAGTAAGTGGACGTTGCCAGTGAAATGTGATTTGTTATCTTAATGAACTTCCTTTCATTTTCACACACACACAGATTAAATGCTTATTAAGGTCGACTAAATAAGAAAGAGTTTGAGGAAGAAATTAAAATCCAAAGGAAATTAATATCAACCGTGATGTGCACAAAGGTACATAAAATCACTGCCTAGTTGACAGAAATTGGGACACAGGGCCATGGTAATCACATTAATGATAACAATTATTATGCATAATAATAATAATGATGATGCATCAAGTTGATATTCTGAAGGTCAACGTTTCAGACAGGATTTAGTTTTCATAAATATAGACGATGTAGAGGAACACGTTTTATACATGTAAGCTGAAGCCAGTTGAATGAACGACCCACCACCACGTTCACTTTAACGAGACCTACAAATTTGCCACTCAATGCAGTTTAGACTAGAGATACACTTCGTGGTTCTTATTTTGTCGTCCACGGTTATAATCAATTTAAACAAATTCAGTTTTTAGCCCCTCCCAACCTTACCAAAGTATTAACGGACATGTATATATTCTCTCCCCCCTTCGCGTAACTTTTGTTTGTGACCCTGTCAAAAGACATCACAGAGGGTTTGTGTCTATTCTTGGTGATGAAAAAGGAAAATGTAGAAATGAAACAGAAAATCAAAAGTGACAGAAATAAACAGACAGAAAGTGAAACACAAAAATCAAGACGCAAAGTTACAAATAAAGAGGGAGGGAAGAAAAAACTATTGCAAGGTGACGTCACAACCCTTTCAGTTGCTCCTATGTGGTGATCAGCTTATCTAACGTAGTATCTTGAGTATGTCATAGGGACTGCTTCGCTCTACTCCCTTGCTATTTGTTGCCTTCGTTAAAGAATGGCCGTCATTAACAGGCAGTAGTTGAAGATGTAATTTATGAGGCTCTAAATTTCTTTTACGTCGTCGAATCTACACATAAAATAGTGTGGCTGTTAGTCAAGTCTTACTATCATGCCACAGACATGGCCGTCCTGCATACACAAGCTGGTTAATAAGGAACTAGTAAATATTTTCCAGTGACGTAGCATCTCGGGGCGCCAAACTGATGTTACATAATTACAAATGAATATCAGATTGATGTTTCGCTTATTCCGAGAAAGCATAACGGACCCCCTTTAGCTCACACCTTGTAAGGAGGGGCCCAGAGCGACCGTATTGCGTTGGACACACCAGTTCTCGTCTGATAACCGAGGTAATACACGAGGTGGCACGGGTGCCAGCTTGGGAACACTGGGTATTGCTAATAGCCAAACAGCGTAGTGTCCGTGCAGACTCTGCATTACAACTATTAAGTGGGCGGGACTCTAGTGACCAATGCAGTTGTTGGGTCCTAAAACACCAACGAAACAAACGAGGGGGCGGGACCCATCTTGACTCTCTGAATGGACACAAAGGCGATATACTGGACAGTGTTTTTCTACAGCCGGTTGCCGACCAAAGCTGCAACTCCTATGCTTATTTATTGTCGGCCTACTGTTCGTTGGGGCATTCCACCGCCGCCAAGGGCGAGCTCCTACACCTGGAAATTTTGCCTCCTCTACCCGTTGCATACTTCCCATCCGAAAAAGGCTCACTCGGGGCCTCTCTCTCTCTCGCTCGAATGAGGCCATCCCACCTCAGTTGTTGTTGTTGTTTGTTGGTGTTTTAGGGCCCTTCAACTACAAGGTCATTAGAGCCCCGTCCACAGCATAGTTCTTATGCAGACACTGCACAGACACTACACTAATGCTACGATTTTTGGGTATTAGCAGTACCCAGTTTTCCCAAGCGGCCACCCATGTCAGTACTAGCTGGGGTTGCGCTGCTTAACTTCAGTGATCAGATGATAACTGGTGTGTCCAACGCAATTCGCCTCTCTATCCCACCTCAGTCCAGTTTTGGATTATCAAGACACAGCCTCAGAATGGCCAATCTTACTACTGTCTGCAGGTGTTGACAAACAATCATTAAAATGAAATTAATTATTTTATATATTTTATATTTTTACATAAATGTTTCAGAAGTCCACCGGGTTTATCAACAAATGAGATAGTGTCACTCTTAATTATTATAAGAAAGTCGAAGAATAACCTGTTTGTTTCCTCTCTTACTATTAATGGGGGGTTAATTACTGAACCCATCTTAATTTTGGGGGGCAGGGTTCTAATATACGTTGTATGTCATTTGTAAATGAACATCAATTATGCGCCTTTAATTCCAAACTGCAGTTATAGGGAGAGAGGAATTTTGTCTCTGGTCATTTGAGACTGAACGGACCAAGAAATGAGGAAGTTGATTTTATGCATGATGATGATAACTATTAATGGGAAGAAGGGTTGAGTTATGCAACCATATTATTATATGATTGAATGTACTGGTAAAATGCCTTATCTTACTGACGACGTGGTTTTCATTTTTCATTATTATTACTACTACTTGTTTTGACTAGTTATAAAGATTTAAATATTGGCGGAAGTGAATACGTTGTATAACATTATCCTGATAAAGAGGTATTAATGGCGCTTATCCATGCTCTAAACTTAATCCTACTCTGGTTGCCTATTATTTAGTTGCTAATGAGTGGTTGTTTCACTATCTAGGAGTAACACACCGTGACCATAAAGACCGGTTGGTCACTTACACTAAGATTTCGACTTTTTTTGTTGTTGTTGCTCATTTGTGATTGTGGAACTTAAGAAAGGAGATGCCTATATAAAAATTTATCTAGACTATGCCATTGAATTGTTATCAAAATGTCACCTGATAAAGGTTAATGTAAATGCAATGCAGTTTCTCGTGGGATCCAATTATTCTGCGCCTGAACTGACAGGCAGCTACGGTTGTAGTGTATTAAAGTGTTAATGACTGCTAATTTTCTAATTATAGGACTTGTAAAACTAGCAACGTAACTGAAATATTTTAAACGTTGATATTAAGGGTGACAAAGTTTACTGCTGGCGCTACCATGGTTAATTCAAAGGTTGATGATGTTGACAGGTACACCATGCTAAATCATCGTTGTAATTTTTATACGTTGAATCCTCCAGTTCCAGGATGGAGTCTACAAATTCTAGCTTTTCACTGCTCACAAGGGTTACCTGGAATTCCTGTCAATTTCGCAGGTATATTTCTTGGTATCGCCTGCTCTCGCACCTATTATCACCTTCTGAAGTGGTACATTAACCCTGCATCACTGGTTGGTAGCATCCCATATAGAAGGTGGTAGAGTACTGGTATGGTGTAAGGGAAGATCACAACTCCAGCTCCCCTTTCCGTCCCAAACTCAGGATGGAGATGTTGCCAAAAGAAACGAATGATAGAAATAAATAGCACTTGTCATAACCAATTCAAAGTAACATGTCCTGAAAAAGGGAAGTCATTTTTAAGTATAGTTTAGTACCCATCTTGTCCCTCTGAATGAACACAAGGGTGATCTATTGGATGGTGTTTTCCCACAGCCGGTTGCCGGCCTAAGCTGCAACCCCTATGTTTATTTATCGTCGGTCTACTATTCGTTAGGGCACTCCACCTCCAACAGACGCCGGGAGGGAGTGGGTAGGCCAGCTCCTACGCCTGGGAATTTTGCCTCATCTAGACGTTGCATTGTAGAGAGGGTTCTTTTACGTGCAAATGCCACCGTACACCACACGGGACCTCGGTTTTACTTCTCATCCAAAAAAGGAGCATTCGGGGCCTGTCGCTCTCGCTCTCTCTCTCCTCTTTCCCTCTCCCTCTCGTCAGAAGACCCCCAGCAGAAAGAAAAATGCGAGGCGGGATTTTTTAAGTATAGTTTGAATAATAAAAATTAAAAAAAAAATATTTTCAAAATACTAACAATCCCAATTTCCCGACTAAATCGATTTTAATTCTCACAGTTGTGTGCATCTGTTGATGCATTTCATTAGGGTATTTATGCAAAGTAGGCCAACAAGAATTAACCTGATTTAATTTAATGACTTATACATTTTACGCTCTAGCCCACACTGAAATAGTGGCTAGTGACTGTGCTGCATCAAAGAGAGCAGCGCATATTAGGTATATTTATTTATAACATTTAAATATCTCGATTGAAATTGCTTTCAAAATTGTTAAAAACTTAAAAATGAAGAAAATGCTTTTATTTTTAAAAAGAAATGAAAAGTAATTTTTGGCTCTTTCTTTTGGTTTGTGGTTGTTGCTACTATAAGTATAATCCTGTTTGTATAATAAGAACATTTTTTTGTTAAGTATACCATATAAAAATACCTGCAGCATAATAATAATAAAAAATGTAGAGATGTTTAAATTTTAAGGTAGTCCTTCTTTTTCAAGAAAAAAAGGCAACTGCAAGTTCAGTCGAGTTTAAATTTAATAAAGATGATCATTGATAATATACTGCTGAAAAGAGAAGATAGTAATGATAGTATCTTTTCTCCTAATCTATTAAAAAAGGGTTTATTAGATGGGACGGTTTTTAAAGTTTATCAAATAATTAATTACTACCCTACTTTCCAAGATATCACGTTGTAATTAACATTAGGTCAGGTCGATAGGATAACGAGCAATTACACCTCAGGGCAATTACTAATATGAGGTTTTTGTAAAATTTTTATAATTCCTAGTTGTAATAATAATCTCCATCCTGAATTAGGTCAGTTTTGGGACTGTGTTTGGTTTTTTTAGGTTTAAATAGTTACAGTAGAACCTCCGTAATACTCCCCCCTCACTCCCAACGGGAAAGGAAAACTAGGCAATATTATCGAGGGTACATATCATGGAGAGCCCCCTTAGTATTGGCTTTTGTCAGTAGTAACGAGGTTTTGTTCATTATCTAATTCTGCACTTTCATGCATACTCAAAACTATATTCTTTTTGCAACATACATACACTAACATCATCATCCCCTTATCCGGCCTATGGCAGGGTTGAATCTGCGGGTTCTAGTCCTCCACTCCCGCTTTCTCTCACCAGGTCCCCGTAAATCCCACACACTACATATCCTTACGGACAACTTACTCCCACGTCTACTTCGTCCTTCCCTTGCCCCGGGTGCTTCCAACCACCTGCATTCCTGAAATGGACCTAACGAGCTCTTCCTCATTGCCTGACACTCTGATTCATACATTTACCATGTGCAGAGTAAAATTTAATTAGAAAATTCATCAGAAAATCCAGTAACGATCCAGTAACAGAGATGTTTCGATTACGTTGAGATTTGAACTAACTTCAAAGACCAGTGACAAAAGACTTTGGCCCTAATAGAGGAAACAGCCTGAAAAGTCATTCCCTATTCAACTGCCACTTTTTTTATGTGTTGCACCATTTTTAACCATTCTAATCACCTCTAACTTCTTATCTAGAGAAAATCCCTTGCCTTCTGATACACTTCTTGTTTTCCATCTTTATGAACTTTTTTCCGTTGGTGTTTTAGGACCCTTCAACTGCAAAGATCATTAGAGCCCCGTCCACTGTACAATTCTAATGCAGAGATTGCACAGACACTATACTAATGAGACGATTTTTGGATATTAGCGGTTCGAAGTTTTCCAAAGCGGCCACCCATGTCAGTACTAGCTGAGGTTGCGTTGCTTAACTTCAGTGATCAGATAAGAACTGGTGTGTCCCATGAACTTTTGCATACACTTCAAAACCTTACATGATGAACAGAAATTACTGTATTAATTGAGTTTATCAGAACGTCAAGGAACAGAATACGTAACTTACTTGCCCCCATGGGGGTAAATAGACATGCCAGAAACAACAGGAGAAGTACAGTAATAAAAGAAATTTTTTGATGGGGCAATGTGTAACGAGGCTTTTTTGAATTTTTTTTTTATAGTACGGAAGGGTAAATAGCCAAAAAATGCCCATACAGAAGTTCATAATGTAGCAGAAACAATAGTGAGAAAGTAATAAAAGAAATTTTTTTTTTTGATGGGGCAATGTGTAACGAGGTTTTTTTGAACTTCTTTACTAGTGAAGGTAAAATATCTAATGGCCATAGTATGGAAGGCAATATTAACAGCTGCAGTATTAATGAGGCAAATTTACACTGAGAAGTGAAGGGCGGGACTAAGGGCGGTAATATTATTGAAGGCAATATTACGGAGACTCTATTGTATTTTTAACGATCTCTTACCTAACTAATGGTGGCAGATTTACCGATGATGAGCTCCTACACTTGGGAAATTTGCCGATATTTATCTTCATATACAGATAAATGTGCGGTTTCCTTGTTGGTTACTTCCTTTTGAGCCCCCTTTTTCGGTTTTTTGTCCCCTTTGGACGACGATGAAACACCTGTGAGGATGGAACTTGCACCCACGAGTCAGGTGCACTTGTTTGGTTTTTGCTGAGGTGGTGAAGTGGATGTTGCCATGTTGCACCTGGACATTCCGTGCAAAACAACATGTTAACATCATTATGAAAATTAGGTGAATTGAGTTAAGTAAAATTTTAATTTAAAATTATATTGTATATACTTGTTACCAAATGTAGACGTGACCACGCCATCAAAGAGTCTGGCGCAAAAGAGCGGATCATATGAGTCTATAATGAAATGTTTAATAGCTCTAAATAACGTGGTCATGTCTAGCAAGAGCGTTAGCATTTTCAAGGATTTTTTTATCATTTATATTTGGCTATATTGGGAAAGGAAAAATGGTTGAAATCTTCCAACACGACCACAATTCAAGACATATAAAGAAGTAATAAATAAAAATTTGATTACCCTCCGTTCATGGCGAATAAAATCGTCATAAGGTGTGGTCATTTCTACTTTTTTTCTTTCAAATTCAAATATGATCATTTACTAATCTGCATCCTTTAAATCTCCTTCCTTCACTTGTCTTTTTGTTTCTGCCCCATTTTACTAAAATAATAAGTGATTACTGAATTTCAGTATGAAAGTTTGGTTTGTTGAAGAGGCACTGTACAGGTGTGCATCACACACATACTGCAAAAAAAGATATAATAAAAAATTTTTTTAAAGGAGTTGGAGGTGGAGTAGGCGTGGTTTCTTCATAACAGACTTTAAAAATATTTCTAAGAAACTCTCTCACACTGAATAACTTGCGACTGAACGACACTGAAGCTTGTATATCGATAATACACGACATGAATTTTTTTTTATAAACTTTGATAATAATGAACGGGTTATCCGAATCTTTTTCTTCGAGATGTACGCTAATTATTGGAGTAAATAATATAGCTTGTATTTAAGACATACTGAAGAAAGTCAGGGAGAGACCCAGAGGGAAGGAGTAGGGGGCAGAGAGAAAGGATGAGAGGGAGGGAGAGATGGGAAAGGGAAAGAGAGAGCATAAGAGACAGGGAAGGAGAGGGGATAGAGGATGACAGAGAGGGGGATAGAGGATGAGAGTGAGGGGATAGAGGACGAGAGAGGGGATGAGAGAGAAGGAGGGAGAGGATGAGAG
>JAAFCE010006668.1:13299960-13326838 GCA_013389805.1 Trigoniulus corallinus
GAGAGAAGGGGATAGAGGATGAGAGAGAAGGGGATAGAGGATGAGAGAGAAGGGGATAGAGGATGAATGGGGAATAGAGGATCAGAGAGGGAGATAGAGGATCAGAGAGGGAGATAGAGGATCAGAGAGGGAGATAGAGGATGAGAGAGGGGGAGAAAGACATACACGGACATGTTTCCCACATTTCAGCTGTCGGTGGAAGGACCTGTTTTATTTTGAGATGTGACAGAAATATTTTATGAGTTAAATAATGAGAGATATGCAAATGATATTGAGTTTGATCGGGGGGGGGGAAGTTGATTAAGGTGAAATGTGCATTGCCTGTTTGCTATCACTCACCTTACTCTTAATGGTTTTCCCCTTCTTAACATGATGAGAAAAGAAATGGCTATCATTCATCTCTTGTCACTTTTCTTGTTCTTCCGAAGACATGTCATGGAGAAGTCCGATGATCAGTATATGCGACGTCTTCTAACCGTTCAACAACCCCGAGAGCCCATAACCTGGTTAAATTAGGATAAATGAATGGGGGAAACATTTAAAAGGCAAATAACTAGGAGATGGTATTTTAGTATCATGGTGTGATAATTCTGATTAACGTTTCAAATTAATTTGTCGTCTATTAGTTTCTGTATACAGGTTACAGGAATTTTGTTGGTTTACTTACAAAGTGGGTACAGGAAGTGAAAAGGATGGGGGTGTTTTCAAGTGGAACCATTTTGTGTTTTAGTTTCACATACATGAAATTTTGAATTATTACTAGTTTTCAGACGAATTACCGTGGTATAAAGACTATTTGTAATACCAATATTCCTGTTATAAACTTAAACTCTTATCAAAAAATGTCTTATCTAGGAGGAAAAAAATATGCTCGGAGGATAATCGACTGGAAAATTAAGCAGATTTATGAGTTCAAGTCCCACCAACGTGACCTGATGGCTATCTATTACGTTGTGATTGAATTATAGATGTATTTTAATATTGCAATAATTTCAAAATGATTATCATCCTCGTCCTAGTTTTTGTTCTCTCACCCCCTCTTTATGGTTCTCTCTCGCTCTCTTTCGATTCACCTTATTTTTCAAAATTAATGCTTTCATATAAAATTATGAATTTTACATCTGATAATTCACTCTACTAAACCAGTCATACATACCATTTCACGTTTTAAAGCCGTTTTTGTTTTGGATTTCTAAACGAAAATTCCTCTTTTTTTCTTGACAGGGTCGAAGGTTTTCTTTTAATCACTCGCCTACACACAGAAAATTGTATATATCAGACATTGTTTTCAATATTTATGCGAGGATTAAAGAAGATCATAACATGACAAAATGAATGCGAAATAATAGCCACAATTTAAATTTATAACTGCAATTTAACTAGTTTGGTTAAATGAAATTATTCGTTTAGGTAAAACTGATCCGTTTATAGATGAAAATAACCTAAAAAAAAGAAAGATAATTTTCAGGGAAGCTTTGTCAGATCTGCTAACATTATTTAAAGTGAAGTAAAATTGTGCTAAATATATCTAATTGATTTTCATCCTCACGAAATAGTTTTAGTTTGAGGGAAGAACCAAGGTTTTTATTGTCTCCAAAATGTTTCAACTTTCAAGGAGTCAGTTTAATTCTTTCTAAGAAACGCTCACTTGTTGTATTTGTCTTTCCCTTGCTAATCTTTATTTCATATATATTATTGGTTTCATGAGTAACTTGGCCTTTGCTCTCCTATACATAAAACTCGCTGCTTAACCATCTTAGGAGAAGAAGAAGAAGATGAATTGGTCATCCCAGATATTTTTCTTCCTCGTTTCTCTTAGTCGTCGACCAATGAATCTTAATGGCTTGCAGTGCCATTAAGGTAGGAAAAAAAAGATTAGAAGGGTGAACTAGCCATTGTCCAGTTGTCTAATTGCCATTAGAAAGACGGTTATACGACGTTATTCGTCTTATTTGATAGCAGTTTAGATTTCTATCTCTTATTTTTTTTTTTCACAAACAGTAGTTGGTGACAATTTTAAACTGTCGTCAAGGCTTAGGTGTAGAAGTAAGGATTAGTTTGATGACAGTGGACACTTTCATAACTAGTTACTGAATTACTATATTTGAACCTTTTGGTGGTGTTGTTGTTGTCCATTCATGATAATAGGAAGAATATTTTGATTTGAAAGCTGACTCTTCTTACGTCTATCTTTCTTTATACCTCTCTAGCTTGCTACTTCTAACATCAAAGGCAGTTGACCTGTAAGGCGACAAAATAAACTTATTTCTGTTATTATCATCATCAAGTGTTAGTAGTGTTATCAGCACGATTTAAAGTACTCAATCCGGTCTTAAAACTCTGGTTTTTACAGGTTCTTTTATGTTTCGTATTAGGAGGTTAAATACGTATATTTTTTTTTCTTAATCCTTCTAACCCATTAACCTGTCTCACCTCTCACCCCTTTAGTCAATTAAAACTAGGTATGATAAGCTCAACATGTAATGTTATTGAATCAAGTTTTTTTTAATATATATATATTTTTCTTAGCAATTAAAACAGGACGTATAGAAAGCTTTTTGTTAAAAATTGAAATTATTTTCAGAGGTTGAATATTAATAATAAAATCAAAAATGTAATAAAGTATGGACAAAGGTTGACCATATAAACAATTTTGAGCAGTTCAAATTATAATTCATTTAATTCAAGAATTCGCTTTTTGATAACTTACCATGTTCAAGATCCCTTCCCATACCAAGTGACTAAGTGCATTATTCCATCTTAGATATTTAGGCTGCTCGACTGAAAAATAGGATATATCATGAATTTTATTATTTTATAACTTTTCATCAGAACCTGTTTCATAAATGTAATTCTTGGTTCGTTTCAAAAAAAAAACCTAAATGGTCTAACACGTTCAATGAACTATATATTTCATACATCTTTTCTATTTTGCGTTATTCTTCTCCCCCAATTTCTTTCCAATTCTGACCATAAAAGCTTACTTCACCCTCTCATGCTACGGATTATTTGGAAAAAAATTTAATATCTGACATAGAAAAATGTCAGATTTATAAATTTTATTATTACTACTATCATCATTCTTGTATCCCATTTTAAAAGACGTCCCAAAGGTCACGCTTGGATTTCGGAGCCAATAAGCTAACTTTGTTTTTGTCCCCTCACTTTTAACCCTCTGCTCCATTTAACCCGTTAAATAGTTGCTGCTACCACCATTAGTAATCTTTAAAAAAACTTAAATTGGAAAGGAAGAAATGATTTTGACGACTAAGTGGCGGGAGTATTAACACAAATGTAGCCCCCACCCCGCTCTTTATGTTTAAAATTGTTAATGAAGATTTGTTATCAGTGGTAATTTAATGTTATATGGGTGAGAAAAATGATAAGGCGTTTGATTAAAATTTTCTAATCTGTCGGTGGCATTGACACGTTGCATCCTTCAATTCTGAACTATTATTACTTCGGACACATAGGACCTTGATAAAATTGACAGTGTAGCAGTCGTACTCTGCCAAGATATATTCATTATAAGTGTTGCTTGTTTTATTTTATTACCTACCTTAAATTAGGGGGGATTATAATGGGCAGATGCCTGACATACCTGCCTGTCTTAACTGTCTTGTTTTCGAAGATAAATCTGTTAAGGAGATGTGTCATAAAGTGCTGCGTTGAGCGTGTCAGATTAAGGGGTATATGTCTCAAGAGACAAAGTGACCAATGCCAAAATGTCCTAATTGAGTACATGGATTCTTTACTGCTCTTGAGGGCGGGAGGATGAGTTTTTGGCCTTTCTCTTCCTTCTTCTACTATATCTCTAAAGCAAACCTTGAAGCATCAATTTCCGCTTAAAACTACAAGCTAATTGTAGTAGAAGGTAATATGGTCATTTTATTACCTGTAAGAATGTTGGGCATTCTTCTTTTCAAGACATAGCGTCACACATGAGATGGTCAAGCTATAGATTTTAAGTTTGAAAACAGTTGGCGGCAGCAGCAGCAGAAGAAGAAAGACTCTTCTTCCCCCCTTCGTTTTAATTCTTGACTAGTTACTTTTTTTGCGCCTAAACACAAATTATTCAATGAAATGAGGCCGGATTTTAAAGAGAAAACAACATACGAACTAGCTCTTAACTCACCTGTTTAAAAACCGTATCTTTTAATTGAAACCCTAGTTGATTTCGGGAGTAGTAAGTATACAAGTTGGTGGGTCCAGTGACTGTCATAAATCGTGATTTGTTCTGAAGATATTTAGAAATTCAACTTCTCATCACCTAAATTTTATTGTTTGTTTAAAAAAGTGACAGAATTGCAGTAAAATGTTAGCAAAAATGAAAGTTTACCTTGTGAAAAAAATTCTGCGATATTTCATCACCGAACATTATCATACAGCTGCGCGTTGATCATTACTCTAGTTTTATTCCAGTTGAAATCTATAAAAAAGACATGTTAAAATTCTACATGTACAAGATAATAAAATTATCATTTTTTTAAATTTATTTGAGTATATATTATTAAAGCAGCTCCTAACCCATTTCCCGCCTATGGCAGGGTCGGGCACCCATCTTGTCCCTCTGAATGGACACAAGGATGATCTATTGGACACTGTTTTTCCACAGCTGGTTGCCGATGAAAGCTGCAACCCCTGTGCTTATTTATCGTTGGTCTACTTTTCTTTGGGGCATTCCACCTACGCCAGGGGGCTAACTCCTACACCTGAAAATTTGCCTGATCTAACCGTTGCATCTCATAGTATCTCCACAGCCGGTTGCCGATGACAGTTGTAAGCTGCTATGAGACGCTATGACGTGCAAATGCCACCGTACACCACATGGGACCTGTTTTATTTCTCATCCGAAAGAAAGCGCACTCGGGGCCTCTTCCTCGTCCGAAAGCAGCCAACCCACGTCCGTCCAGGAGCGGCGAACTGCGTTAGACACACCAGTTCTCGTCTGATCACTGAAGTTAAGCAGCGCAACCCCAGCTAGTACTGACATGAGTGGCCGGTTGGGAAAACTGGGTTCTGCTAATACCCATAAATCGTCGCATTAGTGTAGTGTCTGTGCAGTCTCTGCATAACAACTATGCTGATGACCTTGTAGTTGAAGGGCCCTGAAACACCAACGAAACAAAACACGTGCGTCCAGTATGGAACCTGGAACTCCTGACGGAGTTTTCGAACGTGCTAACCGCTGCGTCACCGAGGCGGGTCAACACATGTTACTGTCACATATTTTGAGTAGCATTATGGGGCAAGCAATGAAATGTAGTTCAGTACCTGTTATTATCGTTGTGATAGGACAGTATAGTAATTCATTGAACCATTGATTAAATTCAATATTCGTTAATTTTTATCATAATTTTGCGAAATTACTGAAAAGTTTCGATCACGATAAGTTGGCAACAACTCCCCCCCTTCCTTTTTTGTTAATGTGGGACGGTTGTTGGTACTACATATTAGTTCACACATCTCTGTTATTCTACAGAGAACAGAAAACAAGTTTTATTATAATAAAAAGAATGCATGTTGCATTAAAAAATTATATTAATATCAAAACTAAAATTTACCAAAAGGATTAATAGCACTTGCTTCATTTTATCAGTTAAACTTACAATTACCTTGCAGACGAAAACCAACTTAATCATGAACTGACTTAAAATATTTAAAGTTTTTTTGTTAAATGGAAATATTTATAATTATTTATCTACAATAGTTTAAAAAGACGTCCGGTAATAATTCATATTTAATATGTATCACGTTTTTTTAGCATATTAATTTGAAGGTGATTGCTTTTTGTTGCAAAAGTACCTTCAGACAGGGGAATGACAGGAGATGGGTAAATGTTTTGTAATTTGACATTCAATTCCTGATAAAAGACGTATAATTCAATAGTTATATCATGTAGCAAATAATTTCAGTTTTATTTATAGGTCACATAAGTATGAATGTAGACATTAAACTTGAGAGGTACTGAGACGTCAGAAAAACACTTTTTTCTTGAAGTATGAGTTGTTGTTGTTCCCTATCCCATTTCAGTATGCCATGATTCTCTTTCTTGTCCTGTCAACACCTTCTTAACCCCTCATATAAGAAAAAACTGTCTCAAGTATTCGATACTGGTACCATTTACATTTTCACTAGTTTTTTTATTTTAAAAAGGATCACTTTCAAAGGGGAACCCGAGTCACCTTCATGTCAGCAACCCAGTAGTAAGATGTTTTGTAGCTCGCTATTGTATTTCTAATTCTAATTCTAATTCTAATTCACAACACTGCAAGCAGCCTTATTTGGCCAATATGGCAGTGGAGAGACCAACTCTCATTCTTATATATATTACCAAAAAGCTCCCAAAACCCCAGGCTTAAATTTCTGTGATCCTGCTACAACACTAGTAATGGTAGGGTGGCTTTTTATTAGGCCCTCCACCTTATCCTTTCCAAGGCCATTCCATTGTCGAATGGTCCTTGGTAAGAAAGACCAGTAATATGTGTCTGTCTGTGCCCTAATCTCCTTCAATTTATACAAATGATCCTTTCTCCCTTTGTAATTAGCAGGGGACACACATCCCACCAGAGGTCCATCACACCCCAGCAGCAGCAGTCTGATAAACAGACTTATGCTGTGAGATG
This sequence comes from Trigoniulus corallinus, assembly GCA_013389805.1. Lineage (NCBI taxonomy): Eukaryota > Metazoa > Arthropoda > Diplopoda > Spirobolida > Trigoniulidae > Trigoniulus > Trigoniulus corallinus. The sequence continues at coordinate 13,306,587 of JAAFCE010006668.1, forward strand.
TTCGCCGCTGGCTTAGTGTTTCCCAACCTAGTTCCCTGATCATGTCAGACACACTATCCCTGTGAGAAAACCTGTGGAATACAATTCTTGCTGCCCTCCTCTGTATCCTTTCAATCTCCCAAGATAATTCCTGCCTGAAGGGAAACCATTTCGTACCCGCTGTCCCTTTACTTTAAAAAGTGACGCATCACCTTAATTTCAAAAAGGAAAATAATGTCGGTGACCACCAGAGGGTGGAGGTATCCCGTATAAATTTATTTTAGTTGTGTAATTTAAACAGTTTGACCTTTTTTTGGCACATAACAACACCGTACGTTATAATTCAGGGTGGAGGATAGGATTTAAAATAAAACTATATATGATGTGAGAATATAAAATGAGGCTTTAATGTATATTAACCTGGACACGGTAGCAGTTCGCTTCCCCCCTCCCCTTCTCTCTCTCTCTCATTCACACCCATCCCAAAGCATTTAAAATGTTTAAAAGGTGCATATAAATGTATTGTTGAGTATGATGTTTGTCTCTTTTGAAACCTGGTTGAGGTCACTGATATAATCGGTTCATCTATCCATTTTTTTCTCTCTCCCCTCTCATAACTTGATGTGGTAGGGGGGCTAAATGGTAACTTTCAAAATACATTTTTATACTCTAAAAATATTGAGAAATTCTGTTATACCTCACTACTTTATTGTGAGGGATGAAGCTCGAGTAAGACTCAGTTTTGTGACATTTCTTAACTAAAAATTCATCAGTTATCAAGAGTTGTAATTAAAGTAAGAATTTTTTTCTTTGACTTTAAAATGTTGGTCTTGTTTCAAACAACCCTTTCATGTCTAATATACATATACATATAAATCAAAAGTCCGAATCTAAAATATTTGAAGTGAATAGGCACAGCAGTAAAATTATTTTATGTCTGTCTCATATTTTGGATGAAATAATATTAGTCCCCTTTGAGATACCAATTAAATTTAACTAATTTACTTTTAGACGCGAATTTAAAAAAGAAACGGTTTAACTATCTTGCTCTTTGTATTTTTTAAAATGTCTGTATAAAGATAGAGAGAAAACACTTGCATTTCCTGTCAGCTCTGATATTTCAACTATGCTTTTGATTATTATTAAATTTATCTATTAAAATTCATACGTGAAATGTTCTTCGTAATTAGTTTTTTTGTGCACTGAATGAGAAATTAAGTTTAAAAGTTGCACAATAATCTTTATAACGACGACTCCTTTTAGATAACATTGAATCAGTTGTTATTATTATTATTATTTTTAACTTTGAATGATGAGGTTGTCACACAGTGAAATTTTCCAATCACTAATTCTGATTGCTACTGAGGTAGAAAAGAATAAACATATCAAGAAAAATTTCGTCCACGAAGTACACTTCTTGAATAGCAACGGAAATTGCTCATGTTATAGTTATTGATGATCTATTATTAATATTGACAGCATAATCTTTTATACCGGTTTTTTTATAGCGATTAGTTTCACCGCAGTTTTAAAAACTTAACAATTTCTTTGTAGAAAAGGGACATCAGCTTTGGTTTTTATGATTGAAATATATATCTAAAATATGATTGCTTGATAAAAGTGCGAGGAGACAATGCATAAATGCATTAGAAATGTAGCAAGAGTAGACAAGGAGCTACAAGTTTTCATTTTCAAACAAAGGGGCAATTTTATTTAAAAATTGTCCATAGCTTAATATCTTAACTAAGTTACCAATTTGCAGAAGTGCAATTCACTAAATAAGAAATTGGTTTGTTGTCGAAATTGCATTTTCACTAAAAGATGCGAGTTCAAAAAAATTATTTCATAGTGGTAGCTAATCTATTGCCACCAGTGCCGGATTTAGCTATTTCAATTCTGAGGCCCTTTTCAAGCCCTCTTGAGGCTCTTTTCTTAAATTTTGAAGCCCGTTAAATGTTGAGGCCCTAGGCTTCAGCCTAATTAGCCTAATGGTAAATCCGGCACTGATTGCCACGGATGGCGATCAAGTTGAACATTAAATAGTGACTGATACATGAGTAGTAATTTCAATAAATGTACTCCTTCTCCTCTTAAAAAAAACTTTTAAATTTACCAAGGTAGTTTACTACTCTTTCAATCAGATTGAAGACTTAATTTTCGTAGATTATCAATTTGCAGAAGTAGTTTTTTGGAGTTATATATCTGTTCTAGAGCATAAAAGGAGTGAGTGTTTATAAACTGAATGCAAAAACAACTTTTATCAAACAGGATCCTCATGAACTACATTTACAGAGTTGTCACAAAGACCTTGAATATTATATACTTGAAAAGAAATCCTGATTTCCATTTCCAAAAAGTAAATAAATAATACACAATGTTTTAAATGACATGTATGTTGATGTTAAAATCAACTTTTCCTCCTTTATTTTTAACCATATATTAATCGGCCTTATTGAAAATCGAGATTTTGAAGTGTAGGCTTTAACCATTTCGATTAAGAAAAATCATGTTAGTTACAGTTATCAGTTAGATATTCACTTTTAAACATTGTCACCAATGTCAGAACCACTAACACATTTGTCAGAGATAGAAAGAGAGACACATGAAAAGTTGCTGTATACTTACGGATGAAATTTAAAATGTAATCCAACTAAAATTTCCATTTATGACTTATTTGAACAGTCAGAAATAACCTTGACTTCATATCCTTCATTTCTATTATACCACCCTTGAATTACCAGTTTTATATAGAAGTTATCACAAGGCAAATATCTTTGAAAACGTTTAAAATAATCTGTAAAATAAATATTGAAAAATATTCAATTGAATTTAAATTCATGGGATGACATTTTCTTTTGTCTTTTACTTACAGTCTTCAACTATGGGTCAAGAACTACTAGATGTTGCCTTTAAACATCTTAACTTGTTAGAAACTGCTTATTTTGGACTGAGATTCTTGGATGCCACCAATCAACCTGTAAGTTTGATTCAGATACTTTTCATCATTATTCTTTGGTCAAATTTTGAACTGCAATATTGGAAAATTAATAGTTAGTTTCTATCTTTTCAAGAAAATAATTTATATAACACAGTCTATTTAGTGCGTTTCGTTTTCAATTGCGACTGACTCTTAAACGGAAATGAAATTATAGTTAACTAATTGTTGAAGGTATTTAAACGTCAAAAAAAAAAAAACTATTGCGCGACGATCGTTACCTCAGTTTCCAGTTGAAGTAATTCTTAGACAGATAATTGTATATAAATTTACGATATTCAGATTTAGATTATACATAAGGAAGTTTGGTTTCGGACGGTTAGTATCAGTTAAAATTTTTGTTAAGTATTTAGCAATAGGGCGCATGTACTTAAAAAAACGAGTTTAAAAGCGTTAAAAATCATCACTTTTGAGGAAGATCGTCGACATGAATACAACCAACCAACCATGCACACACACACAAACAAAAAAAAAGATCAACAACAATGAAAACAAGAAAGGAGAGTGAAACAGGTTTTTTGAACATTAAGAAGGAGGCCCATATGTGATTTTTACATATGCATATTAAGCACTGGTGCACGTTAAGGTCTAACAGCGAATTAAAGTGCAATGAACTACTCCCCTTCCTCCCCCACATATGGTCAGCTGTTGACAACTATCAAAAGTGGACATCAAAAGTCTAAGAATGAAATTCATCATGGCAAACATCATTACCCCTTTCAGATCTGACCCCTTTCCAGATCTGCCCCTTTCCTCTGAGACACCATGTGTCTTCATTTTTCTTAAATTGAAATGTCCAAGTCGAGTGGAGCGGTTTATTGCGTTGGACACACCAGTTCTCGTCCGATCACTGAAGTTAAGTAACGCAACCCTACCTAGTACTAACATGGGTGGCCGCTTGGGAAAACTGGGTACTGCTGTTACCCAATAATCGTCGCATTAATGTAATGTCTGCGCAGTCTCTACACTAGAACTATGCAGTGGACGGGGCTATAATGACCTTGTAGTTGAAAAGCCCTAAAACACCAACGAAACAAAAAAATCCAAGCCGAGTGCTGTTACTGAATAATAGATCCTAAAAAAATTACTCAAGTTTTCTGTCTTGATGTTGAAACTGGAAATGGACATGGCAAGGTTATTATAATTTTAAGACAATATAGTGAAGAAATTTTTAAACAATGAAATCAATTAATAAAAGAATTTAAAACTCACATTAAACTCTCTGAAATGAATTTCTCAACGCTGATCTTGAAAAAAAAAAAACATCCAGCCATTGTTTATTATAGTGTAGTCGCTTATTAAAATGTGTAATTCAACTGTTATTGTACTAATTAAAATAATTGTTAGAATGATGAGAACCATATCACACGCTTGCAAAATGTGATTTCATACCTTAATTCCTCATTGAATCTCAGTCATTTTCAATGCTAAATTATATGCAAAAAATGAGTTATTAACGTTATCTACATATCCATTTAAATATATTATTAATTGTCGACTATAAACTTGTACCTTAAACAATTTTCTGAATTTAAAAACGTGTAAGCATGATATTGTATAAAATAGAATATTATTTTGTCTTGCACGCACCTATTATTTTTAACTATGGGAGAAGCAGTTCACCATTATTAAATACAGTATTTAAAAAGCAATTCTTACTCTGCACTCAGAAAATTACTGCGTAAATGCTTAAGACTGCAGAAGACCTTGTCACTGTTAAGGAAATTTCATCATACCGCTGTACGTGCTCAAAAACTTTGTTTGCTATTACAAAAACCATTGTGGCTTTCCCTGGTAAATCATATGTACTTTTTAGCATATCTGCGGTGAAAGGGTGCTCCCATCTTGCAGAGTGAAAGGTACTACCGGGTCCTCTCTTTTCTCTCATTAATGCAATGCGTTCGACCCCCTCTATATGAGCGTGAAAGAGATTGCGTGTGCTTCGTGAAATATTAAAACTAAATGTTTTTTATACTTTACAGCACTGGTTAGATCCCGCTAAGAGAACGGCTAAGCAATTAAAAGGTTAGTAAAAGTACTTTTATCTACACAGTATCATCATCATAATCACAATACAAGACTAAAAAATCAATAAGAAAGTGAAATTCTTGGTGCAATGCTTTACTCTTCAACCTCTTGCTGTTAGGATCTCTATAATTATTAATCTAATTAGACGGAGCAAATTCGTTCGGTTTTCCAGTCCATTATTATAATTATTTGTAAGAATGCGTTTAGTTTAACCGTAGGTGTTATCTTGCCTACGTTAGTGACCCTTCAGGGCCAACAGCCCAACGTGTACATAGTTCCCCTGATATTTCTCTTATGGTGGTGACCACAGTAGTGACGGATAGCTATAAAAAACATACAAATTCTTCGAACTAAATGTTGAGAGTGTTAAAAAACCAAGAAATAGCCACCACCCATGAAGTCGAGCTTGTCTCCCACGTGGTGCAACAGCAAAGTAAAATGCCAGTTTCATGACGAGAGAAGCTCCTTTATTTTACTGAGATACTGATGTCTAGGTTTGTTTTCTTTTTCACAACAGAGAGAAATTTCAGTACTCATTAAAACGCTTTCATTACATTACTTATCTTGCTAAACACAGAGGAATCAATCTTGCAAATCTACTCATTCAAACGCTTTCGCATCATTACAAAACTTGCTAAAGAAAATCATCAGGGATCACATAATGAGAGGAAAAAATCACGAGTGATTATCGATCTTTAAGAACTGAAGGAAAGAGGAAGGCACATTTTTGCAAAATAATGATAAATCGTGGGAGAGCCTATGGGGAAGAGTGAACTGAGGGGTAGGAGAAAATATAGTATATATTTAATTCCTAACATACACCAACCATCTTTCTATCATTTTTTTTCCTATGAAAACTTAAGTCCTGAAGCCATTTATTTCGCCTTGTACATATTTTTGCAGATATTATACTAAAAAGACGAAACAAAAAACAAGGAGACGAGCAAAAAGACCTAAAGTTCCCTATTCATGCTATTTGTTATTCTTCGAAAGTATCAGCCCGCCAATTTTTTAAAGGGGGACTTTGTAAGAGAGGTGTTCCTCTAACCAGGCATCAATTTTTTAAAAGCTTTCAAAAGTATTCATATATAAGTCACTTTAAAATGTTCTATCTCCCTCGTTCCTATATTCCAACAGCCACATAACACTCATTTTTTGAGAGAAAAAAAATGGTGCCCTAAAGCAGAGCTCCACCTTTCCCTCAGCAGCAACAGCAACATGCACCACCAAAAAACCCTCGTAAAATATAAAATTGGATGGTCAACCAGTCAGCAATCAGAGTGAAGCTGCTGCCACAGCGTGCGTTTTGTGGAGCATATTGAGGGCATTACATGAAATCATTCTTGAAGGCAAAATGAGACAAGCATTTTCTCTCTCTCTCTCTTTTTACCCACAGAGGTCAGGCCACAGCATTAATATCAAAGCGGGCGAGAGCAAAGAGGGGGCGTACTACAAGTAATGTTTATGTGAAATGTATTATACACACCACGGACAGTCTTCTTCTCCTCCTCCTTTTTTCCTGCTCTTTGTGAGCATTTTCTCTTCTTTTTTGTTTTAAATGTTGAGGTTTGATTTAGGAGCGACGCCTTTGGCACAATTAGGTTTGGTATACCTCTGATAGCAGCGGCTCTGTGATGGTAATACTCTCTGATGGCAGGAATGATATGCAGGTAAAATGTTGCTGTGGTGGTCACTCCAATTACATGTCTCCCCCCTCCCCCCACAGACCAAATTCTTCAGAAACTAAGTCTTGTCTTGTATGTTTAATACACCTTTGAAAACCTATAAATAATGCATCGTATTCATCATCAATTAGTGAATTAAGTGAAATAGCCATTACATCGGCCAACTAGTCATTATTCAGAATTAAGATGAATGCAAATAATTCAGGTATTTGTTTACGAAAGCTATGACAGGTTATATCATTCATTAACTGACTGGTTCACGATATCTGATTAAAATCTAATAAGATTTATTTTTACCTGTCGGCTTTTTCTTTCTCTGAAGGGAAAATCAGAGAGAGAGAGTGAAAGAGAAAGCTAAAGCATTTGAATAAAAAACGTGAATACTATTATTCTGGTTTTAAATAACTTGAATATATTTCAAGATAAAATAAATATCAGTGGCGAGTTTCTCTAGATGTGACTCAGCCCTGAAATCAATGCTAAAAAAGTTGTAGTGTTGTCAAGAAAAGCAACACGTTAACTGCTTGCTGTTACTCGTTAACTTCCACCTTTGATGGAGGTATTATGCCTATCATTATAAATGCATATGTCAGGAACATTTTATTACAGTATTTCCTTTTTAAAGATTATGGAGTAAGGACAGATATCTAAATAAATGTTTTCTTGCATCTCAACCCTCTCTCTCTATCTCTAATTTGAATTATTTATTACATATTCAACTATGTGAAGTTCACTAACCGCCCCCCCCCATCTTCAAATATCTGTCCATTCTTGAAGAATGACTAACTGATAATCTCTCTGTTCACTTCTTCTTTTGGAGAAAAAGTCCTGGAGTTATAAGAAATTACTACATCACTCGCACTAACAACATTTATAAAGAGAGAAAAAGAGACAATCTTATTTCTTGAACATGATCATCATCAAAGCATGAAATTTCACTTCTCCCTCCCACCTCTCTCTCTCTCTCCTTTTACCGCTCTCTCCCCTTTCACATATATTAAATGTTGGTGGCGGTCGTAAAGATTTTTTTTTGGTAAAAAAATTTTATTTGTGGCTATTGGTCCATTGATCTTAGCCACGGTGCGAGAAGGCGGAGATGAGTGTTGTGTTAAACCCACTCTAGGTTAAAGGTGTGCTTTTTCCCACACTACAGTTTCCTATCGTAAAGGTGTGTACCCTCCCCCTCCCTTATAACGATGGCGTGGATGCTAGTGTGTTTTTTTTTCTTGACCGACCTCTTTGATTTTTTATTATATTTAACTTATTCCAAATAAGTAACCTACAGAACTTTTTGAAAGGTTCAGTGAATCGTCTTCCCCTCCTTAAGAAAGGATGCACTTTTCTTATAGCAAAAATTTACACATCACTATCACTATTAATACGTCTCAACTTTCTAAGAGTAGCAGCACAAAAAATATTTTGGAGGTGAGGCACCTCCCCTGCGCCTCCTTTCACCCATGTGGCAATAGTGAATGAGCATCCATCAAATGTTCTTGATGAACTATCTTATTTGGGGGGCGGGGGTATTGTAGTCGTTATTATTACTATGTCGGTAATTGCGGCCCCCCCAAATCAATTTACTCCTTCCCTCTCCTCAAATAATTTTTTTTCCGAAATAAAATCACGAGCAAGACATATTTCACCATATATGGAAATGAAATACCTCAATATGAAACATGGAGCATTTATATATGACTGTTTTTTTACCTCAGTCTCTCTCTTCTTTCAACCCTTTTACATCTTTCTGAGGTAGCTAGCATTGGGATGGATATTGCGTGCACTTATGAATGAATGACGCCCCTTAATACAGGGGCGTTCCAAATATGGGTTCAGTTGACCTATGGAAAAATAGACCAATGAGATAAGAAGATAGTTAAGTTACAGAAGCGCGTACGGTAAATTAAAAGAAGTTTGGGAGAGGGGATGGGGGTACGGTACCACCATCCGCCGAAACTTTTTTTCCTGCGTACGATGGGTGTTTCTTGATGGATGTGATAAAGTTGAGTGTTTCTCTATTCATCAGTAGTCATCTTGGACTATGAATGAACTGGCGAGACTTGTGTGCGTGGGACACAGATGTTGTGGGTGAAACTTATCTGCTCCCCCATATTTTCCCTTCTTTTACTCTCCACATCTGTTGCCGGAACAGTTTATAACATGACTGACAAACTTGATAATATTATCTGCAAAGGATTTTTAAGGAGGGAGAAAACGAGGGACGTGATACACATGTCAGTTTAATCTGATGTCATTGTCACCTTATCTTGGGCGGGGATATTGTCCACTCCTTCTCCCTTTAGTGTGATCAAAAATCATGCCATTTTATTCGAGATTGTTAATTCATTATATCAAACGGTGGTTATTATTTTTTGTGTGCCGGTTAATCTCATAATTTTGAAAAGAGGTTTGATTGTGCATAGCTGAACTACATTCCTTTTTAAGGGAAACTTAACGAGATCGAAGTAAAAACAAAATTGGGTGTACAGGTGTATTGGATTATGTGGAGAACCTAACTGGTTGGAAACATTATATACTAGTTATATTAGTAGAAAAGGTAGTCCATTATGATTTTGAAATTGCAATTTAGTTTACAACTATCGCTTTTGCAGAACATTTAATGCACTCTTCTCAAAATATAAAAAAAGGGGTTTCACTTAATTCTAACCAAGTGTACCAATTGTACAGGTTTTCAGTTTCAGTTATACTAATAATTTAAGAAAAAAAACCTCTCAATAATTGTTGTGGATTTTGTTGAAATGTAGTAGTGACCTAGCTACACCTTACATTTCAAGAAATGATTTTTATCTGGTATCATTTGAGAAATGAAATTGAAAGTATGATGCTGACTCTGAAGGAAAAAAACCACGTTGAATTTTTTATAGTTTGCTTACATCACTCATTACATTGTTATTGTTAGTTTTATTTTCTTTAAACGATTGTTTTTTGACCGACTTCTCAAAATTGAATGCTCGAAACAAAATTTTAATACTATATATGTACTAAAACCAATTTGGTGTGCCATATACTGCACTCGCACACACATGTAATCTTGATAACAAATACTTACTGTATAAGGAGGCATCCCTTGCAATTGATTATTAAAAGAGCCTGAAGACATCACTCCATTTCACAGTTTAGTCATCCCCCATTATTTCCAGATCCTAATTGTTATTTTTTAAAAAAAAAAATGATCTTCGGGTGAGAAAGAGAGAGAGACACTCCCACAAGTGCACTTACGTTTGGATGGGAAGTAGAGCTGAGGCCGGTTTATATATTTTTTGTTTTTGGTCCATTTCTTCTTCCATTCTTTGTTTTTCATATTACTTGTAATCGACTAAATATCCTAATAGTTCGTCCCATTTTGTTGACAGGAGGCTGAAAAATGTGAAATGCAACCCAATGAAATAAGATTTAGTGTGGAATAATAATGTTGAAGCCGAGTGACCCATTTTGAGGTACTGTATGTCCTCATCATAACATGTCCTCATCAGAAGGATTTGTGAATTAGGAAATCTATTTGAATTCCATGTTGGTAATTTCTGTAAATTCAGGTTGGTAATTTCAGGACGGCAATGTTATTGACAAAATCGTGACTAACCAGATATAGCTTATATAATCAATTATATATGGAAGATGTCCATTTAGAATGTTTAGGGAGGCAGACACAAATTAAATGTAAATCTTATATCGTCCTTTATTTATTGTACGAAATTCTAGAAATTTTTAGGCTACAAACATGTATCTACTAAACTAATCAACTTGTAGTCTATTATTTTCTTTGGCCAACAAACGTGCTCTTTATTAAAATTTGATGAATTACTTTTAGATACTGTAATTTTCTACACTGTTTTGGATTACGATTTTTTTCCTTCGTACAAGGGGTGAAATTACCTTGTTTTTAACACATTTACTGGTTTGATTTTTTGTATATATTGCCTGAAGTGATTTCTTAAGAAGAAAAAATACCATTGGAGTTTTTGAAATATTTTTATAATTTACCCGCCCCGCTTTTGTTTCGAGACTTAAATCTCCGATAGTTCAACAACAGTCAGTCCATATCATTGTTATAATTATGACGATGCCCTTTTGTCGAAGGAGGTAGGGCAGAGGGGCGGTCGGAAGGGGTATATACATTTCTTTCTTTTTTTGAAAAATTGAAACAGGACCCCTCCCTTCCTACCTCGGTCTTCCCCATTATTCTTACTCCTTAAAATATGCCACACACGGTTTCGTCCCGTTATAATCGTAGTTAGAATTTTAACAACATAATTGAAGTATGAAATTTTTATTTTTCAAGGTTAGTGAAGAAATCACTTTAATAGAAGAAAACCTCTTCTAGTCTGTGTAATATACTTCGTTTTTTTGCTCAAACTTAACATATAATTATATATAGGGACTTGCCCTGCTGGTAGTTATATAGAGAGGAGAAAAATTTGAAATTTCTACCTTAGGTTGTCATTGAATTCCTAGGACAGCCTCCTCCCCCCCTCTTAGCCCAATTCGTCCTTCCACATTTCTTTCTTACACGTCTAACAAATTTATTTAATTTCTCATCAAAAAAAAGTATCATAAAATTTATAACAAACGACGTCAACATTTTTGGATGATGATGATGTCATAATAATGAGGATACAGGCCAGGCCACGCATCATTTCCAGGGTAATATTGATGTAATTATATGAAATACGTGGCATGTTTTATCAGAAAATGACTAAAAAACTTCACCTGAACATAGCGATATTAATCACATACACTTCTACACTAAAAATGTGCTTACCTTACCCGCTCTCCGATGGGAAAGGGGGAAAGGGTGTTTGCTTTTTCGCTTGGCCCTTATTTTCTCCCCTTACGGTACTCTCTTTTAAACCTTTTAAAATACGGTCATCAACGCTTCACACTCCATGAGCAAGAGGAATCTTTAACATTTTTCTATAATTTCCGCTTCATTTCTTGGTTACCTATTTGAAAATTTCTTTATATAGTCCAGTCGTGATACTTGCTGTATGACTCATATAAAAAAATAAAACATCTTCATACTATAACGCGGCATCATCTCAAAGATGAGGTTTCATTTCAAAATTTTCTCTCGCTTCTCTGCGATTCATACGATCTAATTGCCTGTCTATCCATTAATAATTTAATACAATTCACATGAATTCATTCAGGTATTACGCTGTCTGTCGTAATTTGTTTCAATAATGTCACACACATTAGTGTTTAAATGCAATTCACTCTAATATGTGAATAGCATGATAAGTAGGTAATGCAGTTTGATGATTCTTACCTTGCAATTAAAAACGCAAGTAATTAATTGTATTTTCCCTCCGAATTTCCCAAAATGAGGTCTCGTTCTGACATAAAGTAGACGATCGAAAGGCTGGCAAAATGCCATTTATCTCCTCTAAAATGAAGCAGTGATGTTATGCATATTTTTACGAAAGGATACACTTTTCTTATAGCACAAATGTACACATCATTATCATTACTAATACACACCATTGTTACCCGTTACATTTTTCATTCTTTGAATTCCGGGCAAGCCGAATTCCGTTCGTCTTCGAACCCGCCATGAGTTCATTCTATCTCATATATGTACGTGCTGCGCACGCGCGTGGCGTGCGTCTGTTGTTAAAAGCGCCAAATTCGACCTGGTTTAGAATTCGAATATTGATTCGAAGCATCATATTTTACTCTTTATCATCATAATACCCTTATCCCGCCTGTGGCAGGGTCAGGTCTACGGGTTTTAGTCTTCCACTCCCGTCTATCTCTCACCAGGTCCCCGTCCACCCCCCACACACACATGGACAACTTTCTCCTATGTCTGCTTCGGTCTCCCCCTGCCCCAGGTGCTTCCAACCACCTGCATTCCTGCAATGGACCTAACGAGTTTCTCCTCCTGTCTTCTTATTATGTGTTCATGCCACAGTATATGTGCCCGCACATATACTGCAGCATTCGCATCTAGTCATTCTATTGATGCGGCTCTTCCTCACTGTCCCCAACTTCCCTTTCAACTTGTTTGGGACCCTCCTACCATACAGGACTCCACTTCAAACATCCCCCAGTGATTCTATGGATCACATCCGTGCCTATCTCCCCATTGCTTTGGAACATTGATGCTAAGTACTTTACCTTTTGCACCTTCTTTCCCTTGTTCTCTGGAGTCAATGAGTTTTCCACTTTTTTTACAAACTGGCACCGGAAGAAGACTGAACATCAACTAAAATATTTGTCAGCTAACAAACTGGGAAATGTTCGCGAAATGGTACACATATGCGTTGAAGAATCTCTCCCACGTAACCGAATTTCTAGTATGACACTACCCTCTAGTTATGATCACCCAATGTGTAATTTAGGAGTTTTCAGAGTGATTTTGGACTCTTTAAGACTCGCATATCTACACTGTAGCTGTGCTGTTTATAAATCAATTTGGATTATTCGTGGTTTTCTTATACAAAGTAAATGCGCGTCTCTTTCTTTTTCTCTTCACTCTGTACGCACACTTTCCCTATACAGTATGCTTAAATATTCGAGCTGTATTCATTTTTTGAACTTGCAAGCTCATGTTGGTGTGAAATTTCAAATCGTGATTTCAATGAAAAGAAAATGTTTTCCAACAACTCCATATTATTAGATGAAAACCCTGGGAAAGTTTAATTTAAAAGGTTTATCTATTCCTGGCCGAATCTTGTTTTTTTCTTCTTCCTAGAAAATATTTTTTATACACTGCAAACAGAGCTAGAAGAGAAGAAATTGGTAGTAGTTGCGGGAAGAAAACGAATCTACAAAAAATGTTTAACTATCAAGTAAATGCTAATTGTAAAATGAGGTAACATTCTGTTGACAGTGGTTTTTATTTGACACTATACTTGTGTAATGACCTATCAGAATCTTCTTAGACGAAATTTCGTTACACAAACACTGTGATCTAATTTTAAATTTACAACAAATACCTGACTGCAATTTCACTAGGTCCACAATGGAACCAATCTTCATTCTGAGGCAGATGATAGAAAAGAATAGGGCAGCAAAGAAAGATCTCCATGCCATCTTTATCGACTTGGAGAAGGCTTATGACAGTGTTCCACAACAGGTAGTTTGGGAGGCATTGCGAAAAAGGGAGAGTAGAAGAAGGGTTTATTCGATTAGTTCAGGGATATGTATGATGGTTCCATAGCCAGGGTAAGGACAGCTTTGGGAAAATACTGGGGGGGGGGGCTTCCCAGTGAAGGTTGGGGAGCACCAAGGTTCAGCATTAAGTCCATACTTGCTCATTCTGCTTATAGACGAGCTGCTGATGGCAGTAAGAGAATGCAATGTATTTGCTGACGATATCGGAAAACTTAGTGACTCCAGAGAGAAGTAGAGAAGGACCTTAATGATATTAGAGGAACGATAGAAAAGGGAGGTCTAAAGATAAACATGAAGGAGTCAGAATACTTAGCTTTCAATTGGGAAGGACAGGAAAATAATGGTGATGTACTCTCTAAGGGCAAACGGGTGAAGAAAGGCCAAGAGGTAAAGTACATAGGATCAAACTTCCAAAGCAATGAGGAGATACTCTGATGGAACCGAAAGAATCGATTGGGGGGTGGTTGAAGTGGAGACAGGCAAGCGGAGTCCTGTGTGATAGGAGGGTCCCAATCAAGTTAAAAGGGAAGTTTTACAGGGCAGTGGTTAGGCCAGCTATGCTATATGGATCAGAATGTTGGGCAGTGAGGAAGAGCCGCGTCAATAGAATGCAAGTAGCCGAGATGCGAATGCTGCGGTATATGTGCAGGGTATCGAGAGCTGATAAGATTTAGGAATGAGCATATAAGAGGTAGCCTGGAGGTGGTGGACATCGCGGAAAAAAATGAGAGAGAGTAGGTTGAGGTGGTATGGACACGTAATGAGAAGAGGGGAGGAGGAGCTCGGTAGGTCCATTTCAGGAATGCGGGTGGTTGGAAGCGCCCGGGGCAGGGGAAGACCGAAGCAGACGTGGGAGCAGGTTGTCCGTAAGGGTGTGGTAGTGTGTGTGAGGTGGACGGGGACGTGTTGAGAAATAGACGGGAGTGGAGGGCTAGAACCCGCAGACCCGAACCTGTCCCAGGTGGGATAAGGGTATAATGATGATAATGACCTGACTGCAATTGCACAAGGTGCGACAACAGGTCGGCAACCAGTGAAATTTAAAAACAAAAATGTCACCTTTCAACAATCAAAGTTTGCCTGTTAATTCCCGGTGTTATCTTTCCTCGCATGTCCAACTTCTGTCTCCTTCTTCACTTTTGTCGTAGGTGGAGAAAGGGCTAGACTTGGGTTTCAGTTAATGTCCCTTGAATTGATGAGTCGGCCATCGTTATCTTTTACCTGTGGTAGTAGCAGTAGTAGTTTGAACTAAAAAAATTAATGTCTGACTGCTTAATGAACAGGTTGATTCAAGTCTAATCGATTATAAATTATTTGCTAGGCGTTTGAGATAACTCTGTCTTTCAACTGTAGATAATGTAATTCAAAAGAAACCAGTACAACCGCTCGCATTTGAAATCAAAATAACAATTTCATCTTCTTAACTATATAACTTATTACAAGATTTTTGAATGACATTTATTATTTTTTTGAGTAATAAAAAATTTTTGGCTATCGAGAGTCGGATATCGACATTCACCTTTGAACAAGTTCCACTACGTGTTAAAATCACGTCTACCATTTCAAGTGCTGTATTAGTAAGGTATATCATTAATTTACCTGTTAGTCCAATTGGCAATGGCAACTAGTAATAATAATTTATTTATTAATAATTCATTATTCGTATATCTGGTCGTTTTTTTATCGATAGGCAGGAAACTGGTTAGGATTCGGTTGCGCAGTGTGCTTTCAGGGCCTGCATTGTAGGTGGGCTCTACTTTGATATTTTAACAATCATTCAAAATAGGAGGAAGGGTATTGATTTAATATTTGCAGGAGGGCACATTCTACTTCCGAATCATTAGACTGCAGTGGTTCTTAACTCATGTGCCACGAAACTTTCAGGGAGCGGCGAATTGCTTTGGACACACCACTTCTCCTCTGATCACTGAAGTTAAGCATCGCAACCCCAGCTAGTACTGACATGGGTGACCGCTTGGGAAAACTGGATACTGCTAATACCCAGAAATCGTCGCATCATAGTGCAGGGTCTGTGCAGTCTCTGCAGAAGAACTATGCTGTGGGCGGGGCTCTAATGACCTTGTAGTTGAAGGGCCCTAAAACACCAACAAGAATGGACTGCGGGAGAGGCTTATTGCGTTGCACACACCAGTTCTCGTCTGATCACTAAGTTCAGCAACGCAACCCCACGTATTACTAACATCATGAGTTGCCGCTTGGGAAAACTGGGTACTGCTAATGCCCAAAAAACATCGCAACAGCGTAGTGACTGTGCAGTCTCTGTATTAGAACTATGCAGTGGACGGGGCTCTAATGACCTTATAGTTGAAGGGCCCTAAACCACCAACAAACCAAAACTTTCATAAGTTTGAAGTCTTTCTGTACAATGTTTGAGCTAACAGCATAACAGCGAGGGCCAAATGAATTCAGAAACCCTTGAGCTTGTTTCGATTCTGAGCGACTGAACTCAATGCCATTTACCGATGCCGGTTACGAGAGCGGGTCATCGAAGAGGTGACAAGAAAATAAATGATCGACAGCTTTCATACTTGATTGGATAAGACTGAGCTTAGTTCACCTAAATGAGTGAAGTTATCTATGGATGGTAAGTCGTCATCAGGTGAGGAGGTTTTGTCGCTCTTTCGCACCTGAGTATTTTCAATCAAGGCCGGCCCTACAGTTTGCGGGGCCCAAGGCAGCAGGCGAGAGCGGGGCCCCAGTACTAAGTTTCTTTTAATTCACCAGCGCGGGGCCCAAGGCGGTCGCCTTGCCCTAAGGCCGGCCCTGTTTCCAATGATTAGTATTGATTACTGTCATCATCATAATTTCTGCGTGTTTGAGAAATTTGCAAACATGTTACAATACAGATCAGAGAGAGACTGACCAAGAACCACGGTGGCCAAAACCGCTACAGGCGCAGGCAAAATTAAAGACGTTAGTGGGCGAGAACCTTCAAATCTAAAAATTTCAATGACATCATGCACTTGAAAATGCTATATGCCTGTGGAGCAATGAGGAATAATACCTGTAGTGAGATGTTATTCAAGATTTGATGCCGTCACAAGTTCACATCCCTTAAATCACATAGACATTCTCCTCTGCTACAGTACACCTGAAAGGAAAAATTGTTTGCTTTTATAATATCCGTCTAGCATCAATACCAATAACAAAAAATGATTTTGAGCTTTATGGTTGAGGGTTAGAGTTGACTTCAGTTTCTTACACAGATAGGTAATAAAGTTGAATAAAACAATAGCCAAACTACACTATAAATCTTCCTGACTTGAATGTGAATGAGAGCAAAAACCTGCCAGAAACTAATTATTATGGTGATTGATACAAATAAATACCAAATGTGGAGACTAATTTTATCTTTAAAATCTATTTATCTTTTTTTCCTCTCTCTCTGTGATGCTATTATTCTGAGCTTGGGAAAACGACGACTTCCTCTTAAGATTTGCTTTGAAAGTATTCCTATGTATTTATACCAAAGTATTCCTACAAATATTTATAGTCTTATTTCAATGTCAATGTCCCGTCCAGTAGATGAAGTCCACCTGTTATGTTTTTTGGGCCGTTGGTTATCTATCGACTATAGATGATTTGAAGGCGACTAGTTTTACACAATCATATTCAGTTTATACTCTGCATAAGAAAATAGCTTCCTTGTCCGTCGTCGATTGATTCATTACCACACAAGACTTAAACTTTTTTTGATTGTATTAAAATAATGTTGTTGCTGTTCGGAATTTGATACAGTCGCTTACTCTCATAAATATGTAAATCATTTACTTGGAAAGTAAATGGCTACCACTTTTGCTCGTCGTTTTACATTTCTATTCAAAGAGCACTTGTCTCACCACACTGAACAGAGTTTAAATTTTAAAAGTTGCTGGATGGATGAATGCACTTTTTAATTACGTTACATGAACATTTTATTTTAAATGGCCAATTTGTTGTCAAACACGTTGCTGATACACAACTACATCAACTGGAATGAAAGTGATGATATAAAGAGCCAGGATTGGACTGTCCTGATTGCAACAAAGAAGGGATGTTGTGGTTATATTTGGAAATTGTTGTTTCCCTTCTATCTGTTCATTGTGTGGGATACTTGAGATAGGTAATTTGCCAAAATTACTCTTGCTTCCAATTGCAGGAAATATTAGGTACATAGATGAAAACTTATTTAGCACTAGTTTAGAGTGATAGGGTTGTTTCCCACGTTTTTTTTGCTTTTGCTTCATCAGAACAGTCCATTTGCAAATATATTTCTACTGACAGTAAAGTTATCATTAAATTTAATAAGGGTATGAGGGATCTTGTCAAATACTTTCATCAAAATTTTCTCTTACCTTCACCATTTCACTGCAATGCATACGCCCACCTATGATTTATTTTTTTTTTCGTCCTCTCTCTCTCTCTCTCTCTTCGAAGTCGTAGTTTCAAGTCATTTAGTTGAGCGTGGGAGCCAAATTTGAAACTGCTTCTTGTCAGGATTGTATAATACAATAATAGTAGTTTTTATCCCTCCTCTACCCTGCATTATGTATGGTTTCAGGAATTATACACTGTATAAAAAAAAGATCGTTACGCTTCTTGAGTGTAACTCTTACATTCGAAGACGATGACAAACACAAAAACCCTTTCCCTCATTCAACTGTTGAATGAAATGACAGTATACATATGCAAAAATTAACATCCATTTGTTTAATTTAATCATGGTTTTTGGAAAAAAAAACTGCTTGTAGGATTTTTAAAAATGATGCGATTGTTACTCTTCCAATTTCACTTCTTTAGAATTCTTTTTGGGACCCGCCATGAGTCCGTTCCATTTCCATACACGTGCTGCGCACGCGCACGGCGTCTATTGCTACAAGCGCCGAATTCCACTTGGATTACAATTCGAAACATCTTGTTCGTCTTTTTTACAACCTGACATCGGGAAAAAAACTTCATTGGACATCCACTACAAATTATTTTTTTAGCTAACAAAAGAAATGGAGTGGATTTCAGGATTGTCATCTAACATGGTTACAGTGTATGGAGGCCATTTCTAGGACACACTTACCGAATTTCTGATATTTACCTGTATGAAAATAAGGGTAGCATAACACTACAAATGCTTACTGTATATTAGCTACTTGAAATGGATGGGGAAGTTCTACTCCCAAAGTTGTAATTTTTTTTTCATCTTCACTTAAATTTAAGTGTGAACAAAAAAGCCACACGGTTAATTCGCAATTATTTCTCTTGAGTGAATGTAGGTAAGAAAGTCTGTGGTGACAAACTTCTTTAAGGATTTATCACATCTACTGGAACAATGAGTTTCCCACGCTTAAAAGTAAACCTTTCCCCCCTTTCTTCTTCTCTAAATACATTATGCACAAAAAACGCCCTTATATATCATTACAAGACATAATTGTTTCTTCTTGTCTTATTTTCCTATGTTAGAATAAGCTTCAAACTACAAATTACATATAATACTAATAAAAGAGAATTTAAAGATTTCTTAGTAGACTATAGTTTTTTTTATACAGTATGTGGATTTTAACAAATATCACTGTAGTAGATCTTCCATGTGCTGTTTCAGTATGAGTACAAGTTCATTTTCCTCTCCAAATGCTTGATTACTACCAACCCCAATGCTGCCAAATAGGCATTTGTTTACCAAATCTCATGTGGACTAATTATGTCATTCCAGGTACTGACCCTTTCATGCTGTATTTTGGAGTGAAATTTTATGCGTCTGATCCATGTAAATTATTGGAAGAAATAACGAGGTAAACAAACTCCTTTGCATCAACATTACTGATATATTATACAACAAAGAGTGCAACACATTTCGATTATTACTATGGCCGGTGTGTGTGCCTCTCTCTCCCTCTTTCTCTTTCTCCGAATATCAATCAGAATATTAATAACTGGATTTCAGGGATGACATTTTGCTATCATGTGTATTTGCTATTAGGGTGTTGCTCTCTTGTTTTTTTTTCTTTTGATTCTTACTTTTGATTCTACAAGCGACTTAATTTAAATTCTTTTTGTCAGTTCTCCACGTAAGAATTTTCATTAAAAATTATCATCTGTTCATTAAAGGTACCAGTTTTTTCTTCAAGTCAAGCAAGATGTACTGCAAGGAAGGTTACCTGTGGCTTTTGACTTGGCGGCTGAACTAGGAGCATATACCGTCCAATGTAAGAAAGCTGCAATTATTAATTATTACAAGTATTAATTTTTTCTCTCGTTTTGAAAAGAAACTCGCCAATTTAAATACTATACTCACAAAATGATTACAGAAATCAAATTGTAAGATTGGCTTCGAAATTGATGCATGAACTGAGTTAAAAATTCCATGCATTGATGCTAATTTTTACAGTCTGCCTCTTTTTTACAACTCTCCGGGCGTTGTGTAAAGAAACATGTTTTTT
>JAAFCE010006668.1:13326938-13466515 GCA_013389805.1 Trigoniulus corallinus
CAATATAGCATATTACAGAAATTATGGATCATCTCGAAATATTAAATGAATCGTCTTTTGTCTTACAGCTGAACTTGGCGACTATGATCCAAGAAGGCATCAGCCTGGATACGTGACTGAATTTAGGTTCTTAAGTCATCAAACTACTGAATTAGAAGCTCGAGTTACTGAATTACATAAAACGTTGATGTAAGTTGTTACGATAAAGTGCAAAAAGACATACAAGGACCTACTTATGCACAAGCCAGCATTTAATAATTATCATTTCGGGGTATGATCAATTTCAGTGGTCAGGTTCCAGCAGTGGCTGAATTAAATTATTTAGAAAAAGTGAAGTGGTTGGACATGTATGGGGTGGATCTTCATCCAGTTTTGGTAAGCCGGAAAATCTTGACCTCACTTGGAAATTTTTTTTTTCGTTGATGAACTCGGTTACTCCATCTGTCTTAGTTATATAAAAGTTTTTAGTTGATGATGTCGACTGGTTGATAGGATAAGGATAATGGTGATTGAAAACAACATTCCTAAAGTAGTAGATTTGAAGACATGTTGCAAAAACAATAATATAGAATTAGTTGTCTGATAGTGGGACTCACTGTTAAAGTTACTTACAACTTGTTTATGAAAAAAGTTCATTGCATTTCTAAATAAGACATTTTTTTCAGAAACGTATCAGATATGTTACTTTTCTTAATGTGAAGAGATGAACGTTAGGTGGTTTGACCCAGACCTTTCAGTTATTCTTTTCACCACTACAGTGACCGGTTACACCAGTCAGAATGGGTAACCTCCCAGTATTATTAGAATTTAAATATATGCAAATATCCCCCTCCTAAGTTCTGTCAAGTTAAGATCTATAAATATTGACAATAGTGAATAAAGTATGCATCTTAAAAAGTCGAACTTTATAAGATGAAATTTGTCATTAAAAATTTTCAAATTTTTTGACTTGTACAAATTTTACTTGTGCTCCATATGTACAGTACTTAGTGGATGTTGAATACTAAATTAACACAAGACAGCCACACTTTAAATCGGGTTACAGGGACAATAGTTAGCTACAGAGTGGGTAAACCCAAAAAATTAAATAAAAATAGAAGTCATGTCATGGACTTTAAAGAATTCACATAAAACTGCAGTGAAAGAGAGTCAATTATTATTTATATCACCCACAATAAGACAATGCAAATGTCAATATACTTAATTTTAATTTACCACAAAAACCTCTTTTTTCTAAACAGAGCACTAAATCTAAAAGTAAACCAGAAGTCCTCGTCTTACCTGTTTGTTTCAAAACAGGCCCTTCGAAACCTAATTTGGCTGTCGACTGTTATTAAGCTTACAGACCCAAGTTGATATTTAGGTGATATGGCCTGTTATGAAAAGAGAGGAGGGGCTAGTTTGCTCCATCTCAGGGCTGACGCTTATTGAGAGCAAATGGGGATAGAGGTAGACCAAAGCAAATATAAGAGCAGGTCGTATGGCGGGATATGATGCTATGTTGGGTGGATGGGGACCTGGTTGGAAATAGAATGGGATGGAGGGTAAGCCAGAACTCGTAAATCCGACCCTGCCAGGACGGCATAACGAATGAAGATAATTACAAATCTAAGTTGATAAATAGGTCTAATAAGAATCAAGTATTAGGATGATAAAGCATGAAATAACGGCTTTGGACTCGCAATAACAAACTCCCATTGTGTCAAATTAGTCATTAGTAAGATTTTTAGTGATTAGCATTATACTGTAGCAATTGTTAGCTAATGTGTATCATAAAGCAGTTCCTAAAAAACCATCAAACTGCAACATCACTCTACAGGACAACTTAGTAAAGTGAAAGACAATTTTCATTCATCTGTGGTCTTGAGCTACTTTTTAAAACTTCCAGACATTGACGACCTATTAATAATTACTTCCAGTTTTTTTTAGACTGAAAATCATATAATTGTTTTTTCAGCTTTACTAATTCGTAAAGAAGGACAGGCTAACTATATTTTTATCCGTGACCTTGTATTTAAATATAATGACCCAAGTAGTTGAGATGTACATCCTAATCATATGCAAATTGATGTCCTTAAGCAAAAGGCCTTGTAATAGCATTAAAATAATAGTGATACTGAATTGACTATAAAAATATAGCTAACGCGATGTTAAAAGTCAATTTATCAAAGTAACGACTTCTCAATTGCCTTATCTATCAAATATTAATTAAAAGTTATTTCCGTTAACTTTGGTGATGACATATCTATCTTGCCTTGAATATTAAAAACAACAGCTTATATAAAACTAAAAATCTATCAGAATAATATCTTGAGTATGCTTAATGATTGTTTTATGATTCAGTACTAAATGTGGTACACGTAGGCAGTAATGTCATAAAACGTTTAAAGGATATTTAACAAAAACAAAAATAATAACAGGTTGATTTTTGTCACTCACATTATCTGGAATGTGGAAGTAGTAATTTTCAGAGATTAATAGAAATCACAATTTAAATGTCACGCATCGATTTTATTAATAGGGAGAAGATAATGTGGAATATTTTTTGGGCCTAACTCCTAGTGGCGTCATTGTTTTAAGGAACAAGACAAAAGTTGGAAATTATTTTTGGTATGAACTTTAATTTTATAATATTATATAATAAATATGATCACCATTTCTGTATTAAAAAGTTTGTTTTGTACCGTTCAGGCCAAGAATTACCAAAGTGTATTTCAAGGGAAAATATTTTATGTTAAGAGTTCGAGATAAAAATGTAAAGAAAAAGAATTTCGTATAATTTTTGTTGCTCAGATCAATTTTTAATTTTACTCTTTCTTTTGACAGAATGATGAAAGTACTTATGGGTTTGAATTGCCATCAAAGCAAGCATGTAAGCACTTATGGAAATGTTGCGTGGAGCATCATGCATTTTTCAGGTAAATTTAATAATAATAATAACAGCAACTTGTTGTAGAGTCAACGAAAGTTTTAATGAAATCAACATTTTTGTGGTGATTTTTAGATTAACACAAGTCAATTCATCGAATTCTGGAAAAAATTTTAGTCTAACTTCACGTTTTAGGTACAGGTGAGGCTCGTAATGTAAAAAGCCAACTTGAAATGTCAGAATTTAATGCATCTATCTGAAATCGTGATACTAAAAACTTATGGATTAATTCTGATGTTTTCAGTGGCAGGACAGAAAGACAAGTGCAATCAGAAATTCAACACCAAAACCGTTTGCAACCTCACGTCACGAGAGTAGCAAGTAGGAGATATCAAAGACGACTTGGACAACCTGACGGAATCGATAGTAAGTAAATAACTGTCATATATACTTGTGTATTAGGCCCAGGTGTGGCATGATTAACCATTGGCCAACAGTTCATCCATAGAGCCTAACTTCCTGGTGTGTCTTCATCTATCTCCTTTATCTTACTGTGCCATGAGGGCAGGGCAGATAAAGAGGAGATAGGTTCTACTTGTAAACACGCTTCATTAGCGTAGTTGAACGAATTTTTAAATATCTCGGTGGTGCAGTGGGCAGGATGCTCGGTAACTGCGTCAGTGGTTCTAGGTTCGATACTGGACCGAGGTGGGTTGGCTTGTTTCGGACGAGAGAGCGAGAGAGAGGCCCCGAGTGCGCCTTCTTTTGGATTAGAAGTAAAACCGAAGTCCCGTGTGCTGTATGATGGCATCCTCTCTACTATGCAACGGGTAGATGGGGCAAAATTCTCAGGTGTAGGAGCTCGGTGGAGTGCCCCAAAGAACAGTATACCGAAGATAAATAAGCATAGGGGTTGCAGCTTTGGTCGGCAGCCGGCTACGGAAAAATGCACAGTCTAATATGTCAATCAGTGTCCATTCGGAGGGACAAAACGGGTACCCAACCTTGTCATAGGCGGGAAAAGGATTAGGAGTTGTCATATGTAAAGAAACAAAAATATCAGTTTTTAAAAGTACTCTTCCTGATTTATAGATAGTTTAAAAGAAGACAATAACAAAGAAAATGAACAACTGGATACCAGATCTAATTTATCAATACCTCAACCAATTAACTTGTGAGTTAAGACAGCAGTCATTAATGGAAATTCAAATGGCTTTTCAGTAAACGTAAATATATTTCGTACAGACCTACAAGTATTTATAAATCAGCATCAATGCCAAGTTCGCTGCCTCTTGCGGATTCTCCTCGAAGTACAAGGTCAGCACCGTGGGAAGATCCTAGACAGAGGTAAATCAGTATTTTTAACAAACTGACAAATTGATATGGTTTAGTATTACCTAAAATGAATCAAATAATGTAAATGATCTTATCTTTATCATGTTAATTTGCTGGTTGATAACCCTGTAGAGGTCTGTTTTCGTCATCTACAAACCCATCTCCACGATCTGTGAGAAGCGCTGGTTATAAGTCATCATCTCGAAACCATGGCCACCACAGGTCTCCTTCAGTAGAGAGTGAAGACGGATATAGTAGCCGAAAGAGACGGTAATCAATGTTAATTTCATTTAAAAGGAAGCTCAAAAAATGTATTCGTTAACTTATTTTCTCCAAACAATCGATCACTTTGTAGGCATCATCATCATCATCACCACCACCATCATCACCACCGTAGTAATCGCAACTCTGATAACGACAGTGAGAAGTCACAAGGATCCAAATGCAGTCATTCACACTCCAAGAAACACAGGTATTGCTCCGGCGATCCAATATCTTTCTTCTGACTTTACAACTATGGGATTTGGTAAATGCGTTTCTTACCTCGTTTGGCAATTACTATACAATCACAGAGAGAGGTCAACATCCCGCAACTGTGAGAGTGGCAGCGAGTCAGAATCGTCACAAAAACATCGGCATCGCAGCTGCAGACACAAGTAAGGCTTCAACATGTCCAGTGTGAAACGATGTCCACTGTTAATCTAAATGGTCTTAAATGAATAGGTCAAACAGTAATTATGAGTTAGTAGACTCTGAAGCTCAATGGAAAGAAGTGCAGAGGCAGCAGAAAGTTGGACAGAGTACCAAACCTCAGAATGCAGTCATTAGAGATTTATCTCAAGCAAGAAAAAGCGGGTTAATAATATTGTTGCATCTGTAGTAATAATGAAATTGAAACGAATGGTAATTAACTATTACTACCGCATCTATTTATAGGTATATGAATTCTGGTATGGAAAGTGAATCAGAAGCTAATTTTATGCATCGACGGAAACATAGAAAGTAAATCATCTTTGAGATGCATATTGATGTTTGTTCAATAGAGGTTGTCATCATCATCATAGTAATGCATCTAACTCTTTCTTTACCAGGCATCGATCACGGTCTCGTTCACCTTCAGACAGTAAAAAACATCCACCTGATGAGCTGAAAAAACATTTTGAGTGAGTTAATTAGATGTAGCATAAAAGCAAACTTTTTTTAAAAAAACAAAATATCAGACACTACAATGTAATTTATAAATACTGCAGATACAAACTCGTGGAATCAACAGGCATGTCAGACGATCAGTTAAAAGATATTCCATACACTAAAGTGGAGTAAGTAAGGCCTACGAAAGCTTTTAATCAAATGAATGTCATTAGAATGACCACAGGAATGACCAGAAAAGTTCAGAAGTGTTTGAATTTAACAATGATTTTCTGTTGGTACCTTCCAGAACTGATGCCAAACCATACAAAGTTAAATTCTCTCCAAATTCAAGGCAGAAACAGCAGCAAAGAACTGGAACCTCTCGATCTTCAAAAAGGTTCAACCCTTTTACTGTTGAAATGGCGCAGAAATAAAAAAAACAGAGTCGATAATGGGCCATATTGATTACATATTTGCAGCAATGCATCTTCTGATCAGAAGATCCCATTGTCAGTTGAAGACGAAGATGGACCTCCGCCACCTTACACTCCCAAAATGCCTTTTGGATTGTTACCAAACAGTAGTAGTAAACCATGTTCTACCTCCAGCCCTACCTCTTCGGTAAGGTCAAGTCAAACTGTGAGGAACGGGTTAACTAACGTGGGATTTCACAATTTGGATTTGCTGCCAAATCACCACTATCAACAACAGTCGTCTTCAACAGCGGAGGGAAATGCTAACGGCCGGTCGGGCACAAAGGTAAGAAATTCAAATTAAAACACACACGTACACACATACACATTATTGTATGCACTGATAGGACACGGTTTGCTTTTGGGTCTCTTTAACTTTACAAGAGGTAAAGAGAAAATTTACAAAAAAAAAAAAAAAACGCACTAATCAATGGCACTTCTGCATCGATCTGGGGCTACTGTGGGTTTTGTTTTTCCACTTTTATTTTGGGAGATCTTTGGATGTCGATTCTATATGGTTCAGCTATCCTCACTGTTGTGTTCCTCTTTTTTTATTTGATTGTTTCGCCGGGTGCTCTGGGGAAATTCAACTGCTTAATTTAAAAATGCAAGAGTATCACACCACTGCCGCTACCACCAGCGGCAACAGCAGCAGCACCACTAATTTTCTGAATTACTCTTCTTAGTCGATTATAATTTCCAATGTGAAACAAAGAAATATGAGGGATATTGATTGCATAATGGGGCTATTTTCCGTTTAAAACACCTAGTTCGTGTTTCTGGAAAATTCCAGTAGTTCTTCCAAATAAAGATCGAGGAAAGCTGCCATACGTACATCGCACAAAATGCACTGATAAGCAAACACACGCTGCCTGTAACTGACACAGTACGAGCC
Source organism: Trigoniulus corallinus (assembly GCA_013389805.1). Taxonomy (NCBI): domain Eukaryota; kingdom Metazoa; phylum Arthropoda; class Diplopoda; order Spirobolida; family Trigoniulidae; genus Trigoniulus; species Trigoniulus corallinus. The sequence goes on from JAAFCE010006668.1 coordinate 13,333,642, forward strand.
AAGTGCGACAGATCATATTAATTTCACATCGCTTTCATCATATACTAGCAATCATCCAATCTAGAAGACAATATGTTAAGTGCAAACAGACTAGCAATTCATCACGAGCACTCCGACTCAGGCCTCGGCACGGAAAGTCACGATACTCAAGGCAGTAACAGGTTTGCACATTGTTGATTCTTGACTGTCAGCACTAAGTCAGTCAACCTACCTACTCCTTTTACCTCTTTACACTCGCTCTTCTTTATTGCAGTGGTCACACATCAGGTAGCTACCAGAGTAGTGCAAGCCAATCTCCTAACCACATAATTGCTGAGGTGTCTGTCTCTTCATCAATGTCGTCATCATCATCGTCGTCCTCATCTTTTTCGACAAACGTCACGACTACTGGACCTCATTCTTGTCAGAATTTCGTAACGTCCTCAGCACCATCTCAGTCTCTGAAACAAATGAACAGCACGAACTTTTATGGGGATTATGATCACCGTCCTCAGATTCGAACCTTTCACCCCGCTGCTCCTAATTTTGGTCACTATAATGGCAACATGTGGTATGGACCGTCGGTTCACGACCATCGACATAATCCAAGTGGTTCACAGAGTGGCACCGCGCCTGTGATTCAAAATCATCAGACACGAGCAAAGATGAATTTGGTAGGCACTCACGGTTACAGTCAGAATCAGCATTTTGCAGCTGTACAGCATCAGCAACATCGTCACCAGCAGCAGCCTGCAGTGGTCATGCAGCAGGGACCTCCTCAGGTACTCGAAACCGGCAGTAGTTATTCTGGACCTTATAACCAAAGACAAGTGAATGGAATGATGCTGCACAGTACTGGACATCATCACCATTTTCCACAGAATAGTCATCACCTGACCACCGGCAGTTCCTCTTCGGTGCCTTCGCATGCAATTTCTGTTCCGTCTTTGCTGCCAAACCGGCAACCACTCGGTTATGGGAATTCACCGGGTTTTGATTCACTAGGGTCAAACTCCAGAATGGCCTTCAGGAACCATGCTGCTGCTGCTGCCGATGTGCACATGTATGCCCAGAGGCATAACAGAGTGATGGCACCGCCTTTTTCGCAACCGAGTGCCGGTTACCCAACGGTAAATTTAAAAATAAATAATTAAAAAAAAATGAGAGGTTTCATGGTGACGACTTTTCATGTTTTTATCATATTTACCTTGTAGAGTTATAATTATAACTGGTCTTCGGTGTCGTCGCCATCGCCGCAGCCGTTGCCGTCACAAAATTTCGGACCGGTCAAGCACATAATGCCAAATATGAATGACAAGAATGTGAGTGACGTTCACCTGGAGGGCGTTGCGAGGCAAACTGAAAATAATCACGAAATGAGTACAGAATTGTAAATATTACACAACACATGTAAATGACTCATTGCTGTTTTCATTGCACAACATAATGACAAATATATAAGAAAAAGTCGATTTTGTTTGTAAATATTTTGCCATTTTTAAGACAATTTGAATAGTATTTAATTTCGTAACTCCTATTTTTGTTATTATAATAATAAATTAATTTTCTTGATAGCTGTCTTGCAGTCCCGTGATTTAGTCGATTGCATTTTAAAAATTACGTACCTTTCTAATATTGGTTAACCGTTAAAGAGTCACACACAGCTTGACAGCTGATGAAGAAGTTCCCAACTTCCAGACCTCTTCCTGTCAGGTACACTACTACAAAGTACACAAGATATACGGTACATAAATCATCATCATCATGCCCTTATCCCACCTGGTACAGGGTCGGGTCTGAGGGTTCTAGTCCTCCACTGCCTTCTATCTCTCATCAGGTCCCCGTCCACCCCCGCACACGCTACAATATCCTTACGGACAACCTACTCCCACGTCTGCTTCGGTCTTCCCCTGCCCCGGGTGGCTCCAACCACCTGCATTCCAGATATGGACCTAACGAGCTCCTCCTCCCCTGTTCTCACTACGTGTTCATACCACCTCAACCTATTCTCCCTCATTTTTCCGCAATGTCTCGGCTACTGGCATTCTATTGACGTGGCTCTTCCTCACTGCCCCCAATACTCTGATCCATAGAGCATCTGCCCCGAAAACTTCTCTTTCAACTTGATTGGGACCCCTCCTATCAGACAGGACGCCAACAATCCCCCACCCATTCTCGGGGTCAGATCTAAGTATATCTCGCCATTGTTTTGGAACGTTGATCCTAAGCACTTTACCTTTTGCACCTTCTTCTCCTGTTCGCTCCTAGCGAGTACGTCGCCATTATTTTCCTCTCCTTCCCAATTGAAAGTTAACTCTGCCAAGTTGGCCTACCCCACCGAGGCGGACCGAACAGGAGGGTTTATCAAATTGCGAAAACCCACTTGACTCCAACGTACACCAAATTCGGGGAAATTCAATCGACTTACAGTAGTAATGCAAGAAGATGGACGACACCAAATCTGAAGAGCGACGAATTGCGTTGGGCACACCAGTTCTCGTCTAATCACTGAAGTTAAGCAGCGCAACCCCAGCTAGTACTGACATGGGTGGCCGCTTGGGAAAACTGGGTACTGCTAATACCCAAAAATCGTCGCATTAGTGTAGTGTCTTTGCAATCTCTGCATAAGAACTATGCTGTAGACGGGGCTCTAATGACCTTTGTAGTTGAAGGGCCCTAAAACACCAACAAACAACAACCAAATCTGAATTGTTTACGATTTAACAGTTAATTTATTGTCTTTATTAAGTTAAAAATTCAAGACATAAATGAGACAATGAGGACCTCACATTCAAGATGAAGATGGTATCAAAGAGTAAACGATAGCCAAAATTATCTTGGATATGTTAACGAGTGCACGAAAGAAACTATGTATACATATATACATACTTATTAAAAAGTAAAAAAACATCCAGTAAGTTACACATTGCCACCATTTATAAGGAAACCAATGTCTTAGGAGGACAAGTTTTGGAGAAAAAAACGACATTTTAAGAGATGCTAAAATGAAAAATAACAAAAATCCTCAACCATATGTACAGTCTTATTTTATTTCTAAATATTACAAAAAATGTATTACACAACCAAAAATCTTGCTAAATTTATTTTCAAAGTAAAAAAAAGGACCAAACGGAATTTGAACAATAGCAATAAATGTGTAAAAATATCGAAATATATATATACAGAACGAGAGAGCAGTAAAGCAACATCCAGTCACCTTTCACCTCAACCTTAATTTGGGATATTTTTTACACAAATACCGGAATCGGACAACTGAAAATAATATTTTAAACTTAAAAACTGGAGAGAGAGAGAGAATCGTGTGTCACTCGTAGACAAGCACAACGTTGTCAATCACAAGTATTTTACTCTTGAAGGAGAACAAAAAAAAAAGGGTTGCGCGGGCGTCTTATTAAAAACAATAAAGACAATAAATATGCTAAATTAACTGAAAACAAGTCTTTTTTATCAAGAAAAATAACGCTGTGGATTAAGAATTCAACCGATTCTTAACATCCCATCTAACCGCATTACAAATGACCACGGAGTGACCAACAACAACAGGACCGAAATCATAACAGGACATTCACACCATACTTTTCACAAGACTACAATAATCAAACATAATGCAAAACAAAAAAAAATATTTATCAGTAACCATTAAACATTTTAAACTCTGTCGTTAAGAAATTAACCAACTTTTAAGAAAAGGGGGAAAGGACGTACAAATTTAGCCATCACTACCTCCTTTCGTTGGAGTAGTAGCCGGTGTTGTTGCTGCTGTCCCACTTAAAGATGGATCATTATTACTCTGAACACTTAATTTTCTTTTCGACCGAATAAATGCCATTCCATGAGTCCTCATGTGAGTTCTCAGAGTTAATTCATTATCAAAACTTATGAAACATACATTACATTCCAATGGATTGACCAATTCCTCTTGACCGTCATTGGATCCACTGCCATTATTGACCGGCAGTGCAGTAACTGGAGTTCCGTCCGTACTTCTCACTACATGATTATAACGGTGCTCCACAAGAAACGAGTCCAAATTCTTGATTTTGTGAGTGAGCGTCAAATGTTTCCTCAGAGATGGTTCCACCACAAAACAGATCCCACATTCCAGACACTGGAATGAACCGGATTCCGTCTTGTGACTTGGGATATGGGTCTGAAAATGATCGCGATCTTTCGTCCGAAAGTCACATTTGGCACACGAATAGTAGTCATCAGAGAGCGAGTTCGTTTTGGGACATTTCTTAACACAAGTCGGTTTGTCCTCCTCTCCTTGCCCCTCTTCTTTGTCTCTACTACTACTACTACAACTACTACCACCACCACCTTCCTTTTCATCAGCACTTTCCTCTGTCCTAGTGTCCTCCGCCTGTGGAGAAGATCTGGCCTTCCGTTCAACGTCTTCCTCAACTTCAACTTTGACATCCACCGACGGATATCCGCTTGTCTCATTGCTCAGATCCTCTGAAGCCGGGCTACCCTCTGCAGCTGTTGCTTTAAGGTCATTCTGGTTGTCAGTGCACAACGATAAGGGTTCTTTCGCTTGGTCATCCTCAAACTCGGAAGTAGGTGGTGGTGGAGGAGGAGGTGGTGGTGGCAACGGTGATACTGTTGCTATTGCGTGCACTTCCTCCATGTGCTTTTTGAGCAGCGACGATTTAGTGAACGTCCCTTTGTCACACAAGGTGCATTTGTGAAGAAACCTCTTCTTATTGTTGGTGTCATGGACTGAATGAATGTGGCGCATCAAACTTTTCTTGTACAGATACTGACAATTGCATCTATCGCACTGAAAACTTGACAAATTGTGCTCCGTGCGCCAATGACTGATAGCACTTTCAGATTCTTCCAACCGTTCTCCACAATAGGCGCACCTGAGCGGGTAAGACATGTTGTTGGCATGGTTCTCAATGTGTCTGGACAAGGCCAACTTGGTGCTAAATACTAAATTATTGCATAGTGTGCATACCAAGGTACCCTCTGCCAAATGTTTATGACCATGTTTGGCCATGGAGTTAGCATCTGGAAGGAATTCCTGGCACACAGCGCATCGTGACTTCACGTTGTCAGAACCGTGGCATCGCTGCCTGTGTACGTTGCACGCGTGTCCAGTCTGAAACTCACGACCACATTCATTGCAGGCATACGAACTGCCATTGGACAGTAGGCAAGACTCCAAAGTCGATTTCAGGGTCATGGTGGAGCTCACGCACCCATGAGTCGAAAGTGACGTCTTGTTCCCAATTGTACCAACTTCTGGAGAACGACTAGGACTGGCTTTCATCAGGAGTCTGTCAGAAGTTACTTTTACGGTCGGATTATAGATTCCGTGGCTACGTTGTTTGTGAACCCTCAGTCCGACAGCGCTGTTAAATTCCCGACCACATTCACAGGTCGTCTCAGCAGCCGACCTGGAAGGACAGTTCACTTTTTTAACCGTATAAATAGGAGTGCTATTGTCATCTGACTTTTGCTCTTTCAGTGACAAAATTATTCTGGGTTTGCCACTCGTTTCAGAGCTTGCAGTACCAGAAGAGGACAACGAATAATGGCTTTTGGATGTGACGCCAGCTTTGGAAGTCAAACATGGCATTTTGCAGTTTGTCGACTTGTTGGGATGCACCTGCAGTCTCTTTTTAGGAAGTTTCAACTGCCTCTTATCCGAAACATTTTCCAAAAGCTTGTCTCTATCGCTAATGGCAGTGTTGCTGAAAAGAAGAGGATGCTGTTGCTGCAGATGCACATTCAACATCACTTTTGAATCAAATAGATGATTGCATTCAATGCACCGAAATATAAATCGAGTCGTTTTTAAAACCTCTTGAAAATGATTTTCTAGGTGATTCTGCAAAACGTCGTTACTCTGAAACACTACTTCACACAGAGGACACTTACGGATGGTGGAACACTGTAGACCATCGACCAAATGGACCATTTTACGATGAGCATCAAAAGTGGATTCAGCTCTAAAGGCCATTGGGCAAGCCTGGCATTTGTAATACGACTCACTGTGGTTGGTGATGACATGATGTCTCAACTGTTCAGGCGTTACCAGCAGGAAGCTGCAAGCCGAACACTTGAATCCTACAGTGCGAGAATAATGAAAGCACTCCAGCGATAAATGCCGTTGGAAACTCTCCCACGTTTCTGACACATTCTGCCCACACTCTGGACAAACGAAGGGCTTACTCTGGGAATGAATTCGTTGATGAGAAGCAAGACTGCACAACGAAGGACAAACCATATTACATTTGGTGCACTGGGTATTGTTTTCAGAAGGTGATACTTGGCCGCTATCGAAATGTTCCTGAAGACTCGTAAGGGAACCATACTGCTGCTGGCACTCGTGGCATTTGCACCTGATTTTTGAGCTAGAAATAACAGGTTTTGAAATCTTTAAGACCCCACTGCTAACCGATTCCGTTGGCACTATGGTCGAGGACAAACTGGAAGAAACAGATTTTGATGGATCTGGCGAAGTAGACACGGTCGAGGATAGTTCATTAATACACGGTATCAGTTCGCGAGGAAGAGGACAAATAGCAGCTTGTCTAATATCTGCCACCTGATTCCTGTCATGATGAACACGAACGTGCCCCAAAAGCGTACAGCGGTTATAAAATACTAGCAGTTTCTTGCAAGCATTACAGTTAAACGTTATATACACACTTCGCCTCTGCAAATGTTGAGAAAGACTCGATTCCAGCCAGAAATGATCACCACAATCCAAGCAGCGATATTCTTCATTTGGAAGTCCCAATCTTAATCTTTCAGGTGGGGGAGATGATGGCGTAAAAGGAGGCAGAACATTTGTACTAATCTGATAGGCTATATCATAATTGAGGGATTCCATGGAGGACAGGCTCTCCTTCATGCAAGAAGTATCCATGGAGCAGTTGGAGAGTGAAATGGAGTTCTCTGTGCCGATAGACGCCCTTTTAAATAAATCCGGAATTGATTTGATCATGGTGTCAGTAGTGGGCATCGACCCTGATGATGATGAGATATACGATGCCATGCTACAAGGCGTCATGTTGGTAAGAAGCTTTGGTACAAGCGACGGCCCTGCAAATCTTTTCAAGCTACCAATCTTCCGTCTCTGTTGTCGTACTCTGGTCGCCTTTCGTTTATAACTTGATAAAAGTTTAATTACCGGTTTTAGTCCTTTCCCTGAAACATCAATGTGAAGTCTGTATTTCAGAAAGAAACGTTATCAACAATCATATAGTTCCTTCTTTCGGTCACAATTTTGGACACGAAAGCAATTCGGTCGATTTTACTCTGTCGCAATTCAACATCTGCAACTGTGCACACTTCATAAACTCTAAATTTCGGCTGGTTCAAATTATTTCATATTGCACGACAGGTATTAACAGATAAATCTCTCAAAGACTCATCACTAGTTTAATTTATGTTTAGAGTTTACAAAACATTTTGGGGAGTGGGGGGCGCTAATACACAAATAGTCTGTGACACAATCAATGATCACGCAACTTTTACCTTAAATAACTACGACCAAATGGACTGGTCTGAAATATGACTTAGAGTACGTAGCAATTAGCAAATTCATATCTGTTAATTAACTGACAAGGCTGACATAAATAGGTTAAAGATGGTAGGAAAAGACTGATCAGTATGTAGATTGATATTTCCACGCGATGGGTATAAATAAGCTTCAACACAGAAACGAAAAACGTATAACTATAAATAAAACAACCAGAGTTCTTTTCCATTATATAAATTTTGTGAAATTTACCTTTATTTAGACTCTCCGTCTCCATATGATATTTGGCATTCGAAGTCTTCACTCTGACATTATCACACTCTCCATTTACCAGTGAACACGTCGTTTCTAAATCAAATAAATGAAAGTGAGGAACGTTCGTCTCAATCTGACTGCCAATTCACGTTAAAAATAATCAAAAATATTAAAATGGGCACCACAGGATGATGTCGGTCCATCTTCCGCATCCCCTTGCTTCTTCTCCATTTCCACGCATTCCTTATGTAGGTCTGCAGTACAACTGCTATTAAAGGAGTCATTTTCTTCTGCACTTGTACCGGTGGTCACTGAAGAAGGTTCTCTGGTCGATAAATCAGGGATATCATAAGCTGCTAACAATTCTTCAAAACCTGGGGCATGATCTTCGCTTGTCATCTTGCTCTAAAACGATTTTTATTTTTAAATGAGTTCTAAATACATTTTACTATTACTGAAATAATACAAAGTATATTTTAGCTACATAGGGCGGATATAAAAAAATAAGCATTAGCTAGAAAAGATCGATTAGGCATAATGAAAGGTGATCAAACGAAATGGAGATTAACAAGATTATCACCATCAATTTCTCATTTTTATACATTTATTTTCGAAGATAGTAAACTGGTTTCTATTATCGACAAATACAGAGAAATTATTTTGAAGATCACCAAGTCTATTATCTACTACAGTATATTATTTCAAAAGACGACACATTACACGCCATTGACTAAAGAAGATAAATTACAATATGAACAAATAAAAAAAACCATATGGATTTAATGATTTCTTCATCACGTTCTGCTTACGAAAAAATAACTTTCATCTTTAATGACAATGGTTTAAGTTAAACTCTTCAAAGCAAAGTGGAAGAAAAAACCTTTGAAAATACCTACTAACAAATTGGTTTTATGCCTCAAGCTGATAGATGGTCGACTAAAATGCCTGTAGCGTTTGACAAACTATAGCGAAATGGTACCAATATAACTGCGTGAATTAATTAGTGAAATTATCTATCTCGTTTAACGCACATGTCGATAAATGGAAATGAAAATTTCATTCCATTAATCAAAGATATACAGTAAGTAGTCAAATGGTTGATGAGTAACTGCAACTGCGACGTCAGTTTTCTCAAAGTAACCTTCTGCAGTTGCCAACAAGCATGTTAACATAACCGAGCTAAGGCTTCCAAAGAAATCAATACTTGTGACTCAGCAACGATTTAGTTTGATGTATGTGCAAAAATGTAATACCTGATTTAAACGTTTAGCTGAGTCTGTTTGTTTTTTCTTCAATATTCCAGCACTTTATATCGATAGATGATTATACTGACAATGTAACTTGTGTTCTTGGTCTTAAGGTTAGAAACACTTGGGTGCTTACCTCCACTTCTAACCTTCTCCTCCTCCTTTTATGTGTGCAGAGTTATGCTTCCAACTAGATTCTTTTCAAGTCACCACATTGATGAATGAATACCAATGGTTGCATGTTCGATTATGGTTTTTAGATATCTGTCCAAATAAAAGTTTTAAACGATTGTTGCATGGCTACACTATGCCTAACAGGCTTAATACACCTTTCATTATTCCAAGCGTGAGAATGTCACTCACACTAAAATGGATCCTAGAGCATTCTGGGATACATGGTTGGCATCTAGCTATTGTAAAAAGATATCAAGAGCTACTCAAAAACTACATTTACCTCTTGGTTTGAACACAATTTCGGCACCATTTACATCCACTTCTAATCTTCCATTCACTTTTCTTATTCGACTTTTTAAAATTCTAGTAATCGTAACGATATATATATTTTCAGAACTCACTTTTGTTTGTTCTAGAATCAAACTTGCTATCTGGAACATTTACCACGTGATCAAGAATGCCAGCCATTTCAGTGACCAATTGTTCCTTGTCGTACAGTCTCACTATCCGCAATTTGCAATTCAGAAATCCCTACCGCTCATATTTGATGATAGAAGAAGCCGGAAGAAATGGTGTTATTTATTTCATTAAAATATCAAGAGTCCATCGAAACATCAAGAAAAATTAAATGATCAAGTCCGCCGAAATGTGAACTTGTCATTTTGGTACCTAATTCGTTCACGGGATAAAACCTTTGCATTGACCAGGAGGCATAAGTAATTCGGGCACAGTAATTAATACCTCTCCTCCATTTCTGAAGTCAATATCTACTGGAACTAAACAAATAGTACTACAATTTGCACCTGCAATGTCTCAAATAATGACAGGGTACAGAACAATTTTAACGATGACAATGGAGACGACCATCATGACAGCAACATGTCCAGATGTGCCAAATTTGCACTCCAGGCTAGCTCATATGTCTCTACTTAGGCGCCGCACAGCCTTTTTCATTTTCCACCAGTCACATCAATAATTTAGGACCAGACTATTCGTCAAGCGAACCCCTCCCTCACTACTAAAAGTGATCTATAAACACCCCCTTATAATACAATATTTGGAGATCGATACAACTATAGAGGGCGTCTGCAAAGGCTCCTTTCCGGTTAGGTCGTAAACAACTACAATTCAACCATGTCACAGGATTTAAATAGTAGCTCAGCATCAGAAGTGAGTATATGAAGTTGTAAATTTCACATAGATCATTGTTCTTAGCTACTTATCTAACTCTAGCCTACAGTTAATGTTTAATACATTCACGAGACATTATATAAAGTCATGCTAATTACATGCATATATTTTGCCTATATATTTCCATTGTATTTTGACAAAGCATTCCAGAGATTCAGAGGGCAGCAGTGATTCAAGTAACGATGACATTCAATGGAAGCGGTCCAAAATCCACAAGAAACACCGCGCGGTTACGCAATCGGAATGTCCAGCTTTCACTTCCGAAGCCTTACAATTTTCTCAACAAAGAAAATTGTCCACGACGACTGTCACTGGACGTAGGAAGCCAAACTGCATTTGGAATAGCGTGCTTGCTGAACAAGATCTAGTAGAAGATTTAACGACTGTTGGAGTTCATACGGAACGGTATAACAAGAATCGAGGCTGTGAGAGTTATGACTACTCAATGAAGGACTGCTATGACACGGACAATCCCGTCAGACAGCAGCATTCCTCGAATATGAATTATTATAAAGAATTTGGTAGAAAACGAAACTTGAATAGACGTGTTCAGCAAAGGAAAGAGGAACGCTGTTACGGTTGTACTGAAAACGATTCTGACGAAAAAGTGACTGGCATTATTGCTCAAGTGTTAAAGGAACCGAAACTAGATTTAATTGGTGAGTCCATATTTTATCGTTAAGCTTATTATAGCAAAACTTAATTGCTTAATTTTATACTAATGATTTCAGAAAAATCGGTGAAATCCCTTGGCAAGAAAAAGGCTCTGGAACTTTTAAACAGGACTGAAGATATAGAGGAATGTGGAGGAATGATGACGGCAGTAGGGATAATAATATATTAATAAGTTTTTACTTGTGTAGAACGTTATGTTTGACTATAGTGCTAATTTCAGGATGGTTCAAGACGTCGTACTCCAGGTGGAGTATATTTGCTCCTTATCCGTCAAGATGATGATATATCCAAAGAGCACAAAAGTTGCATTTTTGGAGAAGACAAAAAACTCCAAGTCATGGCTAAGAGGGCCATAATAAGAGCAAAAAGACGTAAAGCTGTAAGAGATGCTGAAGACGCCAGTGGTATGCATATACTTTATAACAGCAACACCTGACGTAATGAAAGCTTCTATGAAGTTTTATTTCCGTATCTCATTGCAGGCAGTCTTACTCCACTACCAACTTTGGAAGAAATATTATTAAAGGAGAGCGAGAGCGCTGAAGCTATGAGTTAATAATAGTGAGAATTAGAGAATAGATCTATAGATGTTTAAAATGACGATAATGTCATGATCTTGTACATTTATCCAAAACTTTAATTTTTTCGCTATTAAAGCTGTTTCGACAAAAATGAAAAAAGCTTGTAGCTACACGAAACATCAGTGTTCAGCGTAACCCAAAAAATTCTTGGCCCCCATTAGTGGAAAGCACGATGATTGTGTTATAATTATTGTAGTTCGGTTAATTATTGTTACACCAACGGGTGGGGAAGTCGGCCAGCAGCCATGACGGGTCGGACCCTGTGGAGGCTGGTTACAGGTGAGGGGAGATTGGGTACTGCTAATTTCCCCACTCCTATGTTCCCAACTAACTACACACGTCGGTACATTAGTAATCTGACGAGAACTGGTGTGTCCAACGCAACTCAATTGGCGTTGACTTTGCTGTTGTCATTGCAGTGTAGAAAAATGTAGACAATTTTAAAAGAACAGTTCCTAGGTCCAACGAAATTATTTAAAAACAAAGAAAAAACTAATGAGATAATTGAAGAAAAAAGTAGATACCTCATGAAGGTACAGCAAACACACTGTATTTTTGAACATCCCACCCTTTTTAATTGCATGATTAAGGGTCGATTTAATAGTTAAAACCATTGACTAATGGTTAATGATAATGAAGAGTGAAACATAACAAATGCCATTTCAACGTGAAAGTAAATAGCCAATAAATAACAGGTGATTGGCTCCTTATGGTAAAGCTCAATTACAATAAATTTAATCTTTGCAACAACAAAAAAGTATGCCAGCTCCCTAACATTTATTGTAATTCGTTTTTTCCAGTAATTGTCACTCTTGTGACTAGAGATTGAACAGGCGATCATATCTTTTAACTCTCATGGTGTTAATTATTAGATGCTCTCACTGCTGTGGCCTTTTCTACAATGAAATGTCAAATTTTGTACAAGTTAAAAGCTACTTCCTCCAAAAGCACAACAGGAAAAAAAAAAGATTCATTTTAAAAGATCGAGAGACAGGTAGGTGCATTAAGGTTTAAGATAAATATATATATATATATATATATGTACACATCATATTATGGCAAATTATAATCGGCGTGTATTATTAACTGGAACATTAATAAAAAGTCCAGTCAGAAGAAATGGCTTAACCAATTACTTGGTTCAAACTTTCATTATTAAAAAAGTGTACCGGAGTTTCATTAAATGACTGATAAACCCAATATTCAAATTACCCATAAAACTGGATTTTAATATGGGGATTACCTTTCGCACCAAAAAAAAACGACCTTTGAAAAATAACCAATGAATAATCTACACACAACAAATTTCACATTAAATCCATTAATACTTTACAGGATACCACCTGGCCAGTGAAAGTGTCTTATATATATAAAAATAAAGACATTATGTGTAGGACGTACAATTAAAGATGTTCTTGGAGGTATTCCTCATCTAAATATTTGATAACACACTAGTCATTTGGGCCAGGGCAGTAAAGCATTTAGTTCGCTCGTTTTTCCCCCACTCTCGATAATGTGACATTTGTGAAGAAATAAACACAACTTGATGGAGGAGGAGGAGAAGAAGGAAAGAAATTTAACAAGTATTTTCAACAATGGGTAGACAGAAAAACGTAAATAATCTTATAACACAGCATGACGACGAATGAATGACGATCGCTAACCAAATAAGAATTGATCTCACTATCATTGTGCAATTACGAAGTCTCAAAATTCCATATAAAAATAAATAAAAAAACGATTGATGAATCATATAAGTTTAAGAAGGAAATCAGTGGGTACACGGTGTCACTAGAACAAAGAAATCAAGCAACATTTTTATTAAAAACTGCCAATTCTTCCAGGAAACTACTGTAGAGCTTCTGATATATTTTTGGCATATAACGCTCAACACTTTTATTATATACCAAATTAAACGCAATAGCCAACACATCCCAGTGTCAAAACTTACTGAAGATCTTTTCCGCTATTTCTTTAAATCTTAGTATAGTCATATCAGACCAAATTATCAACAGAAAAAGTTTCAACATCAATGCAACACCAACCTGTCATTCACGATTTCGTGCTTTTCCGTTGAAACAAATACGATGCTGGGGGAGTTCCAATAAAATGGACAGCTGAAGTCACACAGCACAAAAACACAACCAACAAAAACTATGTCTGTTATTAAAGATCACTGTTTGTGAAAATAAGTCCTTCGCCAACCGCTAAACAAAGAAACCAGTTTCATAAGAACGTTGAGAGAAAGATAGAGAGAGATCTTTATAAAATTTACACGTTTAAAAATAATCTGAAGACAAAATTTGGAATCATATACCAGCAATCAACCCTTGGGAGAGAATAGCCCAATAAAGTTTCAAACAGGTGCTACAGCACTAAGCCAGATCTACTTTTATACTTAATTTGATAACAGTATATTAATTAAAAAGGAAAAAAATTCATGCTAAATAACAGCAAAAGTATATTGCAAAAGTGAATTTTTCAACAAATTTAACAGCATGAAGTGGATGGGTTCATTATGACACCAAAACTGAGAAGGTTACGAAAGACAGGATTATGACTGATAAAAATCAGTACACGTTTGGGTGAAGAGAAAGACGAGAAAAAAACCGTTGCAAATATTAGCAGCAAAGTCACAAGAGTCCCAATAATCAGCTCCACAATACAGTGCTGCCAGGGATTAAGTGTCACAGTTTCAGGCAGTACCTTTGGCATGTCTTAAGCTGGTACTCTCTTTTGATTCAGAGGGAGAAGTATGAAGCAGTACCGCCACAGCCTCCCGCTCTGGAGTACATGCAACGGTCAGTCACTTCTGTCGTCCTGGCTTCTTTTTTCTTTTTTTGAAGAAGCAACAACATCTGCAATACAAATCAACGGACGATGAGTACAAATATCATACCACCACTTGAAATTATAAGAACATAAAACAAATATAGATTATATTACTTCGTTTCATCAACAACTTCCACTTCAGCATGAGCAGTAATTGGAGTATTTGAATGACCTGCTGTAGGATCGTCATTTGCTAACTCTCCATTTGTCGAGCTGACAACCTGAACTGAACCACCGTGCCGATCAGCCGGCGTGAGGTTCCCACCTAACATGCTGCTTTGCAATTTTGGTTGTTCATTCCAGGCTGATCCTCTGGTCCCTGTCTGCTGCTGAAACAAAGGGACACAGCGTGACATTAATAGGGGCAGTGGTGGGGATATCATCGGCTAAAATGTAAAACTGAATTAGCCCATCAACAATATGTATCTTTCACATTTGGCCACAACTAATATGTCGATTACAACAAGGAATCTTCCCAACAATAGCGGGGATAGTACCAATTAAAGATAACAAAAGATGTGTACGAGTGGATAAAGTTTGACTTACACCACATTCAATCAATACCTTATTTGCAGTGCTAGCATGCCTTTCCCTGTTTGGCGACACTATCACTTCTTGGTTTGTTTGAAGAGATCCAACAGGGGTTGACTGATAAAAAAAAAAGGCAAAATTTAAAGAATTACAATACATACCTGATGTAGTCATTATTGAGCAAATAAGTACAACAAAAAAAAACTGAAAAGTAAAACAAATTCTGAGGGACTACATAAAATAATTATACAAATTCAGTGTGAGGCATCTGACATAGGCTGCACAATAGAACCAGTGGACTCCGAAATCATGCATTAATCAATTTAGCAACACTACGCTGTATTTCAAAAGAAGTTATTCCTCTACTGAAATATTTGAGTCTTTAATTCAGAGTAAACAACTGATCCCTGGTACCTCACGCTTTCATAAGACAAAAATTGGTTATAATGATGCGAATCAGTGAATTTGCATAATTATTTTCAAGAAGCTAAAGTACTAATGCGCTAATTCTATAGGCCATTGTTAACAATATTACCACAACTGTGCACTTACAGCAAAAGAAACTGATTTTGCTACAAGGTGTACAAGTAAACTAGGTGTTACACAATATTGCACAAACCTCACTAGAATTTGAACGTTTTATGTGTGATGGAGGAGCGTTCCTTAACTGTCGAAGTTGTTGGAAATTAGATGGCTGCACATGCACATGCAAGGTCGATAGATATAACAACAATGTTAAATCGTACATTTGCACCAATAACAACGCTAAAACTCTTTGAAATACTGATAATAAAATTATAAAATTGCTACCTGTAAATACTCATTATACCAAAGGGCAGTAAAGAAACTATTAAACTCGTAATTAGGCACTACCTATCTGATATTTCACCATACTTCCGCTGATATCAACAAAAAGCAAGTCCTAACCCTTTCCCCGCCTATGACAGGGTGGGGAACCCATTTTGTCCCTCTGAATGGACACAAGGATGATATATTGGACAGTGTTTCCCGCAGCAGAGTGCCGACCAAAGCTGCAACCCCTATGCTTATTTATCGTCGGTCTACTGTTCGTTGGGACACTCCACCGGGATCCTACACTTGCGAATTTTGCCTCATCTACCCGTTGCATAGTAGAGGGCTCTTTTACGTGCAAATGCTATCGTACACTACACGGAACCTCTGTTTTACTTCTTCTCCGAAAGGTGCACTCCAGGCACCTCTCTCTCTATCCCCGAAAGAAGCCAACCGACCTCGGTCTAGTATTTAACCTAGAACCACCGACGCAGTTACAACGCGTCAATAACGCAAAAACAACCACTGCGCCACCGAGGCGGGTATCTCAGCTAATGACAACGTTTTACAAAATTATTATTATATCTCATGAGGTGTCAAAAAAACAGAATACCAAAGAAATGAAATGATTAGTATGGCATACCATAATTTTCCCAGTCCAATCAAATTCACCATCATTCACAAAACCACTATTATCAAACAAATCTTGAAATAATCGCCTTAGATAATCGTAATCAGGGTTCTCAAAAAAATCTAATCGTCGCACGTAACGCAAGTAAGTGACCATTTCCTCTGTAACAGACAAGAAGATGCTTTGTCTCAAGAAAAAATTAATAATACGCAAGAGAATTTCAAACAATGCAGAGGAGGGAGAGCGAGTTCAACCCACGTCTGAGAAATCGCTCCCAAAACAACGCCACAACACTGTTCGCAATAACACTCACCAGGGAAACTTTCACAGAGAACTTCAACAGGAGTCGCCCTCTTAGTATCCCCAATCTTCTGATATCTCTCTTTGAGAGTATCGGCCTTTAGTCCCTGCCAGGGCAAGCTGCCACGCAGAAAGTACATAAACATGTGACCAAGAGCTTCTAAGTCATCTCTCCGGCTTTGTTCTACAGAAAACAACAATAAATATTTATGCAAGCGAATGACAGCGGCAAGATACTAAAAATCACCAGTAATACCTTTGCCCAAATGGGTATTTATACTCATATACCGCGCTGTTCCAGTGAGCGACTTATGTTCTCTATATGGTATATGCTTATTTGTTTCAGGATCTATATATTCTTTGGCAAGTCCAAAATCTATTATGTGGATTGTTTTCTCTTTTTTATTTGACTGCCGTCCTATTAGGAAGTTTTCTGGCTTTACATCCCTATAGATTAGGTGCTTGGAATGGACAAACTCCATTCTGTGCAACTATGTTTGAAAGAGTAAAGAAACAGGTTAGAAGATGCCATTGTAACATTCAATTAAAACCAATAAAATATTTCAATTCGATATAAAGGTAAAAATGTGCAACAACAAGGCATACACGACGTACAAAGACACACTTGCTTCAAAAAATTAAATTTCAAAGATGAAATTTCACGTTAAACATCAATTGGGTGGGGGAAGAGAGAAATTCAACTACCAAGTCAGCCAAGCTGAAAAATTACAAATCGCTGTCACATGCTAAGGATTACTAAAGCATCAAAATAAAATCTCAAAAGAGCCTACCAATTCTGATTATTTGGATATTGTAGATATCGATTTAATTATTCAAAACGACAGATTTGTATACAGACTAATCACTATCATTAAGGTAAGATATTAATATGAATTTATAACTGCACAAAAACGACATTAAAATTAATATTTTTGGAAGACGGCATCTATAAAAATGCTATAAGTTGGGGAGAAAATAATCACTTAATCCGTTTGAGGTAAACTAAACAATATAACGAAATAAAATATCAACTGAAACTACCCCTGACATTTAAAGAACTGACAGAAATACACGTCTTCAATTGGAGTTGAGCAAGAACTTCATGTATGCCGTTCTACCATCAGTGACTTTGAGGGATGAAAATATTTAGAATATTATCATTTATTTTGAACGGTTAATAACATTTTGTACTTACAAGCTGTATTGCTATCATTAAAACTGTTTTTAATGAAAACTTGCGACCACAGAGATCAAATAAATCTTCTAGACTGGGACCCAGCAGCTCCATGACCAAAGCGTTGTATTTACCACATGGACCAAAATAATGCGTTTCAGGTATACCCTCTAGAAAATGGCAAACAAAGAAAACAAAAAACCATAAAGCTAAGCAAGCCAGCAAAACCAAGAAAGAAAGAAAGAAAAAGCAAAACTAAAATTTGGATAACAAAAAAAGAAATAGTCTGTGTTGAGCTGAGAGACCGCGATCAATCAATTTCAATTGCAGAACCTTTCATACTACACATCAGAACTCTACGAAGGTGGGACTTTATATTATTTGGGACTGAAATCCAATTGTATCCCAACGTATGCAACCAAAAAACATGGGGGGGGAAAAATAAAATATTTATCATTTGACAATTCCTGTGACATTAAAATCGATCAGATTACAGAGGCCTTTATGCAATCGTCTAGCAGCAGGCAAGCACATTCAATGGCCAAAAGACATTAGTCATATCAACTAGAAAAAAAAAATTAAAAAAAGTGGCACAAGATAATAATAAACTTCCATGCTGTTGAATATTGCTTGCTGCTCTCGCAGATTTACATATGACCAAAAAAAAAAATTCACAGAAGTACTGGAATGCTTCCAAAATTTTGGATGGTAAGGGTGGGGGGGGGGGTTTAAATTAATATACTTACTAGATTAATAGCAATCATTAAGACAGTTTTAAGATTGAATTTGCGACCACACAGATCAAAAAGGTCTTCCAGGTTTGGCCCTAGAAGCTCCATTACTAGGGCATTGTATCTACCACAGGGTCCAAAGTAATATACTTTAGGAATACCCTCTGCAAGGAAACAATTAATCGACAACTAACTTCGACAAAAAATTATATATAGAGAAATTCATCACTATTATCACCTGGAGATAGAATTTAGGTGAACTACAAATAAACAACAAGAAGTTTCTGTATGGTATTAAATAGATAATCCACTCATAAAATCTAATTATTAGTCAAGAAACTTTTTGCTGAATTAATACTAAAAACTATGCCAACGTCAAAACTAGACGAAAATCCGGACTCCAAAAAAATAAACCCCAGAAATAGTCGACTATTCAAATACAGTGGTCATCGAATTAGAAGAAATGGCGAGGCTGTTGAACATAAAACTACTTTACCATGAGATCCAAGTTGCTTGTAAAACCTATATTCTAAATGAAGTTGTGGAGCTTTTGATTTCATTGGCTCCTGTAAAAATAAAAAGGAAATGTTTGAGACATTAATGAGAATTACTAGAGTAGCATCAACAACAAGTGTAAACACGAGATAATATATCAACATTTCTCTATTTTTTTTTAACTTGGTGCACACACATACACACAAATGGGAAACTGTCTGCAAGACATGAAAATTTAATGACGGTTGTGTGCTTGTAGTAGAGTACTGCAGGCGGACGATTAATAGGGAAGCGAAACAGAAATACACCAAGTGGTGGTTTAGATATAGAAAACCGGATATCATCTTCTCTTTCTTTTTATTTTTTCTTCAAATATTAGTCTACAATACTATCGCTTTTTGTTTAGATATCGAAAAATTTAAAGATGCAGTACAGGTAATAAATTACTCAATGAACAATGCATCCTTCACATTAGCAAACCATTTGAATGGGTTACTTTCTTGCTAAATACCAAATTTCAAAGGATTATAAGGCAGGTAGAAATTAAATAATCAGTACTACATTCAAACTTACCAATTTTATAGCAACATGTTCGTTGGTATAAACATTTTTTCCTGAAATGAGAAGAAAAAACCGTATAAGAGAGGCACGAAGACAAAGACTCAAAATTTCATCTTTAACCAATATGACTGTAGAACAGAGGATGACAATTATAATTTCTTTGGAGAGGACTAATCATCGACCACCGCAGTTGTCCTGTGAGCTGTTGCACACGTAAAAACTTTTCCAGTGGCTTACGATTTTTTAATTAAGTGTGCTTGCATACGTAAAATAGAGGACGGAATGGATCTTAGTGCACTCTCACTGATCTATTTTTTTCGTACGCCGCATCAGAGTCCCATGGGCCAAGAAGAAAGCCTCAGTTGGTTCCCGCTCGCTTGTTTCAGATTTAATTCAAAAATCTTGATAGAAGAAAAACCTAATAACACAAGCATCGATTGTATTACATATATAGGGAGAGAAATGCAAACGGTGTCAAATACAAACTAATGTTAGGTTTCGAGCCAGTATATAACAGTACATTTCATAAAATATCGACAAAAAAAAACCTAGATGAATATATATTTTACCAAACAAGAAGGGGGACTTCTAGATTCAACTGTGCTCTGAAATCCTGGAACAAGAGCTCATTAGCAGCATCACAGTGGTTGCTTAGCTACAACAAACTGAATGGCTCCTGCAGCTTACAAATTCAATTACTGCAGGCTCATTGCTATGTGTTCCTCAGCATTTCTCAGACTACGCCGAATTTATAATACAACTTCCTATTTATAAATGAACCCCACTCAATACATGAAAACAAATTACGCAAATCTAAAAATCTTTGGAGGCGACAGCAGAAGCAGCAGTATTAGTAGCCAAAAAGCAGTATACCGAAAAAAAATATATGGGGCAACACTAGAGTACAGCATTATGGACAAAATTCACTTCCTGAATAAGTTTGAAATACAAAATCGATTGAAGGCTTTTCTAACGTGGCACGTACGTTTACCACGATAAATATTGATACGATTACCACAACAATGTCTACCGAATAAAGGCGATAAAAACTATTTCAGTAAATGTTGCCTTATGAATTCAACCATTCAGTTCTCATCATAGTTTCCTTACTATTTCAGCAAAAAACTACGTGCTGCAACAAATGGATGATGTTTATCGAAATAAACTGACTAATAAAGTAAACTACATCCAGCAATAGCCTATCATAAGCCGATTTAATCTACGGAGTAACAGGTGAAAAAGTTAGACGTCCCCAGCATCAAAATGTTTCCGAACAAATCTGATCAAACCAACAAAAGCAACTCCTAACGCCATTTCCCACCTATGACAAGGTCAGGTAGCCATCTTGTCCCTCTGAATGGATTTGTTGTTGTTTATTGGTGTTTTAGGGTCCTTCAACTACAAAGGTCATTACAGCCCCGTCCACAGCATAGCTCTCATGGCAGAGGCTGCACAGACACTACACAAATGCGACGATTTTTTGGGTATTAGCAGTACCCAGTTTTCCCAAGCGGTCACCCATGTCAGTACTAGCCGGGGTTGAGCTGCTTAACTTCAGTGATCAGACGAGAACTGGTGTGTCCAACCCAATTCGCCGCTCCCCCTCTGAGTAGACAAAAGGGTGATACACTGGGCAGTGTTTTTCCGCAGCTGCCTGCCGACCAAAGCTGCAACCCCTATGCTCATTTATCGTCAGTCTGCTATTAGTTGGGGAATTCTCCAGAGCTCCTACACCTGGAAATTGTGCCTCACCTACCCGTTGCACAGTAGAGAGGGTTCTTTGACGGGCAAATGCCATCGTACACCACACGGGACCTCGGTCCAGTATGGAGCCGAGAACTACCGACGCAGTTACCGAGCGGCTCATTGCGTTGGACACACCAGCACTCGTCTGACCACTGAAGTTAAGTAACGCAACCCCAGCTAGTACTAACATGGGTGGCCGCTTGAGAAAACTAGGTACTGCTAAATATCCAAAAATTGCCGCATGAGTGTAGTGTCTGTGCAGTATCTGTGCTAGAACTATTCAGTGGATGGGGCTCTAATGACCTTGTAGTTGAAGGACCCTAAAACACCAAATTTAAGCAGAAAATAAATCTGAAAACCGCACACAGCACAAGTAGAGAAGACTCACAAGAAAAATCTTCAATGGCTACAAGTTAAACTTTCAAATTTTTGCACATATGTATCCCAATTTCCGTTTTTTCGTGCCCAATTGTCTATTTAACAGGGCATCTGACAAAATGCCCTAAATGAAAGCATGTAGTAAGTAGCATTACGTTGCATGCATCTAAAATGTAGAAGAGAGAAAGGATGAAGCCATAAAAATATCTTTTTCAATTAAGCATCTTTAAACAACAGCAGTTTCACGCAATTATGATTAACGATGATGATTATAAATAAGGTAAAACAGGTGAGATGAAAGCCAGCAGTGGTCCCGCAGCAGACCCCTTGAATAAATCTGAAATGTAATCAAAAAATATTCGTAACAATTAATACAGAAAATACAAACAAAAACTACTTAGCATTATCAATAAAAATACCACTTCAACTTCCAATTAGAGGAACGGAAAGATAATGCCTGCTCTGAAAGGTAAAAACGATTAGTAATGTACAAAGGATCAATGATTTGAAGAGGAATTTGATTGCTAAATTTGATGCAAAGAAAATGAAGTAAGATTCCTGGAAAGAACCAAAAACTGTGAGAAATTATCGAGAGCATTCAACTGTAAATAATGAAATATATAAATTCATTAAAAAAACCAACAAATAAAATTGACTGAAATAGTTTTCTCCTTCAGCAGCTGCTTACACAGGCTGCAAATATAGCGACGAACCTCCAAGAACCTTAAACCACTTTGTTTTTATTCATTCCTTGAACTGCATTATATCTCTTATTAGTTCACACCGCTAATACAATATCAAATCATACGACACAGACGAGATATTTCAGAGGAATGAGAAGATGGCGTCAGCCTACGATAAAGAGTAAACATGAAAACAAGATAACAAAACAAAATACCACTAAAAATCTTAACCATTTTCAAGGATTTTAAAAATAGCGTTTCAAATAGTCTGAGAAAAGTACCGTACATGCTTGCAGCTAGAAGGACAAGTTGACATTATTAAATAAAATTCAGATAACGTCAATTCAGAAAAAAAATATCATCCAGGTAGCAAAATGTCTTTTTATCCCTTCTTATTTAATCGGTCAGTCACACAAGAACGTCATAATATGATTGGCACTGCAATGCAGCAAGGTTAAATCTAAAAATATCCCAGAGAGGAACAATATGACATAACAACAACAAAAAAATCGAAATTATGGATAACCAGTAATAATAATACAAACATTTTAAATAATTGATTGAACCCCTTGCGTCACACATTTTACCTGTCAAATTACATACCACCACCTTTTAAAATTGTGAATAAAATAATCAACTGAATAATATTTATCAAATATCTTAAACGTCCAAATGTCATGTTAAACACAGAATTATCATTAATTATTCCCCCCAAAAAAAACAGTGTGATTATTCCTGTTGAAAGAAACATTCGTCACACTAGGACCCAAATAAAATACCAAACGTTTACTCGAGTCAATTGCATTTCACCAGTTCTCTCTCTGAAGAATCAATAATACCTCGACGAATGTCAAACTAAAATAACCTTTCTAAATAAATGTCATCACCTGTCTCATTGTTGTGGTGCCACCGAAAATATTTTTGTGCTCCATGTTAAGTGAAGCAAACCTTCTCAGATATACTAAACCTTATCCAAACTATCATCACACAGGGTCAAATACCTACGATTTAACACCTCCTCCTTAAACAATTAGCAGGCCGAAGGAATACGCCACCAAGGCTACTGCTGCTGAGTGAAAGAACTTGCACATCCAATAATAAAATACAACAACAGGCACCTTATGAAACTTCTTACAAACCAAGACTAGAAAAAAAAACATGAAGACAAATTTACAACTTCTGAAAAGATGTTGAATTACAAATGGCACCTTACACAAACTCCTCCTCAACTTCTGAAAAAGACGAAAAAAGAGAGATACTAAATTTGACAGGCAAAGAAAAAAAGAATCAGTGAAATGTTGCAGGTGGACAGCAAATTCTGGAATACGGTGCGCAATCATCTCTAGGCCATTCAAAAGCAATTCCTGAAATAAAAACCACACACAAAAGATCAATTCCTCATGAGGTCATCCTTCTTAAACATTTAAAAATAATTAACTGTTTAAAAAAAACAACAACACTAACTACCACCAAGAAAGTAAATATACATCATGGACAATTTAATCTGTTAAACTTCCGGTTAACATGGCACATCATGAATGAGTCAGGGGGGAAAAGAGATTTCAAAGTAACTATCCCTCTCAAAGTGTCTCGACAACAGCAACAACTACAACTCAATTCTCCTCTGCCAACAAATTTTATTGTTCCTTACAAAACATTATCCACCAGTCCTTTATTGCATCTCTCACTCGAGGAATGAGGAAAAAAAAGCTTATGATCATCACATGAAGGAGATAGAGAACAAACATTTTCACCACCATAATTTACAGAGCGAAATAACAGGTCAAGCAACCTGTTTTATTTCCTCAGCTATGAAGATGCTAATCACAAAACTTGATTAGCATGATGAAGATGAAAGAAAAAAGGAGGAGGGAGACAGGACGAAGGCAAGGTGCACCTTTTTGGCTAAGTGCGATACCTGACGAAAACACTCCATTTCAATAATTAGACTCATCAACAACAATCATATTTTCCTAATGAAAATGAGATTAATTGCAGGTATGCGCATCACGGAAATGATGAAAAGAGAATAGACTGAGGTGGTATGGCCATGCAGTAAGAAGAGGAGCTGGTTAGGTCCAAAACAGGGATGGGGGTTATTGGAAGCACCTGGGACAGTGGAAGACCAAACGTGGTGAGAAATAGGCAGGAGTGGAGGGCGAGAACACACAAACCCCACCGCCGCCAGAGGTGGAACAAGGGTATGATGATGTAGGTGTGGGCATAATAGAGGTGGTGAAAGATGCCAGAGGTCAAACCCACTACAGGTTTCTAGCATATGGAAAGCTGAATTTAGGCAGGAAACACTAAATACATCTGTCAAAATAACGAAAAAAAATGTTACAAATAATAAAATTTCTAAACGATATTAGAGGGGCGATAGATAAACACGAAGACAGAGAATTTAGCTTTCAATTGGGAAGGACAGGAAAATAACGGTGACGTACTCTCTAGGGGCGAACAGGTGAAGAAGGTGCAAGAGGCAAAGTAGTTAGGATCAACGTTCCAAAGCAATGGGGAGATGACCAGTGCCGGATTTAGATATTGAGAGGTCCTAGGCTATTTCAATTTTGAGGCCCTTTTCTTAAATTTTAAAGCCCGCTAAATGTTGAGGCCCTAGGCTTCAGCCTAATTAGCCTAATGGTAAATCCGGCACTGGATGTGACCCAGAGAATCACTGGGGATGGTTGAAGTGGAGTGCTGTGTGATAGGAGGGTCCCAATTAAATTGAAAGGCAAGTTTTACAGGGCAGTGGATATGTGCGGGGTGCTCAGAGTTGATAGTTAGGAATAGGATATTTGAGGTAGCCTGAGGGTGGGGGACATCGCGGAAAAATGCGGGTATGGACACGGAATGATTGATTGATTGATTAATTTGTGGGTTGGGGTGTAAGCCAGGCAGTCATAACACGTCAACCCCTTAGGAGGCTGCCCACGGGAGACGAGGAGGTAGGTGAAAGGACGAGGAAGAGGGTTAATTTGCAGCACCCAACGTTCATTACCAACCACCCAAGTTGGTATTGACGTGGGTGTGCGCTGCTTAACTTCAGTGATCTAACGGGAACTGGTGTGTCCAACGCAACTTGGCCGCACGAGAAGAGGGGAGGAGGAGCTCGTTAAGTCCATTTCAAGAATGCAGGTGGTTGGAAGCACCCTGGGCAGGGGAAGACCGAAGTAGACGGGGAGCAAGTTGTTCGTAAGGATAGGGTAATGAGTGGGGTGGATGGGGACCTGGTGGCAGATAGGCGGGAATGGAGGGCTAGAACCCGCAGACCTGACCCTGCTACAGGCGGGATAAGGGTATGATGATGATACAAATATGAAAATTTAAATGGTAACAAGAAAACAATACATTCCTATGAAAGATAAGCGATAAAATATACAACGAGTACCAAGTTGTTGATATGCCCCCTTGTTTCTTATTTTATAAAATTTTTTTTAACTCTATGGTATTATTATCTAATTTAATCTTAAATGATAGTGAGAGGTTATAAACGTGATTATTATGGAGACCGAGGGTAAATGAAGAAAAAAATTAAATGATTAATAACTGACATCTGCGTAGCCTATTTCCAAAAACGATAGATACAGATAAAGTTGAACATCACACGTTTCCAGTTCAAGGTTCCACGAAAACAATTACGTCGTATTATTAAAAACATTAGTCAGACTCTACAGCAGCAACAGCAGCGTGTGTGTAGGTGTCTTGATTCATAAAATGTTTCCTCCTTTTCCTGTAGCGGCCTTTAGTGAGCACATCAAACCACAAATGTCCTACAACTAACAGTGTGCACTACAACTCTCGCTGATCCAACCCCAATCCGGTGAGATATCACTGCACAACGCCCTCTACTGAGCATCTCCAGTATTACTCGCATTTAACTGAAGTGCAATGTCTACCTTGTAATTCAGTTAAATGTCATTCCCACCAATTTTCACACCAGGTTCTCATCCACCCCAAGCACTATCATGTTCCGGTGGTACAACCTGCTCCTATGTTTGTTGTGACCTACTTATACACCTCTCGTCTGGACTTCACCAGCTCTTCCTTATTCCTTCTTATAGCATATCCTGCAATGGAACCTTATCATAAGCTTTCCCTAAATGCTCTATAGCAGGGGTGGCCAACGTTTGTGCACATACGATCTGCTTTTTATCCTAAAATGTGTCGCGATGGACTTTTTAACTTAAAAAAGTGTCGCGATCGATTTGTTGTCATAGGCGTAGTCAAAGTGGGGAGGAGGAGGTTCGATACTGGACCCACCTCGGTCCAGTATCGAACCTAGCACCACTGACGCAGACCTAGAAACACTGAGCCACTACGTCACCGAGACGGGTCTTAAGTCAACACATCGCGAGTGATCGACCAAAATTGGCTTCACGATCGACCGGTCGATCGTGATCGACTTGTTGGCCATCCCTGCTCTACAGGTACCCACAGTAACACCTCTCTATAATTGGTACACCTGTGGGACCCGGGTAAAGTGTGCCCATGACAGGAGTATGGTACACTTCAATAATAGTTTGCCTAGAATCATGCTGCCTTCCTATTAATTCTTGACCCCGCACAGAGGTGCAAAAGCAACACCTAACCCTTTTCCCGCCTATAGCAGGGTCGGGTATCCATCTTGCCCCTCTGAGTAGATACAAAGGTGAACATACTGAATAGTGTTTTCCGCAGCCGGTTGCCGACCAAAGCTGCAACTCCTACGCTTAGTTATTGTCGGCATACTGTTCATTGGGGCATTCCACCGATGCCAAGGAGGGGGAGGGGGCGAGTTCCAACACCTGGAGTAGAGAGGGTTCTTTTATGTTCAAATGCCATCGAACACCACACGGGACCTCGGTTTTACTTCTCATCCGAAGGTAGGCGTACTCGGAGCATCTCTCTCGCTCGCCCGAAAGAAGCTAACCCATCTCGGTCCAGTATCGAGCCTAGAACCACTGCCGCAGTTACCAAGCACGCTATTTACTGCGCCACCGAGGCGGGATGCACCCATTACAGAGATGGTATGCTGGAAATCGTTGACAAATATTAGGAGTACCAATAGAGGGGGTGCACCCATGGAGAGGTTTTACTGTAGTAAGGCTATCTGAAATCAACAATGCAATTTTTCAATTAAAAAATGTGCTGTCACATGCTCTCTCTTGGCATCTAGAGTATTCTCTCCCCACGTTAGTAACAATTTTGATCTCTTCCTTCCAAATAAAAACAATGACCACTAGGCCATCACCAGTTCTTCCGAAATTATGAGTAGACAAGAAAGAGTCATTGTCTGAGGCTCATGAACAATAATCCGACTTATGAATCGCATCCACATGCATCAGGACACTTTCTTTGTATGATGGACGACGACGATGTCATCTGTCGTGCAACAAAGAAATAATAATTAAAATTAATTTGGACAAAGACACAAACAGGAACAACAACAAAATCGATTGGGTAAATGATTAATAACCACTAAGAACATTCTTGACACCTTTGGCATTCAAGCGAGAAGCACCTCTTAGTGATAAGTGCAGCACTGCTCAATGCTCAAAGCAAATTACCCTGATTAAAGTAGAAAGGTTGACATTCAATTAAGGCTTCAGTGTCTACCTTGGTGAAATTTGATGCAGATTCTGTGAGGGGTTGGAGACAGAGCTCAAACTCTCTCTCCAGAACTCACCAAGTGAAAACGGGTGTCAAACATTTAATCTTTACACCACCGCACCGTCAAGCAGCTCGTTATATTAACCCCTTAATTCTAAAGCTCGGCCACCAAACGGTAACTTGCAAGTCATCACTAAAACTACAAGGTTCTCAATGTCTGCAAATGCCTCCAGCTGGTGGAGGACTGAGCAAGACGTTTTGCCGGCATACAGACGACCCCCAGTTGCGCTGACAGACAAACGTGATCACTGAAGCCTTCACCAATTTGAAGGTCTGACAGCTGCTCACTGATGCAAGTCAGCCAACGGCAGTCGTCCTACATGACTTAACATGCTCGTTAGTGGATAGTAACGCCAAAACTTAAAAGGACAACAGGTGAGAAGGGTTGCAAAACAATATTTTGCAAAGTACCTTCTTCAGACCAACAATCATCAGCAAGACTAAGAAAACGGCTACCAAGGTTGACATTGCGTTTGCAGAGCGGAATCTTATGGACTGGTGGACAGCCAGAGCAAAGGAATTCAACAGCTGGAGCAGAAGAAACGCTAGAATAGGGTAACGCAACAGACAACCTGTTGAAAGGTGACTATGACGCCTGTTGGCACCGCATTTGTTTCACATTCCCGTCGATAATATCATCAACAATAGCATCACTATGTGCTAGTAATTGATTACAGTAGGAACCGCCCAAAGACACTATCATTATTTGTATTGGGGTCTTGACAGACCTCAGAATAAATTGTGAATGAGACAAACGCATTTGAACAGAATTTAGTCCTCTTACCAAAATAAAAATACATTTGGTTCAAAGCAAAATGGATTAGTTTGTGGGCTGGGGAGTAAACCAGGCAGCCATAACAGGATGAACACTTAGGAGGCTGCCCGCGGGAGATGAGGTAGGTGAAAGGACGAAGGAGAGGATTAATTTGCAGCACCAAACGTTCTTTACCAACCACCCATGTTGGTATTGACGTGGGTTTGCGCTGCTTAACTTCAGTGATCTCACGGAAACTGGTGTGTCCAACGCAACTTGGCTGCACAAATGGACAACAGACCTTTACTATGGATCCCTCCACTTAACCATCTGCCAATTATTTTTGAATTGAGCTCCAGCTAGGTGAGATTTTGATGACATGGCACCACAGGACAAAATTAGTAAAAATTACATTAAAAATTCAGGAAGGGAACCAAAGTTAGTGATGCACATGGAAACAGAATGCGAAATGATCACAGGCCATCAGACAAAACCAATTATTGATGGGCCAAATATCCTGGGGAGCAGCTTAATGCGTTGGACACACCAGTTTTCGTCTGATCCCTGAAGTTAAGCAACGCAATCCCAGTTAGTACTGAATGGATGGCTGCTTGGAAAAACTGGGTATTACTAATACCTCAAAATCGTCGCATTAGTGTAGGGATTGCGCAGCCAAATATCCTGTGCACAAGTAGGTTATACAGAGTAATATTTGCTTCAGCATTAGCTAACTCATTCATCAGCATTTCTTGAGGAAAGAAAGGAGTGAAGAATTACAGGGGAGTTTGTGACAAGGCACATGCGCACCTAAAAATGCTTATTAGTATTGATATTTACACAGCTTGTACACAATTATCAGACACAACCTGCAGCTGCGTCTCCTACTGCTTCGTTTATTTAACATTACTGCTAATAATCATGGAGAGGAGGTGAAAGTCATTGCGGTTCAAATTGGAAGTTATTTCTGCAAAGTATTTGAGCAATAATGCAAGAAGCTTCATCACCAATTCCCTAGGTGCAAGAAAAAACGATGTGTTTTATGTAATATATCTTTACATTCATGAATTTAATATAAAGACAATCAACTTATAAAGACGCTAGAGTCTTCCTTCTTATCCATTAACATCCACTAACGCAGACGGTAACAAATGAATGAATAGCTGTGGCCAATCTCCAGGGCACTATTCCACTAAATTACAAGAGCGGCATCATGGCTACAGCATTCCGTTTGCAAAGTTTGATATCGAGAGAGAGAAAGAAGAAAGATGGAGAGAAGAGGTCAACATTGATTCTTGTAAAACGTCTTCGATACAAAGTGAAACCGTCTTCAAGAAAAGCTTTCATCTATCGATCTTATCTCAACCCCTTTAAAACAGTGCCGAGAGTTAGGACATCCTGACATATTAAATCTCAAGCACCTCTATCGTTAATTTTAGCTTCCGCTCTTTGCTAAACTAATATCTGATATGCACAATATCATAAATCATTATTACAATTTCAGCTTTAGAAAGAAAGAAAAATTTATACGAGTACAACTTCATCTCTGTAGGCTATTAAAACATCGTCCTTTGAGGGCGTGAGGCATTTAAAATTAATAATAAGAGCATGGTCCGGTGCAGGGCGATTATCATTTTCTCTAAATTGAAGGGGCCAGCACTTTCCCTCCCCCTTGTCAGGTACCTTCAGAAATAAAAGCAGAAATATTTATACGTGCACCACAACAAAGGATGGTAATTAACGACAAATCAATTTATCATTAAAGATATAAAAATGATAAAAGCAACTCCTAACCCCTTTCCCGACTATGGCAGGGTCGGGCACCCATCTTGTCCCTCTGAATAGACACAAGGGCGATCTATTGGACATTGTTTTCCGCAGCCGGTTCCCAACCAAAGCTGCTACCCCTATGCTTATTTATCGTCGCTCTGCTATTCGTAGGGAAATCCCTGGGAGCGGCGAGTTGCGTTGGACACACCAGTTCTCGACTGATCACTGAAGTTAAGCAACGCAAGCCCAGTTAGTACTGACATGGGTGGTCGCTCGGGAAAGCTGGGTACTGCTAATACTCAATAATCGTCGCATTAGTGTAGTGTCTGTGCAGTATATGCATTAGAACTACACAGTGGACGGGGCTCTAATGACCTTGTAGTTGACGGGACCTTAAACTCCAACAAACAAACAAAAACAAGGGAAATCCCACCGACGTCAGGATGGAGGGAGACGGATGATGAGGTCCTACACCTGGAAATTTTGCCTCATCTACCCGATGCATAGTAGAGAGGGGTTCTTTTACGTGCAAATGCCATGGTACACCACACGGGACCTCGGTTTTACTTCTCATTCGAAAGAAGGCGCACTCGGGGCCTCTCTCTCTCTCGCCCGAAAGAATCCAACCCGCCTCCGTCCAGTATCGAACCTAGAACCAGTGACGCAGTTACCGAGCGTGCTACCTACTACGCTACCGAGGCAGGTAAAAGATATAAAAATGATAAAAAGAAATTTTAAATAAAGTTGATTCTTTTATATCTGTAAAATAATAAAAATAATTCAGGTGTTAGTGAAGCACAGTAATACATCAATAAACAAAAATAGAGCTGCGAAGTGACTACACCAAATATCAATTTTAAATAGAGACACGTGGACGCACACAAGCACGAAAACTAAAACCATAACGACCTCTAATTTCACTTCCTTTAACAGAAACTTGCAAAAATGTAAAGCAAAGTATTACTGCAGGAAAACATTAATAAAAAACAAACACAGGAATGCGGTGGTACTGAATTATTTTTGGTCAGATTTTTGATAAGAAGCAAAGCAAGAACCCATAAATAATTGCACTGCGAGTAAACACTGCTCACCACTGTACTTTTAGCGCTAACAAATCATCCGCGAAAAACTAATAACTAGTCCTCTTCCTTTCTCTGATATCCCAATCCAAATATCAAATTTACGATGCAGTAATGTCAAAATTATCCTCCGACATGACGAAAAGCTACTACACCTAACCCTTTCTCGCCTATGGCAGGGTCGGGCACCCATCTACAGTACGTTCCTCTGGATGGACACATGGACGATCTGTCGGATGCTATTTTTACGCAGCCATCTACCGACCAAAGCTGCAAACCCCTATGCTTATTTATCATCGGCCTACTGTTCGTCGGGGTACTCCACCCACGACGGGACGGGGGAGGGAGGGGGGGCAAGCGAGCTCCTACACCCGAGAGATTTTGCCTCATCTACTTTTTGCATAGTACAGAGGGTTCTTTTGCATGCAAATAACATCGTACACTACACGGGGCTACAGATTTGGGCTACTTCCCATCCGACGGAAGGTGTACTCGGACTCGGGACCACTCACTCACTCTCATCCGAAAGAAGCCAACCTAACTCCATCCAGTATCGAACCCGAAACTGCTGACGATACCTTCTGCGCCACGGAGGCGGGTCTATCCTCCGACATGACCATGGGGCAAAAAAAAAAGCAACGCTTCATATCCAACAGCCATAGCATTTAAATCTGCAAAACCGCCATACTAAGTATGTCAGCAACCGAAATCAGCTTTTTGAGCACTTCCTTCAAGGTGACAGAAGAAGGATTCAGGCGGATGTAACTCTGGATAAAATGTCTCCAAAATTTAAAAAGTCCTCTACTGAAATCAAATAGAAGAAGAGAAAACGTTTAACGGATTATATTCAAAACAGGACTTCGCTCTCTCCTCTTCATCTTATCAACTGTTAGCTGTAGTAGCACCATTTCAGAAAATAGTCTTAATATTTGAACTGCAAACACAATCTTTAACAACTCTTTATATCCTTATGCCTAAAACTGGCCCCACAACATCATGGTCAGAAATATCTTAGAAAAGTTAACGATGACAGGTCTTTTTCTGTCCGTTAACCTTTCAAATATTTATCACCTCAGCTAACCATCATATCCTTATCCCGTCTGAGGCAGCGGCAGGTTTGCGTATTCTAGCCCTCCGCTCCCGTCTATTTCCCACCAGGCACCATCCATTGTTTGTTTGTTTGTTGGTGTTTTAGGGCCCTTCAACTACAAGGTCATTAGAGCCCCGTCCACAGCCTAGTTCTGATGCAGAGACTGCACAGACACTACACTAATGCGACGATTTTGGGGTATTAGCAGTACCTAGTTTTCCCAAGCGGCCACCCATGTCAGTACTCGCTGGGATTGCGCTGCTTAACTTCAGTGATCAGACGGGAACTGGTGTGTCCAACGCAATTCACCGCTCCAGGCCCCATCCACCCTACACATTATCATATCCCTTCGTTGCTAGACCCATATGCCTAGATCTCCACCAGCACCTTAGCAACACCTTTGCCTTTCGCACCCCTTCAAGCCGCTATACCCGTAAACTTCCTCCAATGTGGGGGGGGGGGGGTCCCCAACCCCTCCTGAAGTGGTCCGGCGTTGGGCATGCTAATATCCCATGCCTGACATCCTCCACTTGATCCTCACACAATCCACAGCCCTCCTCCCCACCTATGATATACTGGATGGTGTTTTTCCGCAGCCGGTTGCAGACCACAGCTGCAACCCCTATGCTTTCGTCTATAGTGACTCAGCTCTTACCCGAAACGGAAGTGAACTCTCTCTCATATTGTCATAAACTATCTCCCTTTCTATCTTAAGCTTGTGCCTAAACACCCTCAGCGTTTTATTGGCCGCCCTTCCCTCCATGCTCTGTCGCCACTGCCATAGCCCCCACTCCTTAACTTCGTCCTGTACTAATCTTTGCATTGTTGTTGCCCTCCCTCTCCTCGGGAGCGGCATATTGCGTTGGGCACACCAGTTCTCGTCTGATCTCTGACGTTAAGCGACGCAACCCCAGCTAGTACTAACATGGGTGGCCGTTGGGAAAACTGGGTACTACTAGTGTCTGTGCAGTCTCTGCATTAGAACTACGCAGTGGATGGGGCTCTAATGACCCTTGTAGTTGAAGAACCCTAAAACACCAACAAAACAAAAACAACTTTGACAACTGCGAGTTGCAAGGAGTCTGTTGACATGGCCCTTGCTCCATCATCATCACCCCCTTGTCCCGCCTATGGCGAGGTCGGGTCTGCGGGTTCTGATCCTCCACTCCCGTCTATCCCCAACCAGGCTTTCATCCACCCCGCACGCCACCATGCCCCTCTGAACCACCTGCTCCCACGTTCGCTTGGGTCTCCCCTACTCCTGCTGCCACCCACCACCTGTTGCCCCATAATATACCGCGTGAGCTCCTCCTCCCCCTTCGCATCACATGCCCATACCATCTCAACCTATATTCTGTCATCTTCTCCGCAATGTCTCCCACCCCCAAGCTGCCTCTAACATACTCATTACGGACTCTGTCCGCACGCGACACCCCACTCATGTAACGCAGCATTCGCATCTCGGCCACTTGCATTCTCCTCTCGTGGTTCTTCCTTACTGCCCAGCACTCAGATCCATACAGCACGGCGGGCCTAACTACAGTTTTGTAAACCTTACCCTTCACCTTTATTGGGACTCTGCGGTCACACAGCACCCCACTTGCCTGTCTCCACTTTAGCCATCCAGCATTGATTCTGTGGGTAACGTCAGAGTCGAGTTCCCCATTGCTCTGAATCACTGATCCTAGATACCTAAACTCTTTCACTGCTGGTAGCACCTCATTTCCACAACGAACTACAAACCCTTGGTCCTGGCCACTCCAATTGAAAGCTAAGTACTCTGTTTTCTTCATGTTAACCTTCAGGCCCCCCCTTTGCCATTGCAGTTGTAATGTCCTCATTATAATGAATTGATCATATGAAAGAAATCTGCTTGCAAAGATTGTAATAGAGTGAATAGACGATATCAGTTTTAAAAACACACTGAAAAATGAAGAGGGAGACAAAAATTATCGTACCGGGATGGTTACTCACGCATCCCCATTATTACCTAAATTTCCATACAGTTCAAACAGCGGTGCATATGTGGTAGAAAAAGAAGGGTGGGGGGTATAAAGTAATTAACCCTCTGAATATTAATTAACGTGCACAATACAGACAAAACAAAGGCCTCTTCTCTATGATTTTGACAAAATAACCTTAAGGATGCTTTTGATCTTTTCTTCTATTGCTGCATGACTTAAAAAAAGGTGTATGTGTGTGGAGGGAGGGTTGATACTGAAGCCCTGAGATTCCTAAATTCAATACCCCTACCCCTCATCCAGAAAGAGGAAGAAAAAAAGCAACTTTTCTTAACCTTATGTGTCTATAGACAGTTATGTAGAAATAAGTTAAGTATTAAAGCAACAGAAGAAAGTAAATCTGCGTGAAATTAAATCCTAATTGTAGCCTTCTCTCTACAATTTATATATTTTTGGTCGAAAACCCGAATTTAATGTAACAATATATATAAAGGATCCAGGTCAGTGATTTTTCACACCAATACGAAGAAAATTTACAAGAAAATCAATAGTCTCCAGTGAACATACAAAGCAAATACACCGAAGAACAGGTTAAGTTGCTTTTTTTTAATTCTCAGTTGAGACTTGGGATGAAAAAAAAACCCACTACCATTTTTCAAACCGAAAAAAAAAAAAAACAAAATCCACAGGATGATAACACATCTTTAAAACACTAAAAGACCACAACGCTGTTTACGACGAGAGCAAAAAAAAACCCAACTCATCAAGTATTAAAATCGGGATGTACAGAAAGACCATTTTTATGGAGACCTTACTCAGATTAACAATTATAATAAATAAATAAATAACCAAGGCTGAAAAATTAAGATTTATGCAAAATGGCAGTTGGAAATGAGTAACAAAAAATGGCAAAGGGATAAAAAAAAAGACCTACACATCGTGGTTTTTATATTACACCTTTTCCCGAGATGAATTACTGGCATCATAAGTACAGTACTCCATTTCTAGAGAGCAGAAAGTATATAGCATCCATCCTAAACTGACTAAATAATCCATATTCTTCATAATAACATCCTGCTTCGTTCATAAAATAAATCAAACTTGCACAACGACATAACGAAAAAGAATAGCTAGTATCTTCAAAATTTATAACATTCATAACAGTAATATCCATTACCAAATCAGGACAGCAGAAAATAAGGTGATAACTAAGACAAGACGTCGACAACAAAATCAATAAATAGGTCAATGGTGCTAGAGATTAAATAGCAATTTTCTCAAATATCTCTTTTGCACAACTGTTGCTAAAACACCTCTTCCTTTTTTTTGGTGTTGCTGCTCAAATTACAAATATCTCACACTGAACTCCAATTTTAAAGAAATATCTCGTTTCATAAGCAAGGTATTTCTACACAAGTCTAGTGTGAAATTAAAACTTCAAAATCAAGCAAATCCCCAATGGACAGACAGAGAGAGAGTCTGCGGGTACACTGCACATGCTCTGACTGCGGTCACCCCAGGCCAGGTGCCTGGAACCCGCAGGAATACTGGCTTTGTTGTCGGTGTGTGTGGGGGGGATGCTGGCCTACCCCACGTGTTCCAACACCGTATTGTACAACCAAAATAGAAATTTTGGCAGGTAAATTAATGCTTTGTGGGTTATAATATTGCATGGTGTCTGACCTTTTGCACAATAGCAGTAAGCAACAGGGATATTCCAGACCGCATGCGGAATAGTAGGTATTTGCAACAACATTAATTTATCTTATTTAAAATGTTGACATTCAACTCCTACCCTGCATCTTCAAAGTCTCATTTGCACAAAACTGAAATGATAATTTTAAAAATAAACGTCGATTCATGAAGGAAGAAAGGAATGAAAAATAAAAACCACCAAGCTGAAAATTAAAATTCTGATAAATAACTTATTTTTCAAGGCTTCATGCAAGGAAAGTAGGGAAAACATTACATAATTTCATTACCATAACGAAGAGTTTAAACTCACGAGCACATCAAAAGTGCATTTTATATGTACACCCAGTGAAAATTTCAAGGCAGAAAATAATCAGTCAAATAAGGCAAGGCGCAAAATGAGGCCGCAGGGTGACGCAGCCCTGCGAAATTCTGTTAGCAGGCAATCACCGCACATTGAATCGCAGTTTTTCAACATACTGGTTTGCAATTTGCGTCAACTAAAATGGCTTTCAACGTAACGGTGATTGCCTGCTAGCAGAATTTCGCAGGGCTGCGTCACCCTGCGGCTTCATTTTGCGCCTTGCGTAACGCAGTTTCCAACAATATCCAAAGATGTAAGTAAATAATCAGTCAAATAACGCAGTTTCCAACAATATCCAAAGATGTAAGTCTTCATTAGGGATAGTGAGTGGAACTACGGAAATGAAATCCATTCAATGTGATCGAGAAAGAGAAAAAAAATAATTAATGACAAGCATCAACGATTTAAGGTACTTGGAAATTAAAAAATTATCCTGTTGACGTTTTTAATTTGACTGCCATTTAAGATGACATTACAACGTCATGTAGCACACCATGAGCACTGCGATGAGAGAAACCAATTTAACTTAAGCGTGGTAATCAAATGCTATTAAATTCAGTTCTCGTCTCTTTTACAATTGGCCTGATGACAATATGCTAAGTATTTAAAAATTTTTCAAAGCAACGAGCATTAGTTCAAACAATATGATAGCAAAATCTTGTCATGCTTGGGCGACATAAATACATACACACACATACATACAAAATCGATATCCCTTGCATGCATGATAGTGATTAAGGATTTCGACACAGTCATTAGCATTCCTAACTGCAAATTGCTAAATTCAAAAGCCACATTATTTTACAGGCGTGATTTTCTCCTTAGACGACGACAGTCCGATATAATGACTGTGACATCCACTGCAACATTCAGATCAGCACTGACAGAAACAGAAAATAGGATATCATTAAAAATCACCATCGTCAATGAACCTAGGGTAGGGGAAAATAAATATATATATTTAGTAGTCAAAGCGATAAATTGAACAAGTATATTACAAGTAACAACAATCTTACCAATTTGTGTAGCGGAGGAAATTACGAGTCAAAAAATATGCAAGAGCATAGCAAGAAAATGATAGTTACGAAATATATTCCTTCGTCTCAAACCGATGAACAAATAACTCGTAATATAAAAACGCATTTCCTCTCTTCAACATGCAACGGTCAGCCTCACTAGTAAAAATTAAACACTGCAACATTTACACGGTATAAATCCTCATTAAAGCATCTATGTGTCATTCACCACAACCTGTTCAAAGTAATGAATCAGGCCCCTTTTTTTAGTCAACCTGAACCGACATATCCTTTTCATTTCTTTGCTCTTTTTTTGTCAATGACATTATCATAACAAACTCAGTAGTGAGGTGGGTGAGAGACAGCGAGAGAAAGAGAGAGAGCACAGCAGGACAGCAAAACTCATCTCGTTTATATTTAATTACTGGACACATTATAAAATATTACCTTGCCACTATCCCAATTTAGTTTTAGCCTGACCTCAAAAAAAAAAGAAACCTCACCATTACAGCAGAGAGAAATCCTGTATATATCTCCATCGACTAACCTACCACACGTCTGATTTCAATTCAAAACTTCTGCTTCGACATAAAAATAGTAATAATAACAGTCAAATATCTATGAGTGATGCATTTTTGAGGGAATCAAGGAGGTTGTCACAAATGCACACACAAAGCCTCATCATTATTTAGTTCACTGACTTCCACCACATTTTCGTTTAGCTTTTAAAAGATAGTGAAGTGTACTAATTTGACAATTTAAACAATTAATGACTACGAGTCGGGGGTTAAGGCAAATGAATATTATTAAAGCAGTCACATTTCTTGCTTGACACCAGCACAAGAATTTGTAATAGTGTCTCAAGATTCTATGAATACTAAAAATATTCCTCACACATTCACTATCTAGATTATATCTAGCTATAAATTAAAAACAAAACGTCTCAAAAATATGGTTTTTAAATAATTACTACAATGCCAACCCACGCGGTTGTCACTAGTCCAGAAATGTCAACATTTTTTTTTGCATTTCATTGCTACTGATTAAATGTGCAGTCAACAGCAAAAGAAAAATTACCATAATGCAACAATGTATGAATTTTCATCCCTCGTCACGAGTCACACATATTACCTGACTCGAGCAAAATGAACTACAAATATCAATAACACGAAAGCTATAAAAAAAAAAAAGAGGTGTGATTACTAACTTAGCATGACAACAATCTGATAAGAAATCGAAATTGGAGAAGGGAAACAAATACCTACTGCACAAACTGCATTAAATTACCAGTAGTAGACTGAAGATCGTTTAAATGTCTAAAACATTTGACCATTGTTGGCAGGTTTCTTTTCTTTTGCATTAATTATAAGCATTCGTCTATTAATAAACTTCCAGCAGTCGCCAAGTACAGAGAAATATATTTGACCGCCATACTCTCTCCCCAATGAACTTTCTCTAGCGCAAAATACTTTAAACACAAATGATCAGCAAGTCTAGACAAAGACTGCGGCAATGGATGACAATCATCAAAAAATATGAAGATGTGCAATGAACTAGATTCTACACCAACATCTGATAAATATGACTCGATGTAACGATGCTATTTCATTTAAGACTCCAAAGCTGAAAAAATAAATCATAATAATAAACCCCAACCATTACTCCATCTTTGACATTCTGACGATCAAATCAGAGAAAAGACCATGTCAATAAACACCTTTCAGCACCTAAGGTTAACACATATTAAAACATCAGTCGTATGAAAATTATTCAAGTAAACCTCAAGGTGAATGAAACTTGTGCTACCACCACCAATTTAACCGACAGAAAATCAATTTTCATCATTTAACACCTTGAGGAAAGTCCACTAATAGTAGTAAATATCTGATAACCTTTTCCTTCTCTCACCTATACACACACAACCCTTCAATTTACTAGGTACTTATTTTATACATTCCTCTGGAGAATTAATTGCCATATTTATCAAATCGATACAGGTGAACTTGCTAATGTCTGGTAAAAAAAAAAAATGATGATGATTCATTCCAGTATCGTACTCGTGAAAAACGATACTGATGACAAATACCCTCGATAAAATTCGACAGTAGTTAATACACGAAGAAAATGACAAATAAAAATACCAACTATATTCTTATCTACTCCATAACCGTAGGAAAAATATCCAACTCAATCATTTTTACACAGAACCTACTGAGATTGAATTGTTAATCGTTGACGTGTGCACCAAGGATAGAAATGAAGGTGCCAATCGACATGAGTGGTAAAGTCTCCCTCATAAAATAATATGCACCCATAAGAGCAGCATAACACCCGAATTCTTTGACATTTAAGGCATATTCACAAGGTACGATGCAACAAATCCTATAGTCAAACAGTCTTTCAAGCTACAAAATAAGCTCCCTTGACGTTGACAGCATAATGACACAACCCTCGCGCTCTCAAATGCCATAATGCTACCGATGACGTTATAACTACAAAAATCAAATATAGAGGATGCTTAATCAGCATACAGTTGAACCGAAAGGAAAAACCTGAAAACTAAGTCTTAGCCAAAATTTAAAGACGTGATTTAATTTCATTTGCAACAGGAACGGGACAATAGCAAGGAACTAAGAGGGCCACTAACCCCGTTTATAACATCTCCTCCATCCGTTTATTACACGTATATCTTGCAGATTTCTGTCTCCCTTAGTTGCCCCAATTTCTCAATGGTTCCTGCTTGGGCCTATGGATGGTTCACCTTGACGCTGGCAGTAAATGGATTTATCAAAGACAGTAAGGTAACCTGAGGAATTTGAATGACTTTATTAACTAAAGGAATTCTCGATTTCTCTGCAGTAAACAAGTTACTGCAGAGGAAAAAAAGAAATGTGGCCCTCAAACTAAAATTTGCAACAAAACATGACGACGATAATGACATAACGGTGAGTGATTCATTTTTGGCAATGGACGTTAAATTCTGTTAAGTTACTTTCATGTGTGTGTGTGTGGCAAAGGGCCAAAAGTTTATTTATCGCTAACCAACAAACAAAGAAGAGCCAGTCCAAATAAAAGTTCACTTTAAAAACTCGATGCACAACCTGATAGTTATTCATCTCCAGCTATCAGCAGGTTAACAATACTACTACTAGAGGTAAAACACATGTCGGGCAGGATGAAGGAAGAAAAAGAGAAATGGATCAAATTTCGTACCATAAATTTAAACAAATTTATACCCCAATCATTTCTCTGCCATTATTCCATCCAGAAATTGCATGTATGTGTCTGCACACATACGTCTATATTGCTTTTGCCATCTTTAATAAATTACTACAGTTGTAGTAAAACCTGAATAAAATTTGGAAACCTGTGAAGCATCGTAAAAAGATTTTATTAATATTGGAGAGGGGGGAAAAGGGCATCTTACTCCTGGTCACCAAAACTGCAAGTAATTGTGGTCAACCTAGATAAACAGACAAACCGTTTGAGGAATGTACGCACTAGCTATAATAAAACGTATATTTAAAAACGGTCTGTTTTTTAAAAACGAAAGCCTCGCATAAATCATTTGAGAAATTGAGAATAGATCGCGGTATACTGGTGGTTTTCGTAATCAACCTTCATATAACTGAAATGTAATCAATAGACCATGGAGTGAACTTCACAAGGCATGCACAACCAGTTAAACCAAGAAATAGTCCTTTTTTATCGTCCCTTAAAATTTTCAAACCGCTTTCTCAAGACTAAATAAAAAGAATCAGGGTTAGTGACCTCGAAAAACGTGATTTTGTTTCCAACCCCATGCACAGTTCCTATTTCGACCCTTAACTCTCCTGGCATACATAATGCTCGCAACTTTACCCTCACGGATGAGAAAAAAAGGTACAGCAACCAGGCAATGTGCCTGATACTTTGTCCATCACAATCCCGTTGTAACTGTATCAATGATAATAGACGCATTTAGTTAATAATAGATGGGCTGATTAAAAATCAGGACAAGAGATTAAATATCTCAAACCATTTTATAGGCCCTATCAAATCACCATTTTACCGGCATTGATCATACATACGTTACATGCGCGATACTAAAATTTTAAAATAAGTGTCCAACACCACACAACTGCCAAATTGACGCCGCAGAGGAAAACATCTTCAATAACGAATAATTTAAAACGTGCTTCAACCTGCATACTGAAGACAAAGAGCTGAGAAATCAAGAAATACTATCAAAATTTTCAATTATTACGCTTATCATAATCAAAATAACACGATAATTGTATGAAATGATTGCGGCACCTGTCAACCTCAATCAAACAGTATCCTTACCTGCATCGCAACGTGATACTATCATCACAATCTTAAACTCCCGAAATGATTATTTACATTTTAAACAAACAGTAATTGTTTTAGTTTTTGAAAATAATATTAAATATGGTAGTAGATCCCCAAAAACGATAACTGAATTCGCTATCAATCATAAGACATCAGCGACAGTCAGAATCTTAACTGCTAAACGCAATTGATGTTTAAATTATCTCCCAAGTCTGTATTACACCAAATATTAAATATAAATCTTGAAATTCGCGAGAAACATCACATAAATTAGTAAAAGTTTGCTGTTTTTCGTTCCCATTAGAAAAATATATATACACAAAAGAGAAACAAAGACATCCCTATCCCCTTATGATAACGCGAATTTTAACAAATGGCCGGCTACCTACGTTTAATTGCTCTTCTTTCTGATATAACTTAACAAGCACATAGATGACATAATTTTAAATAGTATTAATTATACTGCAAACCATTAGTTGAGTTTCAGCAGAGGGTAAAGGAAGAGAAATAATCTTTAAAGCATAAATGCCAAAATACCATTTTTCGCTCTTAATCGAAATTCCGCAAACGCAATTTTTGCGATGAAAGAGAGGTAAATATAAAACTGCAGTTTGAGAGAACAGTCTCTAGACGACTTAATTTTTGGTCGTAGAGTTGAACCATCATATGGTTCAAATAAGAGACTATTTAGCCGGTTTCATAAAACTATACAAAGAAAAACGAGTTTGTGCTTGTGTAGAAGCAGTTTCCTCTTAAGACGAAGAACACCTAATTGGACTGGACATGAAAGCTACACATTGGAATTAGGAAATCGCATAAGAAAGCTTTCAAAATACAATCTGAAATATTAAGTAATCTTTGACCAAATAACAAATGTTGATTATTTTTTTATAAAATATATATATATGTATAAATTGAATCATTATTACCTAGCCTTAATTCTCCAAAGTTGCCACATCCTATTTTCTTGCCTACACGAAAATTAGGCCCAACCATAAGAAATCCTGCATTACTCGAACTACTTTGTCTACTTTGTCCATGCATGCTTCTTTCTCCAGGATTGCTTCTGGATATTCGGCGAGAAGGTTCTTCTCTCGGATATTTAATATCTCGCTTCTGCATGCTATTATGGTCCACCAGAAGATTGGTATTTGTGGTAAAATGGCCGCTAAAATATCCACTTTCTTCGACATAAACACCAATGCACACAATCCCGCCTGCTGCTGATGTGCAACTACTACATTGAAGCACTTTGCAAAAACAGATTTTTCACTTCAAAAACAATCATTACAACATTCTCCGTAAAGTAACTGGGTATTACACTGACTCAAGGGATCCATTGAAAAACCAAAAAATTCCAAAAGCCAAACAACAAAAATCCTCACACAATCATACAACCTCACAATCCTACACCTGCTAATTCTTAACACAACCACATTAGGCCCTTCAAAAATACTAAGTGCCCTCTGTGTCAATTACATCAACTACTTACACAACGATCGTCACGCCAGCCATGATCTTAGCAATGATTTATTACACAAGAGGGCACTATTATCATCCAACCTACATTTGTACTCCAATGAAGACACGGCAAAGAGATGAGGACGAGTACAATTTCTTTCGATAAATACTTGCAGGCATTCGCACGTGGGTTCCAAAAATGGCGTCGTTCAAGCAGCTTTCCACAACCAAATATCAATCTGACATAAATTCCAAGTCTGCAGCAGAATTATTACACTGGAAAGCATTCACGGTAACGTGCTAAGCATTATCACTTTACGTAACTACTGACACGATTCTAGTAGCGTTTATATTTGTATTCCAGTTTCCACTAACTGTCAAAGAAAACAGTGCAGTTACAAACATTGAGTTTTCACCAATCGATGCCACGCTTTTTGCCATAGCGGCGTCTGCTAGTGTATGTAAAGTCTGTAGAAAAATA
The DNA here is from genome assembly GCA_013389805.1 of Trigoniulus corallinus. Lineage (NCBI taxonomy): Eukaryota > Metazoa > Arthropoda > Diplopoda > Spirobolida > Trigoniulidae > Trigoniulus > Trigoniulus corallinus. The sequence goes on from JAAFCE010006668.1 coordinate 13,377,766, forward strand.
CTAAATCTTTCATATTGAATAGGACTAATGTGATGTTCTTGAGTAGATCAAAATATATAATGTAATAAATGCCCAACCACTTCGAACGTTTTCTAAAGATGTTGGAGAGATGTACGGGGGAAGTTTTCGGCAAGACGGGAGGCTGCTTATTGCTGGTGGTGAACAAGGCAAGGTTCGCGTATTTAATCTTGACACTAAAAAGACAATACGAACATTTATCGGTCATTCAGCGTATGCATTATTTTATCTTCTAATTAATAGTAAAGGGTGTTAAAGAAAATTTATAGTAACGTTTCAATTTTCATTTGTTTTCAGGGCGGTGCATGCTTGTAAATTTACAGTTGACAACTCCGGGGCTATTAGCTTTGCCAATGACAAGAAAGTAATTGTGTGGGATTTACCAGGAGAAGTGCCACTAATTACTTATGAAGAACATAAGGTGGTTTAAATTTTGTAAATAAAGGTATCGCCTCTTTTGACTTTTAAATCATTTACGTTGTGTTACAGGATTACGTCCAAACAGGGGCTGTTAGTAAGGCAAGCAACATGTTCATTTCTGGTAATTTATTTTGAAGCTTGTTTTCTACTTTTTTCCTAAATGTCATCAATTTATGATGTATATATACATATATAATTCGTGCTCTAGGGTCTTACGACCACACTATTAAGATGTTCGATCCACGGTTGTCAGCCAGTGTATTAACGATCGATCATGGCGCACCAGTTGAATCAGTTTTGATGTTTCCTTCAGGAGGAGTACTCGTTTCAGCAGGTATTAATTATTAAGGAAATTATATTTATGTCACAGTAATTTAAGGCAGATTCCAACCTGTGTACGTAGGTGGCTTGGAAATAAAAGTCTGGGATATTATTGGAGGAGGTAGACTAATCGCAAAACTATTACATCATCACAAAACTGTAACTTCTCTCTCGTTTGCAAGCCAGGGCAAACGGCTGTTATCTGGATCGTTAGACAGGTAGGTACTACAACATGTGGAGAAGTTGGGGAAAGGACTTTATTACAATTCCTTTATATCTTAGACATGTCAAAATATACGATTTAAATACTTACCATGTTGTACACACTTTTGACTTCCCGTCACCCATACTTTCCGTTGGAATTCCAGTGAGTTATTTAGAAGTTGATGAATTATTAAATGTTATTTCCAAACTATCATATTTAATTACGTTAGTTTTTGTTCTATAGGACAATGATTCCAGTCTCGTAGTTGGAATGTCTAATGGACTGCTGTCAGTACAAAAACGCCCCAAGGAAGCACCAATAGAGCCAGAAGAGAGTTCAATCAAGAAGGACTTTAAGTCAAACCCAGTACGTTAAATTCTGTCCTTGTGGGTTATGCAAAATTTCCTAACCATCTCACGTCATTCTGTTTATTGAAATTTAGCATACTATATATATTAATGAAGATAAGCGTGCGAAATTACCTCGCCATGAAGACTTTTTGAAGCATTTTGAAGTAACCAAAGCATTGGATCACGTTATAAGAGTAATGACTTGAAATTCCTCAAAATGTGGAGACTTACAGTTTGTGACGGTATCGAAATTTCGACTTTTTAGCATAACGCAAATGACAGTCCAGAAATCACAATGGCAGTTATTCAGGAATTGTTTCGAAGAAAAGCCATGAAGTCTGCAATAGCGGGAGGAGACAACAGCGAAAAAATAACAGTTTATTTTAAATTCATTTTAAAGTAAGTTGGAAATATTTGTGATAGCTGATATTGGGGAAAAAAGATATTAATTTAATTCTCTTTCCAGGCACCTTTCGAATCCAGCATATACCTCTTTAATGGTGGATTTTGGAAATTCTGTTCTAGGTGAGTAAATTATGTTCACATTAAATTCCTTAATGAAAGTTGGTTACTAATCACGTACTGCACTGTATTTCAGATGTCTATAATTCATCAAATATTACATATTCTCCTACCGTTAAGCAAGTTCTTAAACGTTTAAGTATAACATTAAAGAGAGAAATTGAACGCATGAAAGATATGATGGCTTTGAGTGGAGCTATTGAACTGCTGCTGGCTACAAGCAACTCCACCAAAATACCTAGTGACCTTAAAAACAAAACTTTAACTGAAATGCCATTAACAAATAATTCAGTAGATGAATAAAACTTCGTATAAACCTTTATTTTTGTTTAATAAAATTTATCATCAAATTTCATTTTTACCTCATTCATCTGTTGAGATGTTACAGTAGTCCTTGTGTGGGATACGCGGTTTTTTTGTTAAATATCATAAATAGGAGTCGTCCATAGGATCATCACAGACGTATTTTTCTCGCACCATAGCCGTCTTACAATATTCAAACTCAGAGCCTGAAGCTAATGACAATAGTGCCTGAATATTTCTTTCCTCTCCCGTTCCAAAAATGTATCCATTGGCTTTATCGATAGCTCTTAAAACGTTCAAAGCACTTTGTTTATTCTAGTATAAAGAGGAAAATGTATCTCTACTGTTACTTAAGGAGGTGCGTAAGTGAAAGTAGAAATAAAATTTACCTGTATCTCAAGTAAATGATACGAAACTAAGCTGTAATCCTCAATTAAACCAATTAAGGTAGCATTCAGTTTCTTGTACTTTTTCATAAAGGGATCCTCCTAAATGAGATATTTTAAAGTTCTCGATTGAACTTTTGAAGAACTCCAACTAATGTAATACATGTATCGTATATAACTTACCGTTAATAAATCCAGCAAGTATGTAAGATCTAACACCTCGCTATAAAAGTCGACATTAAAATGCAATTTGCCATGTTTTTCGATTAAGTCTGCCTTTGATAGTATGTTTACATGCGGTAACTCAACTGAAATAATAAAACAGTTCCGTATCAGATATTTGATAAGTTGCTAGCACAGAAATAAAATAACTTACTTTGAAGCATCGCTGAGAGTGAAGTCAACAAAACAGCCACAAATTTTCCAGGGTCACTACAATAATGTGAATCCACCAAATGCACAGAACATAATGACAAATTACTTTTAGATAAGCGATCAGCAATAAGCTTCACTGAATTATGATGTGTATATAATTCCACTTGACCAGGGCAATCAAATAAAATGTAACGGTCACCTAATTTCTCGAGTTCTTCAACTAACCAATCTAAATTTTTTTCAAGATATTCCATGCAATAAACTAATCCTCCATTCGGACCCAAATTCAAATTTGACATTACATCTTTTAATGTGATAAGTTTTGAAATATCAAGAGCACAATCGTATGGCAAAATGTCATTTGCAGGATCTGAAAATATAGCAAACCCAATCGACTTTAATTAGTATCGCAATAAACTTGTGAAAATAGTGAATCAGTTAAGTATGTGGTTGTTTCAAGGCAGACGTCTTACCCATATTAACAACAGCAACTTTACGGCCGATGCCTTCCAATAACTGTTTCATACCATGACAGTATGTTGTTTTTCCAGAACCCGGAGGGCCAATAACTAATTGACCAAATCGTTGCATTTTGCATCGCCTGCAAAATTAAGTCACGAGATCGTTCATATAAAAACAGGCAGTAATTTCTCCAAATTAAAATAATTTCTGAATGGAATATACCTCCAGCACAAATGGAATCTACTGAAGAATGACGGTAGTTGAGAAGGGCCTCTTGCACATATTCCACATTACGCCCTCCGTAAGTTTCATTCCAGCTGACGCATGCGAGACGTTCAATCCAATTTAATGCATCTCTAGTTTACTATTCTGTGTATCGAGGTAAGTACACATTTTTATTAAATTATAAGAATGTATTACAATCATCTCAAAAACACTAAAGTCAAACTGATAACTGTTCAACTCGTAGGAAGAGGCATAACCGTTCTCTACGAGTATTACGAAATACTGTACACCGTTGCGTTTTGTCCTTCGCATTGTAAACAATGGTTTGCATCCCTTGTATAGTAATTCCTTTCTTCCTGTTTATCTGGCATCGATTTTTGCAACCTTACGTATTGAAATATTTTACACCTTGGAAGAAAGTAGATCAGACTTCCAACACATCACAATGTCCAATGAAGTCAGTAATAAAGGAGGTGAGTGGACAAGTGTATACATCAAAAGCGCCAATTAGGACAACTTAATTTAAGTGTCAAATTATTTCAGGATAAAGAACAAATTGAAGAATTAAAACCAGTGGAGAAGATAAGTGATCAAGAAATAACAGCATCAGACAAGAAAACCGATTAAGTCACCAATCCTCCATTAAAGTCTACAATACAGGTTTCAGTAAGGTCAAAGGTGAACGAGGCTAAAATATGATTTTTGACATTAAACCATAACAGCTTTGCTCACCAATTATCTAAGCCACAATTATTGCAGCACATATGGGTTCAAGAATTTCTCTAGTCCACCATTTTATAACAGAAGCAAGATTACTTTATTCTTAATGAATGTTACAAGAATCACGGATGATACCAGGTGTGGTGTGAAAGTTTAGCTGACAGCGACTAACTCTACTTCAAAATGTAAAGTACTATTTGGAGGAATCTTTCCTGTGCGGCTTGTGCCATACCTGTAAAAATATTGTATAATAAATACCAAGTTCACCACACTAATTCCACCAATTGAGAATTAAATTTTTCCTCACCCTTGATGAGGAGGTATAATTATTTTCCTTTTACCACCAACTTTCATCCCTGTAAACAAAACCAGTGAACTGTTGCCAAATCCGAAAGCAAACCAATTCAACTCTTTCAGTTTAGTAATAATACGAACCTTTGATTCCAATATCCCAACCACTAATGACTTCTTTTTGTCCTAAACGAAACTTAAATGGATTCTCATCTTTCGTGCATTTGTCGAATTCAGTATTATTGGATAGTTTTCCCACGTAATACATATGAAGCTTAACCAAACAAAGATAAATTTGTAATTCATGACCAAATATCATAAATCCAAGAAGTACGATGACTCGATCATACCATCTTGCCTGGGTTTGCAACGGGGCCGTTACCAACATGCAAATCTTCAATTATAACTCCACCAGGTAATTTCTGTTGTTTTTTAGCGGACTGCTGATCCTTCTAAAAGCAGATAAAAGCAAGACAACAAAATCAATCTACAGTACTTATCGTCAAAATGATTAACGGAAATAGCTACAATACAAACGAACGTCTGAGACAGTGGAGGTGGGAGTATTTTGGACATTGGGCGACAATGACTTTTCAGATTCACGTTGCTTACGGCGAGCCTTTTTCTTCGCACTTCTCGACAGACTTCCACCACTCTAGAATAATCACATTCAATTACACTATAAAACAAGCACATTTTGCATACACACAACACGCACCTTGTCGCCATTTACCATTGGCTGTTTCTGTATAGGAGTCGCTGGCACATTTTCTTTTGTCTGTTGATTCTTCAAAGGAGTCTGTGGTTCTTCCTTTTCTTTTGACTGCTGATCCTTGAAAGGAGTCTGTTTCCCTTTTCCTTCTGACTGTTGATTCTTCAAAGGAGTCGGTGGTTCCTCCTTTCCTTTTGACTGCTGATCCTTGAAAGGAGTCCGTTTCCCTTTTCCTTCTGACTGTTGATTCATCGAAGGAGTCGGTGGCTTCACTTTTCCTTCTAACTGTGTATTCTTGTTAAAAGATTTCCGATTTTCCTTATCCTTTGGAGTCTTAGCATCTAATGGCTTATTCTTCAGAGGTGTGGTCCCCTTAGCCTGTGATTTTGCAACTGGTGTTTTCTTCTGATTAAGCTTCGCATTTTCACCTGGTTTTTTCATAAGTAATTCTTTAACAAAAAAAAAAAATTAAACCCAATTAAAATTACCGTTTTATCTCGAGTATAATACGCACCAGTGCTTAATACACACTCAAAGTTTCAAGATTTACGTTAATGTAAAAATCTCAATACCTATGTACAATACACAGGTTGTTTGCCAGTTGGGTTAGCATAGGGTTGCCATAATTGTCAGACCACCGACCGGGCCACACCCCTTAAAAATATTTTTTCAACAAAATACGAGTTCATATTATATACATTCATACTGCATAATCCTTCCACTAACTCATTGAAATACAAAATATTTTCAATGACCCAAAAAAGACGTTGGGATCAATGGTGGATCATTACCAAACAGTCGATTTCACTGGCAAACTGTGATAGGGTTTTTATTGACGCGTCTGCAAAAATTTTAAATCGACCAGGAGAAATGACTGTTGGACAGCGACACAGACCTCAAAACAAGGACATGTCCCAAGGTAGTGAGACGTACAGCAACCATAGCTTAGTATTGTTGTTAACGCTCATGAAGTCCTAAAGCAACTTCAAATGAACTTCTGGTATTGAAATCTACATAATTCTAATTGAACACACTGCAAGCAGCCCTGATAGACCAAATTGGCAGTGGAGAGAATGACTCATTCCTAATAACTCATACATTCAAAACCCCAAGGAACCTGAAGCGTAGGATCTATTCTGCCATACATTGCATGCCTGCTATATAATGGCACTTTCTATCAGAAAGTTCCTCACATTATCCTCATCATGATCATTCCATTGCTTAATTGCCCTTATTCCCTTGACTTTCACAAGATCAGAAACATAAATAGGCCTACATGCATTGTTTTCAAAGCATCAGGTGACCAATCTCTTTACACCTGCTTAGTGTTCCAAACTTCGCACCCAATTTTTGGGAAAAAACTGCATATTACAAGCGATGGTACTACTAACACTAGGAAAGTATTACAAGTGTAACAACGCTCAAAGTACAACTTTCGCTCTCATCATTGGTACCTGAATAGCTGTCATCATCGCCAATTACAATGTCGCTATCGTCATCAGTATCCTCTTCATCACTATCACCATCTTCTTCAGAATTATCTTCTTCATCACTATCATCAATTTCCTCAGCACTATCATCTTCATCATCATTAATTTCCTCGATAACAGGCGTATCCAAACTGAATTTCTTTTTTTTAGCCACTGGCAATTTACCTTCAATTGCTTTACGCTTATCTAAAGAAGGGATTCACAAAACCAGTAACGTTAGCACGAAAACGAGCATCACCAACCAATATTAAAGATACTTGTCCACTATCAACCAATGACGCCATGCAGACAACGTATTAATTTCTTACCAATTTTAACTTTGTTGGTGACAACTATAAAACGAATGAAATAAGTAAGCAAATGGCGAATAAAGTAAAAATATAATGACTAAGGTCACTGAACACGTTACCCTCTTCATCAGACATATCATCCTCATCACTGTCATCGTCATTCTCATCGTATGCTTCGTATGGTTCAGTGTCAACTAAGAAACCAGTCAAATGCACCACTCCTACAGCCAATTATAATAAAGCCATGAGTTAAGCATGCTACACCAATGTTATAATTTAAACGCTTAAGAATCGACATTACCTTCACCATTCAGAAAGAATGTCAGTGACTCTCCCTCTTCAAAATTTAAATCAAGTGGCTGCTGGAACATGTTTTCTTGTTGTAAGGTACACAGTAAGAACTCAGATTTTTCACGCTCTACCATAACTGACACGAATGACTTAACGCCTGCTAAAATACCAAATACACTATATTTCTTAGCGGTACCACTTACAACAATCCATGGAAATTGTCCACAAGCATTACGTACCTGAAGATGTAGTTTGTGGTTCAAGAGCAGCCATTGAGACGTGAAAAGAATCACTCACCACTTGGGCATAGCGCTTACCGGTTTCCAAAGTAACGCCTGGACAACGAAAAATATTTAGCTAATTTTAATAATTCATCCCCTGCTGATGAAAACACCCAAATCGAGGTTAAATGTCTTATAAATCGATACACACGCTTTCCCAAGGACTAAATAACATGGTTCCGCACTTCAGCTGCGTTGGCTAGCGAGCACGTGCACGGTATAGCATATTATATGCAACCTTTTTTTTTATCAGCAAAAGTTACGCAAGAAAAAACAGCAAAGGCGACTTACTACAATTAAGTCAATATGCATTGGGGGATAGCAACACATTTCCCTATTTACTCGTGTACATACAAATATGAAAATATGTAAACGCCATTGTCAAGACAACCACGTGTCTAGCCATCGCACAAAATGAAAACAACAAATCTCAAATTACCCCAAATCTTCACTCAATATACTCACCCCAAAACATTTTTGGTCTTTTAAAGTAATAAAAATTACACAAGCTACAAGATTACGATTAGTTAACCTTATAAAAATTAATATAACGCGCTCAAAAATCTTACAACCAACAGACACCTTTCAAAAGACCAACTGCAGGCCAAAACAACGCTAGCTTCGTTCCGAAGAGGAAGTGCGCAATAGTGTCTATACTCGAGTTAAACAATGCTACCTCAACAACACTACAAACACGACTTCAGTTATGGCGCTTTTAGCTTTGGCTCTTGCGCCTCTATTTCAATGTCCGTCTATCAGAAACGGGTTGCGGCTTCAAATCTTCATGGTTACGCACCAGTGGTCATCTAATAAAAATGATACGAGCATATTTTATTGATCTAGAAAACAGATATCGCCAGCGATAAGCAGAAGGAGGTACAGAAAAGCCAACGCATGACTAATATTAAGAAATGACATTGCATTAGCCTTGTTTGAGATGAGGGGGAGCCAGGGAGGTCGAGAGTTATTTAGTCTTAGTGCCCTTCAAGTCTACTTTTTAAATTAATATTTACAGTATTATATTTATCTTTGAAACGGACAACGCTGCATATCCCAACAACTATTACAACGAATAAATGTGGGAGTTTTGTATGAACATCTTTGTCGATGTTACACTAACGGGTTGAGGAGTAAGCCAAGCAGCCGTAACAGGCCAAACCCTTAAGAGGCTGCTCGCGGGAGAGGAGGAAGTAGGTGTAGGGGATGTAGGAGAGGAGTAATTTGCAGCACCCAACGTCTTCTACCAACCTTAGAATGTTCATCATCATCATCACACCCTTATCCCGCCTGTGACAGGGCCGGATCTGTGGATTCTAGCCCTCCACTCCCGTCTATCTCCCACCAGGACCCCGTTCACCTCACACACTACCATATCCTTACGGACAACCCGTTCCCACGTCTGCTTCGGTCTTCCCCTGCCCCGGGTGCTTCCAACCACTTGCATTCCTGAAAACGTTATCTAGCCCTCCTCCTCATTTTTTTTTTCGCGATGTCCCCCACCCCCAGGCTAACTCTAACATAATTATTCCTAAAACGATCAGTTCTCGACACCCCGTACATATACCGCAGCATTCGCATCTCGGCTACTTGCATTCCATTGACGTGGGTGGCTCTTCCCCACTGTCCCCGACACACTGATCCATATAGCATAGCGGGCCTAACCACTGCCCTGTCAAACTTCACATTCAGCTTGATTGGGGCCCTCCTATCTCACAGGACTCCACGCCTGTTTCCACTTCAAGTACGGCCCTGTCTTAGAATGTTCAACCTTCTTTAAAACTCGGCACATCTAGAAAGTATCTGCACATTAAATGTGACATGTGATTACAAAACTAAGGGGGAGGATAAGTTACTAGCCAGTCAAAATTGCAATGGTCCGTGGTCCAGTGGTTAGAAGTTCGTTCGTTATCTTCCACTGACCCCTTCAAATAGGGAGAGACAGCTTTACAAATTCAGGAAAGAAATCAATTTGTGGAGAGGGAGGCGAAAGGTATTATTTCTACTATCATTTAGGGCAGACATGTCAAACTGGGGGTACCCTGATGGCCACAATGACAACATATGCGTTGTAATGAGGGCCAGACAGGGCCCCTGGCGCACCCTGCGCCGGGGGTTACTGTCCCCCTCTCGTTACTCGGTACGCCACCACTTTGACACCCCTGATTTAGCATCCGCTATGATCGAACGGCTAAATTTCTTATGGTTAAAAACAATCCTTTCCTCTAGTAATGATGAAACAAACTTTTAAAATGATACCATCACAAAACTGTGATTTCATTTTTAATTACAAAGGAGGAGATGTGGCGAAAACAAGAAGGGCCGTCAATGTAAATGCACTTTTACGATCTTTCAGCATGTACATCTACTATTTTTTTTTATCACTGCAAGTCCTAGTAAATAATAATAGTTGAATCACTACAAGAACATTATAATTAAATAGTTTGAAATTCAGTTATTAGGCTATATGCTAGTCGTGACTCTCAAAAGCATGTCAATTTAATATTCAAAAAGCGTGCCGCCATTTGTTACGTTTGATTGCAAACCACGTTCATTTAAATGAAAATGTTTTGATGCTTGATAGTTGGCTATGAATATCTAGAAATCAGGCGTGTGTTTTTCAATAGCGGCATTCATCAGGTAGGTGTTAATTAATAGGTAAGTAAAGGGACCACATCACTAAAGCTGACAGCAGAAATGCCAATCTAACTAGCCATTTTCTTTCTCCTCGCCTTTCATTTTTTTTTTTTTTTTTAAAAAAAAGGTATAAGACCAAAGTAATTTCAGCGTTTTCCTTTTAAGACGATACAGCGCATAAACCCAAATTGAATATACACTAGTGCAATATACTGCAGCAGTTGTTATTGTATTTTAACAACTTGTTTGCGGTTATAATGCTTTAGTACGCATTTCTGGAGCCGCCTTTTACTTAACAGAAATTCATAAGGCATACGTTTCCGGCTTAAATTCTAGATTTTAGCGATTACCTGAGGGTCCGTTCCTTATTTTGTACGTAAGGAAAAACGTGGGTAATTTCATTTCTTTTTAGACTCTTTAGTGTCCAAACATGACCACTGGCACTTGCACCTAGGGCACTTGCACGTGCACCAATCACAAGCAGCCACCTGGAAAAAAAATGATGCCGCTATATAGTTCGAAATACAACATTCGATAAGCTAAAAATTCATCTTACATCCTCATCATACCCGTATCCGGCCAGTGGCAGGGTCAGGTCTGCGAGTTCTAGCCCTCCACTCCCGACTATCTCCCACCAGGTCCCCGTCCACCCATACATTGACATATCCTTACGGACAACCTGTTTCCACGTCTGCTTCGGTCTTCCCCTGCCCCAGGTGCTTCCAACCATCTGCATTCCTGAAATGGACCTAACGAGCTCCTCTTCCCCTCTTCTCATTACGTGTCCATACCACCTCAACCTACTCTCCCTCATTTTTTTCGGCGATGTCCACCACCCCCAGGCTACCTCTAATACTGTATACTCATTCCTAACTATCAGCTCTCGACACCCAGTACATATACCGCAGCATTCGTATCTCGGCTACTTGCATTCCATTTACGGGGCTCTTCCTTACTGCCCAACACTGATCCACATACCATAGTGGGCCTAACCACTGCCCTGTAAAACTTCCCTTTCAACTTGATTGGGACCCTCCTATCACACAGGACTCCACTTGCCTGTCTCCACTTCAACCATCCCCCATTGATTCTATGGGTCACATCCGAGTCTAGCTCCCCATTGCTCTGGAATGTTCATCCTAAGTATTTTATTTTATGCACCTTCGTCACCACTTCACCACTATTTTCCTGTTCTTCCCAATTGAAAGCAAAATAGTCTCTCAGTCTTCTTCATGTTTATCTTTAGCCCTCCCTAATATCCTTTATGCCCTTCTCTACTTGTTATCTGAAGTCACTAAGTTTTCCAATATCGTCGGCAAATATCTTGCATTGAGGGGCCCATTCTCCTACTCCGGTCAGCAGCTCGTCCATAACCAGAATGAAAAGGTAAAAAACATCTTACAAATTGTAAATAAACTCTCCATATCCCTATAATCAACGCGGGAGTAAAGGAGGGGATAATTTAATTATTGTTTATGAATATAGCACACAGTAGTAGTGTTACCATTGACGTTTATCAAAGCACGAAATCTCTCTATTATTAAAAACATGTAATTAGATTTATTGAATTTTCGTGGCTGATTGCAATCAATTTAATGGACGAATAATGAGAGAAGAGGACGAGGGCGACAACGACAATCAGCAGTAGAAAACTGGACCTAAATGCACATAAGCTGAGTTTTATCCCAAGGTACACTACTGAACAGTTCCTCAATAAGAGCATTGGAGGGGGAAATGGAGATGGTGATTTTCGATTTTATTACTAATCCGACTTGTTGTCATCAAAATTTCTTGTACATCATCCAATGAACATAGGAGGCTTAGGATGGTTTTGTAGGAGGAAGTTAAAATATAAATGATATAACCGTGATTACGATTAGGTTTCAGTATTACTTCCTAGAAATGATAAAGTTCAATCATTTATGTTCTGTTCAAAACGAGGAAAAGGAGTGCACAATATATTAAAACTTATTCCACGTCTCCCGCCTACAGTTGGTTTTTTTTTGGCTAAGCCTTGGAGTGATGCCTTTCCAAAGGCCATCACAGGGCTTATAACCTTCTGATCGGTCCCCATAAACGTTTGATGAGATTTCATCAAATAACAATCACGAAATCATGGACATGATATGAAGAAGTCCTATATAAATCGGTGCACTTTAGGGTTTGGACTTCTTGCCAGTGAAGAGAAGCAGCAATCCTCCTCCCATCGCCGTCGTAAATCTTCCTCAATAAATGAATTGTTCATATGACGATGATGATTATAATAATAATATACGTCTACAAAAATCCTTGATTAATAAATTCCTTAATTCATATAATTTAATGCCAACTGATTGCCATCATACCTTGCACGGAAGTCTACTCACACGACAAGTAACGAGGATTTTCAACTCATTAATGGTAGTAAATATTTCATATTATTTAAAGATGAAATTGTCTACAACGTAGTATAATAATTACAGCATTCTGTAATTTTATTATCACACATAATACCTATAAAAATATATGCCTATTTAGGAATATGCAAGAGAAAGAGAGAATAACAGTAGGCTCTTGATGAATGGCAAAACTTACTACAGTAGTTGCTGCCTTTATAAGAATGCGCGCCTTCCATGAATTACAAAAATCTTTTTTGATAGGTTTCACATCTTCAATGTTGTGGTGACATTAAAATGGCACCACCAACGTTTTGAATATGGTGTAGAAACTAAATCGTGCATGCAAAATAATACTGAAACTCCTACATTAGAAAAAAAGAAACTCGTCAATGGATCGTGATTAGAGAGAATGAAAAAAAAAATCCGCACTTTTATATTAGGCCGATTTCATTCGATATTAGACCATCTTAATAATAAGATACACGAGATAAAATTAAAATCTTCGTTGACAGATTAAAAAAAGACTGTCATTGTTAGTGTGAACAACAAGAAAAGAATCCGTTTCAACTATGACTGCACGACGATATTTCATTTGTATTTGAGAACGACAACAAATTGACAACGGGCGCGGCCATACAGTAGAACACACGAGCGGAAGACGCCAACTCATTCTGCACGCATTCTACCACTTCCGTATTCCACGGCTCGATTTCGAATGTTGCGTTCTTCCATTAGGCTACATATGGCGGCGCAAAAACAACAACTTGGTGCTTTGAAACATAAATTTGTCTTGTCGGCTGTCACTAACAAATGAAATCTCAACCGAAATACTTTAATAGGCTTAAAATATGCCACTAACACTTTTAAAAGCATCTATCGAGCTACCCATCTACTGAATCTGGAAACGTGAATTGTCGATAATTGTCACAGGTGATTCGGAGAATTTCATAGGTGATAATTGTCGGAAAGTGTTCAGAATGCAGACGGTCAAGAGGTGGTTACGTGCTGACAATTGTCCGAAATTCGGACACTTTCGAATGTGAAATTATCGTTTATTGGGCACACTTTCTGACAATTATCACCCGTGAAATTCTCCGAATTACCTGTGAAAATTATCGGCTGTGAAATTATCGACAAGCGGTGATAAAGTGCACCACATAGCGAACAACTCATTTGGACCACTAAACTGTAGGATTACTTCTTATTGGTTATGTAAGACCCACTATTAATAATGAGTTTAAAGGTATTTGTATAATTAGCTAAATGTTACTATGAGGCAGATTGGTGGATTTAGTTCTTTATATTCAGGTGTGAGGAGGCTCACCCTTTCTCTGTCGCTTGCAGATGGCCTTCAGAATGGATCCCAGTTAAATTACCAACCAAGGTTCCATAACACAGTAAGCGTGCCTTCCATGCGCTGTGCATGGATTCCCAATAATATGGCATCAGCCCTTTCACAGAGCTGCATGCTATTCAGTCTGTAGACTATTCAGTTGAACCGAAAGGTTGTAAAATTAGGTCGACAGCAGTCAGTAACGTAAATACTCGTATGTAAAGCCACTCTATCTGTCGCTTGTCATACCGTACATTTTGCACATCAACGAAAACCAACTGCATATGGCGAGAGGTCTTACAATTTTTTTGATGAGATCCTCACCTCCCTCAAAGCCATAAGGCGCGACTGTCTACAGGTAAAAAGCATACGTGTATGTACTTTTTCTCTCCCCGTATTGTTCGCTATAAAGAAACAGTAGGAGGATGTGTAGAAAATAGTGTTTAAAATGCAGTAGCCAATTCAGCACAATAAGTAATAATACAAATTTCTTGTGTTTCTTAGAATTATATCTTTAAACCTATAATACCAAGAGAGAAAAGAGCTGAAGACGCAGGAATGAAAGAAGAAGAGCCGAGGAAGAGAAGAAGGGGGAGTATGGTGATATAAAATAAAATGCCGCTAAAAATTTAGTTTAGTAAACACTTATATACACAGCACATCACGAACCGTATGCGAAACAAGATCACAAACGAGCTAGATTCCGCACAAACCTATAGTTTGTTGCAAATTGCCATCAGAAAGTTGAATTGAAATGGAGTTTGTGCCCAGAATAAACTCCAAAATTATATCCCCCAGAGCTGATTATGTATGCAGAAGCCAGTCAAACGTGAAGCCAATAATGATGGAGGGCTGTGTTGACTAACTGGCACAAAGCTTACTTAATGGGCTTGCAATGTTTACATTATAGGATTCTTCCAGCTACCACATCCAAGGAAAACAGCCCCAACGAATAGGCACATCACATCTGCAACAGACAGCCTACGCATTTTAAACAAGATACACCAACAAGAGTAGAAAAAGAAGAAGAAGAAGGAGAAGGATGAGGAGGAGAAGGACGACGAAGATGACGGTAAATCACTCACGGCAATATACTGTATATCTATCTTCGGGGACGTCCAAGAAGCTGTTGCTACTATTGCTGTTTGATAACTGGCACGTGACAGATTTAAGACTAAAGATTTTTTTAAGAGGCTGGACGACAATCTCAACGAATTTCTTCTTTCCTCATACCTCTTTTCTACTCACGTGTTAATAACATTTCCTATTAAGGCCAAAGTACTATTTCTTACTTCACGAAACCCACACTTTGGGCCCTTCTCGTCTGACGAATTAGCAACTTGCAACTTGACTACAATTCTAAGCACTGATGGTGTTTATATTAATGGTTCTTTTACAGAGCGCGGCACAGCAGACTAGGTGCTAATGAGGAAGAGGAATCAATGAGGATGATTTCGTAAGTCCCGGGAACTGAACTCAGCCTGTCTGAACATCATACAGAGTCAATTCTCCCATTCGCTAAGGACGAAAATGCTGGAAACCTATCTTCAAAATCGCCAAACAGTGTAAAGTGAGTGGTGACATTTCACTGTTCCCTTTTGTCTTTTTTTTGTTTCGTTGGTGCTTTAGGGCCCTTCAACTACAAGGCCATTAGAGCCCAGTCCACTGTGTAGTTCTAATGCAGAGACTGCACAGACACGGGGAGCGGCGAATTGCGTTGGACACACCAGTTCTCGTCTGATTATTGAAGTTAAGCAGCGCAACACCAGCTAGTACTGACATGGGTGGCCGCTTGGGAAAACTGGGTACTACTAATACCAAAAAATCGTCGCATTAGTGTAGTGTCTGTGCAGTCTCTGCATAAGAACTATGCTGTGGACGGGGCTCTAATGACCTTTGTAGTTGGAGGGCCCTAAAACAACAGCAAATGCACAGACACGACATTTAATGCGACGATTTTGGGTACTAGCGGTACCCAGTTTTCCCAAGCGGCCACCTCTGTTAGTAGGTCCTACTAGCTGGGGTTGCGCTTCACTTTTGTAAACAATGAACTACTTATTAGTTAAATTAGGTAAATTGCAGACCATTAAGTTGATCGCTTTCATTTACTGTCTTCTAAACTTGTCATCGTTAAACCCTTTCATCATTTCTCTGTTGAAAATTCTGCCGCTATTTTTCTTATCTAATTTCGTCTTTGATTACATAAAATCGCATCAAGACAAGGAATGATAGTATAATTACATCGTGCGTGAGTACAAAGTTGTAGACGACAACCTCTGATTGATGTTATTTATTTATCTTTGTTGTTGTTATTGTTGTTATTCTCATTACTGACCAGAGCAAAACACGTCAGGCAGCAGCTTCATTATATTTCTTTGCTTCATTTCGTTGAGTGAGTGACTTAATTTCATTTGCTATATTTGGAGCAATTTTTTTTTGTTTGGGCATCACATGCCATTGTGCTGATGTACGTCTACTGCATGAGTAGGCCCTGAAAACAAAGACCTAGAGTATATAAATAAGCCACAAAAACCTTTCTTAACGTTTGATATTTCCATGACACAAAATAATTGCCTTGAGGGACATCAAAAACCGATCAAGGTAGATAAAATTATATCACAATGCTGTCCATGAAGTAGATGAAGACTTGATAAACATTTTGACTTTGTATGGCATCCAAGTCCAGATATAAACTACGTTTCATATTAAAGTGAAAGTCTTCCAAAGCGATGACAATAATTGATAAAACAATTATGAAAATAATGCATAATCTAAATTTACAGTAATATAACATAGTTCACTAATCAATATTAAAGCTTTGCAATTTGTATATTGAATTTCTTTTACACAAGAATAAAAAAATATGAGGATGAACTGAGATTAGATCGTATCAGAGAAAGAAAGAAAGTAGCGCAACAAAGCAACACCCAGCCACTTTTCCCGCCTATGGCGGCGCCGGGTACCCATCTTGTCCCTCTGAATGGACAAAAGAGCGTTTTCCCGCAGCCGGTTGCCGACAAAAGCTGCAACCCTGATGCTTATCGATCGTCGGTCTACTGTTCGTTGGAGAGTTCCACCGACGAGGGGGCGAGCTCTCACACCTAGGAATTTTTTGCCTCATCTACTTGTTGAACAGTAGAGAGGGTTCTTTGACGTGCAAATGCTGCCGTGCACCAAAAGGGACCTCGGTTTTACTTCTCATCCGAAGGGAGGCGCACTCGGGCCCTCTCTCTCTCTCGCCCGAAAGTAGCTAACCCACAGTCTGCTAACTCACCTTGGTTTAATATGGAATCTGAAACCACTGACGCAGTTACCGATCCCGCTATTCAATGCGCCACCGAGGCAGGGTTAAAGAGCACACAACTAACCAGTGCCGGATTTAGAAATTGCGAGGCCCTAGGCTATTTCACTTTTGAACCCCTTTTCTTAAGTTTTGAAGCCCGCTAAATGTTGAGGCCCTAGGCTTCAGCCTAATTAGCCTATTGGTAAATCCGGCACTGCAACTAACACATAACCATACTCAGCATTGGACTGGTCCACACGGGCACCGGGCTGTCTTCATTTCAGGAAAAGTGGTTAAACAAATGATATTATACACGGTATTTAACATGATGAAAATTCGTGGGTTAGGCCGACATCTCCCAAAGGCAACTTAGCCAATATTCCTGCGGGTTCCAGACGCCTGTCTGGGGTGACCCCACTCAGAACATGTTCAGTGGACCCGCAGACCCGACCCTACCACAGGCGGGATAAGAGTATGATGATGATGATGGTGATTTAACATGATGAAAATAAAATACCGATCAACTTTTGTTTTTGGAATCCTATATTATTGGGTTGCAACAGAAAGAACTGCAGAACGTTCTACATTCTCAATTCGAATAATGGGCGGGGCTATTCACATTGGGGGAGATATATATGGAAGCCTTTGCCGCCAGGTGGCAGCCATGGCTCCTATCGAACACCTGCAAAGCGCCACCTATCATTCCAATTGTAAATTTTTCTTAGAAACCAAAAATTAGAACGTAGGCCTATTTTTAGGACCTTGTATTTTTAATAAGAATCATCCCAAATTCGTGTTTGTCATATATTAGCAGTAACTCTTTTTTTTAATTGGTCATTCCCTTTCCTTTTGTAGTTTTTCTCCGAATCTAAATTTCTGTCCAGTCCAACCTTGACACGGCTTGTGTGGATAACTTTACCCACCCGACCGCCAACGCAGAACATTCGAATCGGATATAAATGGGTAGTAGTAATAATAATATAAACGAAATAGCAGCACTCAGAAAGATGAAATTAATTTTTTTTTCCACCCAAAATTCGCATTCATTACGATGGTGGAGGTACGTATTTTATATATCACTGATATGATTATTCTTATTACGGCGTACAGCAAGTGTCATTATAAAAGCCGCTGATAAAATGCTATCAGGAAACACGTGATATCGCTTACATTTGTCACCCACTTTAAAAATATATCTACAGCGTGGATATTAAATACACTTTCACAAGCTTTAATTCGTAGCTTTTCCCTTCCCCCAACACACCCCTCTCCTCTCTCTCTCTTCCACTTTCACCTATCATTTTAGAAAAATTGAGTGCATTTATGGAGTAAAACGAACTGAAATGTACCTATTAAGCAGAATCTTGTAGGATAGGGCATAATGACAAGTAGTCGGGTAGCTGAGACACCATCATTTCATTAGCAAAGCAATAATGGAGCAGAAAAGCTGTAGGGCCAATTTATTGACGATAATATCATTTAGATAAATTTTTACAACCTTAATTTGATGGGATAGTGAAGAAGGAAAAGTGAGAGAGCAACAAGAGTCGAAATGGTACCTCTAAAAGTACTTTGGTTAAAATTGAGAGAGAATAGCAAGAGGAGGAGGATGATGATGATACTGAAATCAAATTATACACACGACAATTATTACTCGAGTGACTAACACTTATCAAAGATTGACTGATCACCTATCAAATTCAATAGTGGGGGGAGGAACAGAGAGAGATTGGCCTAAAAGATCTCTCCTTCCCTCTCACTCTCTAAATTGTGTTTGACAAGTCTGACTAAGCATCATGTTTAAAAAGTCACCTGCCCATTATATTCAATAGTTAGGTCCTAAGAACCAGGTGGTGTACAATTTCCGCTCACTCAGACATGTGAGTGTGTGTCCGTTTTATCAACTTAAGACTTCCTACCAAAACAAATAGACACATACACAAATACAATAACAAAGAGGAAAAAAAAATAAATAACAAATCAAATAGTATCATTAAAGTTTCAATTTACAGTCAAATTCAAACTTAGCTGTTGCAAATTGCTAAACGTTTAACGAAATACAATGCGGTAAACATTATTAATCAAACAAACGTAGAGGATTTACCAATCAGGGAAAGACACAGAGAATGCGGGAGCAGGGAAAGGGAGAGAAAGAGTGAGAGAGGGCAAACAGCAGATGGATTTTCCAGGATAAGGCGTTTGTTTTTTCTTTTTTGGAAGAAAATACGTCGATAAATAAACGTTGTCCTTTGTAGACTGGACGACAACAAGAAATCTCACGACTCTTTGCTGATTTGTCATAAAAAGATACTTTTTTGACTACTTATTTATCCTCAGATTGGAATTACACACCATGCCTAGGCAAATCTTGACCTGCCTCGGTACCGCAGTGATTAGCACGCTCGGGAACTGCGTAAGTAGTTAGTTATAGGTTCGATACTGGACCGAAGTAGGTCGGCTTATTTCGAGAGAGAAGCAAAACCGAGGTCCCGTGTGGCATACGATGGCATTTGCACGTCCAACAACCCTCTGTACTATGTAACGGGTAGATGAAGCAAAATTTCCAGTTGTTGTTTGTTGGTGTTTTAGGGCCCTTCCCTTCAACTACAAAGGTCATTAGAGCCCCAGCCACAGCATAGTTGCTATGCAGAGACTGCACAGACACTACACTAATGCGACGATTTTTTGGTATTAGCAGTACCCAGTTTTCCCAAGCGGCCACCCATGTCAGTACTAGCTGGGGTTACGCTGCTTAACTTCAGTGATCAGACGAGAATTGGTGTGTCCAACGCAATTCGCCGCTCCCCAAAATTTCCAGGAGTAGGAGCTTTGTTTATTTGTGTTTTAGGGCCCTTCAACTAGAAGGTCAGTAGAGCCCCGTTCACTGTGTAGTTCTGATGCAGAGACTGCACAGACACTACACCAATGCGAAGAATTTTGGATACTAGCGGTACCCAGTTTTCCCAAGCGACAACCCATGGCAGTACTAGCTAGGGTTACGCTGCTTAACTTCAGTGATTCCCCAACCAATAGTAGACCGACGATGAATAATCATAGGGGTTACAGCTTTGGTCGTCAACTGGCTGTGGAAAAACACTGTCCAATAGATAACCCTTGTGTCCAATCAGAGGGACAAGATCGGTTCCCGACCCTGCCATAAGCGGGAAAAGGGTTAGGAGTTGCATGGTACAGTATATCACTGTCCAAACAATAGATATCAATTCATATAAAAATAAATGAAAATTCTTTCTTATTCAATATTTCATAGGATTAAAAATAGTTATCGGTAAAAATTGCTTTATTATCTTTCATATTTTAATAATTAAATTAATAGGATACCAATATGCATTTATTACGATTTTTTTTAATAGAAAAACATCTCATTTTTCAAAGAGATATGAGAGCGAGAAGGGGAAAAAAATTTTATACAATAGGACCATAATCATCAAGCTTGTTACAAAATAAACCTTAGATTTTCCAACTTGCAAAGGGCACGAAACAATCGGTGCTAATACCAGATAAAAGGAGAGAGAGACCTTTCAAAAACTCTAATAACATTTTCATTTATTTTAACGGATTAATAAATATAATGAAACGTATTGTCATCAGAAACTTGGTAGGGGTTGAAATAGGACGAGAGCGAGCGACTTGGGTAAGGGTTTGGGCACCTACATAAATGTTAGCTCAAATTTCAATTCCGTTATGTGGCCCTATGCGGCGAAAGCGGCAGTGTTAGTTGACGCCCTATCGACATCAATTTTCAAAAGAATAATAATAAATAGGCATCCATCCATCTGATAATCACATTTCAATAACCGGAAAACCAACACTGGTTCTCTTATTACATCCAAATCGGACCAAAATGTTATAATAATATTGAAGACTTCGGATTAGATCTCATTAACATATACTCTAACCCATTTCCCGCCTATGGCAGGGTAGGGTCGGATACTCATCTTTGTTCCTCTGGATTGACAACGATCTGTTGGACGGTTGGACTTACCGTCGCGTCGGCCAATTTCCGTTGGGGCACTTCACCGACGCCAGAGGCGAAAGCGAATTCTAAAACGTAGGGTCGAGTTCCCTTTGGGATACACGAAGTGCATTGGGAATCCTCTCTCTCTCTTTCTGTCTTGGTTGAAAGAAGCCAAATTACCTCGATCCAATTTTTTTGTTGGTGTGCTAAGGCCCTTCAACTGCAAGGTCATTAGAACCCCGTCCGCTGCAGAGACTTCTAATGCAGAGACTGCACAGACACTACGCTGATGCGACGATTTTTTTTTTGGGTATTAGCGGTACCTAGTTTCCCCAAGCAGCCATCCATGCTAGTACTCGCTGGGGTTGCGTTGTTTACCTTCAGGGATCAGACGAGAACTGGGGTGTCCAACGCAATAAGGCGCTCTCCACCTCGATGCAAGATCGAACCTGGAATAACTAACTTAGTAGTCGAACACGCTACCTCTGCGCCACCGGGGCGAGGTATGCAAGCCCAATAGGTAGGAAAGAAAAATTGGCTGGTTATTCAACAAAAGAAACAAAAAAATCCTAGTTCAACATCAGCAACAGGGATCCCTGGAGAGATATAGACGACATATAGACAATACACAAATTGTGGTTCCTCAACTTAAACATTAGCTTGCAGCTACCTTTGTTCAACAATATCACAGAGAAGATGAGAAGGAGGAGGCGGCGGCGGTGACGGCAGAAAGAGGGAAAAGCAAAAAAAAAAAAAATGAGGGAGGGTGACAGGAGAGCAAACTGAAGCAAATAATATTGGAGGGTCCCATAAAAGGATGGCAATATTATTATGCAACTTGATAAATCTAATTTAACAATGAGTGACTATTAATTTGTACATTAGCAGCCAATTGAGTTTCTAGTTGACCAGAGCGGAACAGCTGTTACACAATATAGGAGGGCATTTAAAGAGGATGACAGGATGAGAGGGGGACCAGAACAGGAGAGGAGGGAGCATGAGATTTTAGAGTATGAGGAGGAAAGCGAGAGAGACCACAGCAGAACTGAAAGAAAAACATTTTCAAGTGTCATACAGTTTCATATATATATATAACATAACAAAGCATTTTAGAGTCGAGATGGAATTCTCCTTCAGGGAATAGAGGGAGAGGGGGGGGGCAACCACTCATCTTACACTCAACGTTTAGATATATTAAAATCTGTATCTATATTTTCGAGAAGGGAGAGGTGGGGATATCTTTGAATTTCACCAGCCTGCATTAAGGGGACCAAATAAGGGAGTGTGGGATTGTGATAGTCTGCAAGATTGAAAGATCGAGAGAGAGAGAGAGAGAGAGAGAGAGAGAGAGGACATCAGGACCAATATTGAAATTTATGAGAGGAAAATCAAGGGCCTCTGAGGACAAGGGAGGAAGGGAAGTGAGAGCAGAGGGATAGGTATAAGGGATGTTGTCAATTGTGCTTCAGGACCTAAGAGACACGAGAGAGAGAGAGAGAGAGAGAGAGAGCGCCAGGAAGGAGGAGAGGACGGGCATCACTAATATATGCAAAATGTCTCTTTCTCTGTGTGACACTCTTGCGGATTTGATACAAAATGCCTTTTCAAATCGATGGTGTGAAATATGATAGGTGAATTCAACTTTACAGCGCAAGAAAAACTCCTGCAGGCACACATAACATACGAATACACTCTGGTGTGTGTATATATATACATATATCTAGTGTAGTTAGTTACAAATGCGAAGAGATAAAAATATTTCTAGTATACCTCTACAAGTCTGGTCGTGGCATCCATCCACCCATATGCATATCAATTCTGCGCATGTGCCAGAAACAATGACTTAGGGCACACCAACCACTCTCTTCAACACTATTGGCACACATCCTAATTTAATATTAAAAAGACTTTATTGAATATGAAGTAGTAGCTGTTGGGAAATAGTAAAAATATGATGAAAAGACAGAGAGAAAGAGGGAGGGAGGGAGGGAGGGAGAGAGAGACAGACAGGCAAAGAGAAACAGGAGAGATAAAGGAAAAGAGCAGAAAATTAAAAGGTGGACGGTTGGAGACAAAGGAGTGAAAAGTGCACTGCCAGAGAAAGAGAAGCGACACTCTTTTCTGACATTCCTGCACAGTATCGAAAAGGAGAAGTAAAATTAAAATTTTAATATCAATATAGAAACTCCTAACCCTTTTCTAGCCCATGGTAGGGTATAGGGTACCCATCTTCTCCCTCTGAATGGACACAAGGGTAATAGATTGGACGGTGTTTTCCTGCAGTCGGTGGTCGACCAAAGCTGCAACCCCTAAACTTATTTATCGTCGGTCTACTGCTCGTTGGGGAATCTCACCGGCGACGATGCCAGGGGGTGGGCGAGCTCCAAAACCTGGTAATTTTGCCTCATCTACCCAGTGGCGTCACTAGGGTTAGTGTCATCCCCCCTCTCCCGAAAAAAAGCCGATTCTTCTGCTTTGATGTCACCCTATTTCTTACGGTGCTAGTGGTGTCACCCGGTGCGGCCCGCACCCCTAGCGACGCCACTGCATGATCTACCCGTTGCATAGTAGAGAGGGTTCTTTGATGTGCAAATGTCATTGGACACCACGTGGGGCTTTGGGTTTACTTCTCATCTTGGAGCACTTGGGGCCTCTCTCGCCGAAACAGGCCAACCCACCTTGGTCCAGTAACGAAGCTAGAACCACTGACCCAGTTACCCAGCATGCTACCCACTGCGCTACCGAAGCGGGACCTTTTAATATCAACATACATTATTAAAATTTAAATGTTATAATTATTATTACCTGATTACATTTTCCTTCTTGTGTCAAGTCTGTAGAAGGAGTATACACACAAGTTGCCCACAACATCAGACTGAAAGGGTTATAACATTGGAATTCGCCTTCCTCTCTTCATTTCCTGGGGAATTGCGATGAGCTTTTTTTTGGAGTTCCCCATGCCTCCAACATTCTAATAGATAGATGAGAGAGGAAAAAAAAGAGTTAATTTCATTAATTATCAGTTAGATACAAAAAAAATTATAAGAAGGATTATACCGATCTCTACTTCTGTAGTGAAAGTAGACAAAATATTGTAAACATAGTCAATTCTAAGTTGAAAACTGAGGTTGAATTTTTGCTTGCAGATTACAACAAGCATATTAATGCATTTAATCTAAAATTATAGAAACAAGTGAAATTTTTTTGTGAATTGTCAGAATTGTTTCCCTTGCCGAAAAAGAAAATATTACTCTTGAAAAGTCAAAATGCTCCACATAGAAATGAATAACAAATATTGCATTAAATGATGATGATTATTGTTATAAAAACTCCTGACGATTTTCCGAGGTGTGTGTATTATATGAAGAAAAAAATCATTTATAAAAATTCTGCTCTCTCTCTCTAAATAAAAATCTTTCAAATTGAATCATACATCCTATTTCAGATGAATCTCTCTACGGGATCTTAAATCCGATCTTCCTTTTTCAGTAGTTGACGTATTATTTGAATAGATGTTGTGCATGGAGCAATTTACTTCACCAGCATTAGAGTTTTCCTTGGTTTTTCGCACTTTTGATGTAAGAATTTTAGAGAAAAGTGTTTTTAGATGGCAAACGTATTTGTAGGCCACTTTTGGGAATTGTAGATACTCCCATCCCCTCTAGCCCATTCCATCGACCATTTTACTACATATTTTTTTCTTCTTCTTCTTCTTGGTACTGTGAAGAGAAAAAGTCAAGTTTCATATGAAAATTCAATGATGTACGATTGTGCTTAGTATCTTAGAATGCTTTTACTGCGGCAAATGTCGTTACAAATATCAACCTTAAACTGAATTTCAACCCCTCGTTTTTCGATTGGCACCTTTAATGTGCCATTTATTTGGCTTTCAATAAGCGTCGTAAGCTTCAGAGAAATTTGCAATTATAATCACTTTAAAGCAAGACATTTACAAACGACATCTGATGTTTTTAATTCTAACCAGTTATGTAGTTTGTCTCCTGAGTCCATAGTTGCAGGATCGAGTCAGGCCTTCTTCCCGAAGGGAGAAGGAAGGCCTCAAATGCGCCTTCTTCCGCCTGTCACAATTCAAACAACCCTAGGCAAGTCTCTAGGCAAGATTTCTAGGTGTAGAAGCTGTCCTCTGCCCTGGTCCTAAAGTCGATTAAACAAATTACCTTCCACGAAGAAATCATAAAATTAGCGAGAAATCGAAATAGTAGGTCATCAGCAGGCTGCATAAAAATATCCAATAGTTAACTGTTCCAGCGGGACAAAAGGGTACCCTACCCTCTTATAGGTTGGAAAAGGGGTATTAAGTTTTAACTTTTTTTAAAATTAAAAGTCAGTTTTGTAACGCCCAATATATGTCTGTACTATAGTCGAAATAGGATTGTTTGGTGTAGGGGTACCAAGCTCATTCCAGTCACGAGCCACGTTGTTACTGATTCTGTATGTTTTTTTCCAAAATGATGCAATTTATGTAATATTTCAAGAAATATCTAATTAGTAACAACATTTAAACATAAAATGTGTAGACAGTAAATCAATCGAATAAATTTTTCAAATGGAAGTCGTTGAGGACCACGATAATACATGTCGCCGCCGGCAGGCACATTGGCACCCCTGGTTTAGTGGTCAAAGAAGAAACCTAATAAGATATTTTATCATAAATGTGGACGTATCAGATAAATAAACGAGAAGGTTAAAAAAGAGAGAGAAGAAAAGCTTTTATATATTCCTGCTGACATGTCAGATGTGATTTAAACTGAAAGGGCTTTGGTTATCCTTTCCCCAAAATACGAGCGATAGAAAGAATATTATTTGAAATCAACGAAAATTATTTGTAGTATATCATGTTCTTAGTGTAGATTATTTCCTCTTTAAGTGAAAAAAATGTTACCGTCATAACCATCTATTGTTGAAAATATGAACTCAAAGTAGGTTCCCTTTTAATATTATTTGCCGGTGTTGTCAGAATCTGTTAAAGAAAACAAGCCCCGTGTGTGTGTGCCTGTGCGCGAGTCTTCAAAGACTGTTTTTAGACTGAGTAAAACCTGCTGTTTCCATAAACATCAAAATGTCACTTGTAAACGATTGTTGACATACGTTTCACGCTATAGCTGACAACTTTTATATATGTTAGAGATAATGCCTTACTTTCTAGAGTCTTACATTTTTTGTCACATTTACTTAGCATCACAACTGCAACCAATGGGGCCTTAATAATATCAATCTTCCAGAACAAGTGCATCAACAGTGTGGCGGCGGCGGCATCTTGTGAAGTTATTATTATATATTTTTCTGTTATTCCCTGCAATCTATCAATGGACTTTTTAAAATAATGTGTTTACTAATATCATTTTTTAAACAAATAAAATTCAAAACCAATTTTTTTTCCAATTACCTCGGTACTCCAAGTTGACATAAAAGCGCAATGGCCGCTCCTCCTTCTCATTTAAATATTAAAAATTTAAGTTTAATTACTAGAAAAGGGAATGAAAATGAACTTCAAAACTAGTGCCAGGTAAGAAGGCATAGACTGTATATGAATCATTAAGTGCAACACTGTTGTTGACTCTTAGAAATTGTTTGTATATAAAAATGTTAGAAAAGCACTTTTCACAAAATCCATGAAGTTGAAAACCAATTTCAAGTTGCCAAACACAAAAGAAATAGAAATGTGGCAGGAAAAAAAAGACTTTTACGGTATTACAGTAACTATGAGTGAATTATCGCAGTATTCAAGCATAAAACCTTTAATGCAGTCGTCGGAAAGCCGTTTAGCTGTTAGTGTAAAGCGGAGGAGGAAGAAATCATTTTGGGGCTTTAGACTGCCCGGTTGCTCAGGGGACACACGCTTTGACAGTGTTTTGTGTGGAGATATTAGGGTTGGACTGAAAGACATATACCACCAAATATTTTTAAGGAGGGGGTGAGAAATAGAGAGAGGGAGAAGGGAGGGGGTATTTATGTGAATGTAATGCATGAATAGTAAACTCTGTCAAGCAGTAAATCGCCAATCATTTAACCATTAGAAAAGATAGACGAGTAAAAATGATTGAGCGATGATTGACTTTGCTTAAAACCCTCTGCTGAATACGAGGGAGAGGGTAGGGAGTGTTCAGAAATGACTGGTGTTGCCGCCGCAGTGAACGTCAACGAGGGGGTAGAGTGAGGAAGAAAATGGCCAAAACTGTAGGGAGGTAACATTTTGGGCATTTCATGAGGGGTGGGTTGAGAGTTACAAGCAGGGTTGAGTTATACAGGCTTATGACGACGACATGTGAATGCCAACTTACCAAAATAGTTGCTAAATCACTAGAAATTATAAATAAAAGCAGTCCCAAATGAATAAGGAAACACATTTACAGCAGTTCAATCTGACGAGATGTACGATATTTGGTTTATTCTACTACATGTACGAAAAATTGGCGGCGAGATTCACAACCTTATGGTAAATGTCGATACCTTAAACACCCTACCTTTAATTAATTGCACTGTAAATATAAATTTATTATTAACGCCGTGCGGAATCATACTCGCAATACTTTCATTAAGTGGCCAAAAATCATCCAGACTCAATTGATAAAA
Source organism: Trigoniulus corallinus (assembly GCA_013389805.1). NCBI lineage: Eukaryota > Metazoa > Arthropoda > Diplopoda > Spirobolida > Trigoniulidae > Trigoniulus > Trigoniulus corallinus. Next base: position 13,405,626 of record JAAFCE010006668.1, read on the forward strand.
ACAAACAACCAGAGAATAGGAAGACATATTGGAGGCATGTATGGTGATGAGGCCACTTAGAGCTCTACGAAGAACTTGTTTCTGTTTTGTCTCAATTAAAAACGACAATAAATAAATAAATTGTTATTTTTACTGCTCATTGCCCTGCTCATGCAAATTCATAATGTTCTTAGTTACCTACCTTTTCTATCGAAATGTCCTCGAACACACACTTCATGGCATCTAAAGTTGCACAACAAATCTATAGAACGCCTTTCACGTTCTTTTATTCATGTACTGTAGATGTTGTTCTAAAAGGTTACGGCGCTCAAGCCAAGAGACGTGAGTGTGAAATAAGCCTCGCATTGTTTACATGCATTACATTTTCCAAATATTTCAAGGTACGTATTAAACAGTGTGGTTCTCAAGTTATAAATAATTCTTGCATATTTTAAAACGTTCAAATCCCTTACCACCTCCCAACAGTGAAGACATTATATGGTTGTAATTTCACACTAGGATTCTACAAAAGATTGGTGCTTGTGTTCCAAAAAATGCGAGTAAGGCATGGGGGGGAGGGCTCACGTCGGAAAATGATTAGTACACATCTCAATAGTACTTTTGATTGCAAATTACATTTCGAACAACCATTAATCTAAAATCATTGAGATTTGGTAGTCGTTTGGGCAGCAGATTCGGAAGGGTGCACTCATTGAGGCACACAACACACATACATACACAAAGGACAATGAGGGAAGAAAGCAAGAGGTGCAGATAATCTTTCCATTGACAACCCTATAGTATCTATTTATCTGTGTGTGTGTATGTGGAAGAAGGAGGACGAGTGAACATCAATAAATGCAAAAATATATAGATTTGCAATTGGAGTCGCATTTTAAATAGGATAGTAGAAAGAGTGAGTATGTCATTTGTAGCAACACAGAAAACGTGTGAAAGAGCAAGAACAGATGCGAATTACAGGCACACAGAGAGTAAATGAGAGGAGTTAAGAGTTCAAATCTGACAACATATTATAGAGGGAGGGAGAGAGAGGGGGGAGAGAAAAGGGGGGCAAGATCTATGGTTCTATACAAGTAAGTACCACATAGCACATTGCAAAAAGCAAATCATTTAGGTTAAATTAAAGCATACAGAAATTGAGAGAAAAGGACTAGTGACTGCCTATACATGTAGTCGAAAAGATAATGGGATAACTCTTTTCATTCACTATGCAATACCATTTCATGCTATTATGCCCTATTGTTCGTAATTCACAGCTCAAAATATGAAATGATGCTAGAAATGAAGCTAAAGATATCGTCTAAAAACCCTCCAAATGGAGAGAAAGAGAGAGAGAGAGAGACTCAGATTCTTGATTATATGCCATGGATTACCATTTGGGAAGTTCTTGTATTCAATTGTTTGCTAAAAGGTATTGATGCGATTCCACCGACAATTTAGACAATCGTTAAATCTATTGGAGACCGTAACCAACGAAAATCTGCACAAATATTAAGCAAGCCCATTATCCTCTCTCTCTCTCCTTCTCCTACTCCTTACCTAGCACATTTAACCAACAAAAGTACATAAAAATGGGATGGAAGGGGTGAACTGGTAACGTCCTGCAGTTTCAGATACATCAGTCTCTAACAGCAACACTTTTTGTTTTGTTCTACAATATGAAATTGAGAAGAGACAGAAATTCGACCTACCCCGGTGGCACAATAGCCAACGTGCTCGGATTTACTGCGCCAGTGGTTCCAGGTTCAACACTGGATCGAGGTGGGTTGGTTTCTTTCGGGCGACAGATAAAGAGAAGCCCGAGTGCACCTTCCTTCAGATGAGAAGTAAAACCGAGGTCCAATGTGGTGCACGATGGCATATGCACGTCAAAGAACCCTCTCTACTACGCAACGGGTAGAGGAGGCAAAATTCCCAGGTGTAGGAGCTCGATGGAGTGCCCCAATCAACAAGTAGACCAACGCATAGGGGTTGCAGCTTTGGTCGGCAGCCGGCTGCGAAAAAAAAACACCGTCCAATATATCACCCTTGTGTGAATTCATTTCTTGTGATGCCGACCCTGCCATAGGCAGGAGAAGGGTTAAGAGTTGCTTTGAAGAGTCTGACTTATTATTCAAATAACCTGGTAATGTATAGCCGCCACAAAGTAAAAACAACTCCTACCTATGGCAGAGTCGGGTACCCCTCTTGTCCCTCTGAAAGGGCACAAGGGTAATCTATTGGACGGTGGACAGTCGGTTTCCCGACGAAAGCTGCCGACTCCTATGCTTATTTATCGTCGGTCTACTGTTCGTGGGGCATTCCACCGACGCCGTTAAGCAACGCAACCCCAGCTAGTACTGACACGGGTGGCCGCTTGGGAAAACTGGGTACCGCTAGTATCCGAAAATCGTCGCATTAGTGTAGTGTCTGTGCAGTCTCTGCATCAGAACTACACCGTGGATGGGGCTCTAATGACCCTGTAGTTGAAGGGCCCTAAAACACCAACAAACAAATCCACCGAGGCCCGGGGGAGAGGGGGTGAGCTCCTACACCTGGAAATGTTGCCTCATCTATCCGTTTTAATGTATAGCCGCCACATCAATATTTATTTGCTGTTATGTAACGGGATTTTTTGCAGACTAGGAATTTAGTTTACTTCCGCCCAAAACATGATAAATATTTAGAGAGTGAGAGAGGAAGGAGGACGACGCTCAGTCCTATATTTATATTAATTTCATATCAAATGTAAATCTAAATTGATTATAAATCATCGTTTCATCGTCGCCTTGCTGAAATATCTAATCATTTTTTACTCCTATCCAATTTCCATAATAAAGGATGGATGAATATAATGAGAGGAGACGGACGTTACGGTTTGTCATCCAATGTGCATAATCCCAAAGGTCTATCGTTCAACGTTTATATTTTCCATGTGATATTTGACCAAAAAAACGGCGCGTAATTCACTTTAGTGGTCAATTATCCTTTCTTCCTGATCTAGTAATTCAATAATGGGGATACAAGACGGCACTGAAAAGAAAAATAATTACTCAACTCAAATTTTCATCTTAGTCCACACAAGCGCCCTTTCTGTTTTGTAACTATTAAAAAATTTGCTTTTCTGAGACATAATATGCCACAGTAGACTAGCTCTTAACCAGTCTCACCTTTACTGCAAAGGTAAAGAGCCATACTTTTGCAGAGAGGAATTTTCTCACTAGTAATGAGGCACCGAAAATTCGGCCTAGAGTCCAGTCCAATCGATTCTTTTTTGTTTGTGTTTAAGGGCCCTTCAACTACAAGGTCATTAGAGTCGCGTCCACTGCGTAGATCTAATGCAGGAACTGCACAGACGAGTTTTGGGTATCAGCGGTACCCAGTGTCCCCAAGCGGTCACCCATGTTAGTACAAGCTGGGGTTGCGTTTCTTAACTCCAATGATCAAACAAGTGTGTCCAACGCAATGCAGCCGCTCCCTTCCGTCGGGGAACGGTGAATTGCGTTGGACACACCAGTTCTCGTCTGATCACTGAAGTTAAGCAGCGCAACCCCAGCTAGTACTGACATGGGTGGCTGCTTGGGAAACCTGGGTACCGCTAATACCCAAAAATCGTCGCATTAGTGTAGTCTCTGTGCAGTCATTGCATCAGAACTATGCTGTGGATGGGGCTCTAATGACCTTTGTAGTTGAAGGGCCCTAAAACACCACCAAACAACAACCCTTCCATCGGACGGGAATTCAAGCCCTATATGAACAGGTGTGACGAGCTGGACCCTAGAACGAGGGGGATGAGCTCCTACAAATGGAAATGTTGCGTCATCTACCCGTTGCATAGGAGAGATAGCTCTTTTACAGTACGTGCACATGCCATCGTACATGGGATCTCGGGGCACTCGTGGCATCTCTCACAACCCACCTCGGTCCACTATCCAACCAAGAATCTTAAGGGAATATATCGGTTACTTAAGTACGGAGAAATGAAAGAAAAGAACATGACTGTTATGATAAAAAGGAAAATAAATTACGAAGCTGCCTAGTAAAATACTGATTTTATGAACGAGCCTCAATAATTCTATTAAGGCTTATAAATTATTGATAGAAGTTTTTATTTTCTTTTGTACAATATTTTCAAATGTTTTAAAGTAAACATCAACCTTATACATAGACGATAAATTACAACATGTATTTCCCGACGGAGATACAATTCTAGGCCTACAGCTGGGTTTACACTGCGCGCAACTGTTTCATTAAAAAAGACTCGCGCAGTGTAAACGGGTACTCGCCCCGAAATTTGCTGCGCGAGGCAACCTCGGGGTGAGCCACCGAACTGTCGGTTTTTGGACACGCATCAAAGGGTTAGGCCACTCCCACTTCGTGTACTGGTACTCTAGATGCGTTTTGCATGCTTGCTTCGCGCAATATTTCGCTCAATGTAAACAGGGAGGGCGAGACGGGCGAGATTGCCGCAAGCCTGTGGAAACAGTTGCGGCGAGTATGTTTCGCGCAGTGTAAACCCAGCTTACTATCTTCGCATCACGTAAAAGGCGACAACAAAAAACAAAATGGATTGTGTCAGTCGATAATCAGTCTCCTTTAAACCTACCTCCTCCTCACCCGCGAGCAACCTCCTAAGGGTTGGTCCTATTATGGCTGCTTGGCTTACTCCCCAACCCGTTAGTGTGTAAGACACTATTGACCTAGGCAGCGTAAGATACTCATTTTGTCCCTCTGAATGGACACAAGGCTGGTATATTCGACAGTATTTTTCCGCAGCCGGCTGCCGACCAAAGCTGCAACCCCAATGCTCATTTATCGTCGGTCTACTGTTGGTTGGGGACACTCCGCCTTCACCAGACGCCGGGAGGGAGTGGGGGCGAGCTCCTACACCTGGAAATTTTGCCTCATCTACCCGTTGCATAGTAGAGAGGGTTCTCTGACGTGCCCATCCCATTGTACACCACACGGGACCTCGATTTTACTTCTCATCCGAAGGAAGACGCACTCGGAGCATCTCTCTCTCTCGCCCGAAAGAGCTCAACCTACCTCGGTCCATTGTTTTGTTTGTTGGAGTTTAAGGTCCCGTCAACTACAAGGTCATTAGAGACCCGTCCACAGCATAGTTCTAATGCATAGACTGCACAGACACTACACTAATGCGACGATTATTGGGTATTAGCAGTACCCAGCTTTCCCAAGCGACCACCCATGTCAGTACTAACTGGGCTTGCGTTGCTTAACTTCAGTGATCAGACGAGAACTGGTGTGTCCAACGCAACTCGCCTCTCCCTACCTCGGTCCAGTATCGAAACCTAGAACCACTAACGCAGTTACCGAGCACACTACCCACTGCGCCACCGAGGTGGGATTAGTCGGTAACTAGTCAGTAAAGGTAAAATGATGACAGTTGATAAACGATGAAGTAAAAAAAAATACGACAACAGTTTTATAAAGAAAACCATTAGCGAACTATTCAACGAACATCACATGAAATCTATAAGGACCACACCAAAGGTCCATTTTGAAAGAAGATATTTTCTAGAAGCTAGTGTAAATAAGACGTTTTTAAAAGAGGGAAGAAAATAATGTGTCAACATTGCAAATAGATATACAAGATGCCTGTCAAGAAAACGCTTGGTTGTATAGACACTTCCAAATGTAAAATATAATATTGGAATACCAGGTATGCACTTCAAAATGGGGCCTTTTTCGAGTAGTTATTTAAACAGAGAGTAACAATCTTGTGTGTTGGAAAGAGCACATTGGGTCCACATTTGAAAAATATATATATATATAACCTAAAACACCTTAATTGAATTGGTAACCTCACTTGGAAGTAAGAACACGTGTGCATCTCTTTCCTTCAATATACTGTATTTCAAAAGTCAATTTCTCTAAATAGTAAGGTACCTGTATTTTGAAACATAATCGAAAAGAAAAAAATTTGATATTATAGACAGAAATTCAATAAGTTGCTCTTTGGCAAACAGTGGAGGAAGAGCTCGTTAGGTCCATTACCGGAATCCAGGAGGTTGGAAACACCCGAGGCAAAGGGAGGCGGCCATGGTTGTTCGTACGGCTATGGTGGACGGCGACCAGGTGGGAGATAGACGAGAGTGAGGCGATAGAACCCGCAGACCCGGGCCTGCCACAGCCGGAATAAGGGGATGATGATGCTCTTTTTTTTTGCAAACAGGTTGAGGTACAAACGCGTCGTTTCAGCGTCGGGTATCCATCTTGTCCCTCTCTGAATGGACACAAGGGTGACATATTGGTTCGTTTGTTGGTGTTTTAGGGCCCTTCAACTGCAAAGTCATTAAAGCCCCGTCCACTTCGTAGTTGTAATGCAGAGACTGCACAGAGGCTACACTAATGGGACGATTTTTGGGTATTAGCGGTGCACAGCTTTCCCAAGCGGCCGCCTATGTCAGTACTAGCTGGAATTCCTGTGCTTTAACGCCAGTGGTCAGACGAAAACTGGTGTGTCCAACGCAATTTGCCGCTCCCGTGATATAGTGGACAGTAATTTTTTCCGTAGTCGGTTGCCGACCAAAGCTACAATCCCTATGCTCATTTATAGTGAGGAATTCCTCCGATGCCTGGGGGTGAGCTCCTACACCTGGAAATTTTGTCTACCCGTTGCATAGTAGAGAGGGTTCTTTGACGTGCAAATGCCATCATACACCACACGGGACCTCGGTTTTACTTCTCATCCGAAGGATGGCGCACTCGGAGCATTGCTCTCTCTCTCTCTCGTCCGAAAGACGCCAACCCACCTTGGTCCAGTATCGAACCCAAACTACTCACGCAATTACAGAGTACGCTAACCGCTGCACCACCGAGGCGGGACTGTTTAGATGAAAGGTTTTTTTTATATATAGAAGAGCATTTACAAAGTTTAGCGGGCCGGGCGGGACGTTTAGGAGTATTCGTGTAAAACCTGATTGCATGCATATACGGCTGACAAGAGATCCATTAAGAAAAAAAAAGACTTCCACACGAGTAGGACAAGGCACACACACTTCGTCCGAAAAGCGTTATTTACCTTCAAAACAGTAGACCATTGCCTAAAGTTAATTTCTTTCTTTATTCTACTCACTGGCTTTTTCTATCCTTATGCAAACAGTCTCCCATTACCCATTTAAAAAAAAAAGTGGTTTTAAAAGCCGTTCAATAGCGAATTGAATAGTTGCAAAGAAGAGAGAAGACCACTGGGGGCAGAAAGAGAGGCGATGGGCCAGGCAGTTTAAAAAGAGGTAAACTGAAGACCAAAACTGATTGAAGTTCAGCAAAGGTTTGATTACCTATTTAACGAGTATAAGTAACGTGTTACTCACATCAAAGCAACTGCTAACCCCTTTCCCGCCTATGGCAGAGTCGGGTACCCATCTTGTCCCTCTGAATGGACACAAGAGTGAACTATTAGACAGTACTTTTCCACAATCGGCTGCCTACCAAAGCTGCAACCCCTATGCTTATTGATCGCTGGTCTGCTGTTCGTTGGGGGCACTCTACCTCCACCAGACGCCGGAAGTGAGTGGGGGCGAGCTCCTATACCTGGAAGTTTTTGCCTCATTCACCCTTTCAAGATTTGCCTAAGCAAAGCAGCTCATAAACCTTTTCCCGCTTATGGCAGGGTCGAGTACCCATCTTTTAGCGGGCTTCACAACAGCAACGGGAACGGCAACGTAAAACGTATTTTGAGCGGAGGGGAGGGGGGGCGACGGGTACGGCATGTGGTGGAGGTGCGCTCCTATTGGTCAAACGGCTTACGTTTAACGGGAAAGTTGAATTTTTTTCAACTTTCCCGGCCATTGCCGTTGACGTTGGCCGTTGCCAAAGATGCAATTCCTATGCTTATTTATCGTCGGTCTACTGTTGGTTGGGGCCCGCCACCGAGCTCCTTCACCTGGAAACTTTGCCTCATCTACCCGTTGCATAGTAGAGTGGGTTGTTTTACGTGCAAATGCCATCGTACACTACACGGGTCCTCGGTTTTCCTTCTCATCCGAAAGAAGGCGCACTCGGGGCCCCTCTCTCTCTCTCTCTCTCTCTCTCGACAGAAGCCAACCCACCTCAGTTCAATATGGAACCTAGAACTACTAACGTAGTTACCGAGCATGCTATTCACTGCACCACCAAGGCGGATATATGTTACATCTAAGGCCTTACATTTTTTTTTGTTTGATGAATCCACTAAAAGCGAGTGCAACATTTTTACCTACATTTCTCGATGTAGGATATTTGGAAGGGGTAGGAGGGGCAGAGAGGGAGAGAGAGAGGGGGGAGAGAGAAAATGTCTTGACAAGTTTCCATTGAGATGTTGGAATCTCGAATGTATCTATGGCAGGTACTTAGACAAAAACCAAGACAAGGCGCACACGTGGAATCCATAATGAGATTTCAAATAATAACATCAACAACAGGTAGGTAGGAAGGGAGGAAGGGAGAACGAGAGAGAGAGAGAGAGATACATTTTCAACTACTTAACATACACCTGTGAATGATAAAGCGTTCTCTTACATCCGAAGAAAGAATAAAAAAAAAACAATGACCACTACTAGTAGTGTTCGTGTGTCTATACCTGCTGCCAAGCCCATGTTCAGGTCTGTTTTTCTTGCCTCTCTCTCTGTCTCTCTTTTCAGGACTCCCCTCTCCTGCCTTCATTCACAAGTCTCTCTTACTCGCCCTCCTAATTTCCTATTCATTTTTGTCATGACCTTTACTGAAATAATGTTTTTCTCAACAACTGCTGACTTTTCGTTTTAACCCCTTCTTTCCAATAATCCAACATCATCCCTTTGCCAGCAGAAGAAAAAAAAATATGACACGAGCACAATGATGGTGTCAACTTGACCTGTCAATTGGACACAAGAAACAGCAGTCAACCTTACAGGCTTCGAGTAATTCAACAGACAAAAACACTACATTTTTACTTAAAATTTAAATCGTTAATCCTCGAAGGAGGGACACTTAGATGGATCTTCGTTATGAAGTGGTAGGTTTGTATAAGGGGGGGGGGTTACTACATTTTAAGACCGTTGTCCAGGGGATCTGAAAGCATTTCAGAACTCTTCTGATGCACAACTACGCAGCTGACCATAGCCTTCAGTAACTTAGATTTTGTTTTACCGTTCTCTTTACTATGTTTTCCAATAAAGCTAAAGAAAATAAATCAAGGGACAGTGAGGAGAGGTACACAGTGCCCCTTGTAAACCGTATGAGGGGATAGTCAAGTTCGGGACGGCAGTTCGTTAGACATCCCTGCAAACCTCTGCCCAACAGCTCACCCATGAGAGATAGTTGTTGATGTCTTCCTTCCTCTCCCTCCTCCAGGTCCGTTTCTGTCTCCTTCCATCTACCCGGGTGCCTCACTCTTATACAACATGGATCCCCGATCCTGGGCTTGAGCTAGAGAGGAAGACCCTGGTATCTTCTTTCCTCTTGTCCTGTCCGTTTCTGCCTCTTTCTAATCGGGTCCGATTTCTTCAAAAACAAAAAACTCCCTCTTACTCACGAGTACTCCACCCTTGCAAAGGTGAGAAAGGGGTTAGTTATTAGTAATACTAGATCGCGACATGGGACAATATTTCTGGAATTTTAGGATTCCACGTTGAGCTGGAAAGGAAGACAAGTTAAAGATCTCTTTTTAAAGTCATATACCGCCTTTAAAGTGCAAGGGGACGTCTAAAAATTCCATTTTGCACATATCCATTTTCAAGAGGGTTTTCTTTACCTTACTTTTTTGGGGGTAACGCCAACGATTAATTTAAGTTGGACCGACTATCAACACGGTCTGACTGCCCTATTCAGTTTGATTTTTCCACTCAGCAGCGGTCACTTTTTTTGAAAGACTTTAATACAACTATGAAATGCTCTTTATTGTCCTCACAGCAGATTGCACACTATTTAAAGGTGGTTTTTTTCTGTGCAGAAAAGAAAAGAGGCCCTTTGCAGAAACCGAACCATGCATCAAGTATTTATTCTGATAGTTCAAAGGCGTGAACGCGGTGCTGTCTCTCTCTCTCTCTCAATTATGTCAACTCGACTAAACTTTTATGTGAAAGCAATGAAAAGGTGTTAGCTAAGCTAAACAAATCTCAACATATTTGTCCCACTTCAATATTCATGCATCAAGAAACAAGAAAGACAGTCACAATACCATCAATATTAAGAGAGTAGTTTTGATAGATCAAAAAAAGAAGTGCTTATGTGCCGTTAGCATATGGTGAATACACACCATCTCCCTCCCCTGGCCCTTTCTTTTGACTCCAAAACTGTGTCGTTAACTCTTCCTATGTTAACCAAATGTCGTCATATCAGTAAGAAAAAAGACCAATGTCAAAAATTGAAGTATTGTAGCAACTACTAACTCCTTTTCCGCGTAGTGCAGGGTCACGAACCCATATTTGTCCCACTGGGACACATGGGCGATCCATTGGACAGTATTTTTACATGCAGCCGGCTGCGAGCCTAATGTTGCAACCAGAGGCGTACCGAGGGGGAGGCGAAGGGGGACAGATGTTCCCGGGCGCAGAAGACAGGGAGCGCAAAAATACGGTTCGCATTAGGTTTAGAGGGTACCCGAGGGCGCAGATTTCGGTCTATGTCCCCGGGCGCAGAATAGTCTCGGAACGCCACTGGTTGCAACCTCTATGCTTATCTGAGTCATTCCCTATTTCTATTCTGAGTCACTGGAGCACTTTTCCTCCATCAACTTCAGGCAGATGCAGGCCCTGTTTTGGGCATGTTCAGACTGTGCGGCCACACAGTGCTTCCGGGAGTCCCGCCGCCACATACATACTGTATATTGCAAAAATGCATCCAGAAAGACATTATTATAACAAATTTTAAAGTTTTAACATTGCTAACTTAGGGACCCCAAAAGGGTTTCCCGCACACAGCCCCCAAATGCCAAGGACCGTGTCTGGGCAGGCCAGTTCCTACACGTGGCAATGTTGCAGTGCTGACATCGTACACACCACACGGTGGGACACAGGCTTTGCTTCCCATCCGATTTAAGGTGAACTCGGAGCCTCTCTCTCATCCTCAATGATCTACTCTCAATCTCTACCTCGATCCAATGTCGAACTTGAAACCAATGGCGGCTACCTCTGCGCCTCCCAAGGTGGGCTTGGAACAACTTTATTAAGATTATTAATTTTATGAATATAATTTTGGACATTACTAAATTTTATTTTATTCTCTGTTGATTGGTAGAATTGGGCAGTTGAAGAACCCACACACACACCTGAAAAGTTTGTCCGAGCTACACTTTTCGGTACTATATAGGGTCGATCCTGGAGTCATGTTCATACCAGAAGTGAACGTTCCATTTGGATGGAGCATGCCAATTCGGAATGTGTTCTCCAATTTTTAAAGCAAATTAATAATTACTATGCTTAATTTTTAAAACGTTTAATTAAGTGTCCAAACTGTATAGGCCCTATTTGGTTTTTGGTGACTTTAGAAAGGTCTGATTATTTCTCATTGTTGATTGTGCCGTGAATAGCGTTTTGTGAGGGGTATGTTTGTGTTAGTAAATCCATTGAAATTGATTATAAAAGAGACCTACCACTACTCAAGAAAAATAGGGTCCTTAAGAAAGGTTTAACATACCATAAGTGTGTCTCTCTCGGCTTCCTGCTGGAAAAGGGCTCTTTTATATTTTAATGCTGAATATAAACAGTTGGTTTTGGTCGTATATAAAGTTTTTCTTTTATATAAAAGATGTTTGTCCATAAGCATTTGAAAAGCGTCACATACAATGTTGAAGCACATATATTTTTTTTTATAAGGTTATATTTTTATTTTCTTTCTGTCGTTGTCTGTCCCAAAAGACTAAATCCTTGTCCAATGCTTATGGTCTCTTGTGCCCTTAGTATATTTTTCTGTAGTGGAGTTTTACGTCGAGAAGTGCATAAATAATTTTCTAAAGGCGGACACTTGATATAGAAAACAGACTCGAAAAGAGCATATGCCCTTATGCATACACTTCAAAAAAATAGGATAACAAAACCAAAAAAAAAATTCTAGGCAGATAGAAGGCAAACATTCACTTTGTTGAATTCTGAATATTCTTCTGACAGACATGTTTTTACTCAATCATTCAAAAAAATAAAGGATAATAATATGCTATTTATAAAATGGTCCTCGAAGGAAAACTCAGATGCACAACTGGGACTTCATTTTTCCCCCGCATATATACTCGTACCTATTTTTTGTGCCAGAGTTTAATTCAGTCATTATTCATGTTTTTCGTAAAAATACCGCCATTAAAGAGATTTTCTAATTCGAAGAAGAACGAACATTACGGAAGCGCACAAGTTACAAAAAGGATCGTTATGACGCTCCAGTTAATTATGATTTTTCACAGCATCCATATGTGAACTACTACTAATCATCATCATACCCTTATCCCGCCTGTGGTAGGGTCGGGTCTGCAGGTTCTAGCCATCCACTCCCGCCTATTTCCCACCAGGTCCTCATCCACCCCACACACTACCATATCCTTACGAATAACCTGTTCCCACGTCTGCTTTGGTCTCCTCCTGCCCCGGGTGCTTCCAACCACCTGCAGTCCTGTAATGGACCTAACGAGCTCCTCCTCCCCTCTTCTCATTACGTGCCCATATCACCTCAGTCTACTCCCTCTCATTTTTTTCTGCGATGTTACTTATCCCCAAGTTACCCCCAGAGTGAAACTGAAACATTAGTATTCAACCGAAAATAACAATAAACCCCTCTAAAGTGTGCAAAGGTCCATTTCATTCAATAATTAACATTTAGCATTGAAATATAACTATTAATATCAAATCGCGTGATTGTAGGTTCAATCCCGGCCCCTGGCATTGAGGACGAGAAGAAAGAAGAGAAGGTCCGAATGCGTCTTCTGTCGGACGGGTTTGTTTCGTAGGTGTTTTAGAGCCCTTCGCCTACAATGATCATTAGAGATCTGTGAATTGCGTAGTTCTAATGCAGAATCTGCACCGACATTACGCTATTACGACGATTTTTGGGTATATTAGCAATACCCAGTTTTCCAAAGCGGCCACCCATATCAGTACTAATTGGGTTTGTTTGTTGGTGTTTTAGGGTCCTTCAATTACAAGGTCATTAGAGCCCCGTCCACTGTGTAGTTATGATGCAGAGAATGCACAGACCCTACACAATGCTTTTGATTTTTGGTTCCAACGGTACCCAATTTTCCCAAGCGGCCACCCATGTCAGCACTAGCTGGGGTTGCGTTGCCTAACGTCAGGGATCAGGTGTCCAACACAATAAGCTGCTCCCTGCCGTAGGCAGGAAAGAGTTCAGAGTATTATACTACAGTAGGCACAGTTTTTAATTCTTAGGAGTTGGATTTCGACAACTGGGACTTTCTTGGAGGAGAAGGGGAGAGGAAATGGCAGTAAAAAAAAGAGTGAACAGTTGTAGAGTTTGAAAATTAGGAGTCCTTCATTTCTTCTCTAACAATTTATGATTTTATGGGACACTTGGTCCACACTTTGAAAATTTATCCAAGCATAGATTTCAAGCTTGTACAATTGACGATAGGAAGTCAACGGCTTGTGTGCTGCTGACTTTTCTCTCTCTCTCTCTCTCTCTCTCTCTCTGCAGGCTGACATTATTCAATCGAGAAGACCTTTTGTATAATCAATCTGAAAAATTGTTTTGTGTTGGTAGTAGTGATGGTGGGACTGTGGATGGAGAGTGGGGCACAAAGGCAGGCAGACATAGACACAGGGGAGGAGGGCTGGATGGATACTAATTATGCCAACAAGTGTAGCGTTATGATTTAATTGGTCCTAAGAAGCGTGTAATGATTTGTTGATGTTAACAGTCAGTATATGTGGTTCGCGCTTTCTCCACGACATTTTGCTTCTTTTTTCATCCCAATCTCGTTTTCTGCTTTGCTTACTTCTGACATCCAAATTGAGAACAATGAACATCCGCCATAAAATTTTATATAATCATTTGAATTTATATAATGAAAATGGGGATAGGGAGTAAAAGGAAACACACACACACACGCAGAAAGAGAGAGAGAGAGTCAGAAAAAAAACTCTCTCTCTCTCTGCCCTATACCAGCAAAAGTCGCATCATGGAGAACAGAAACAGCAGCTGTAGCACCGACTACAACCCTCTCATCAAAATAATAATAATAACTCCAAAAATCAATTCAGAAATACATATTTCAATATACTTTTAAACTAGGCATTTCACTGCGTTTTATCCGTGTATCTCTCAGCTTCAGAAATCCATCCATCATTAAGGTGCCAAAGGGTTAAATCTGTTTCCCCACTCTCGCCCTACATCATTTTTACACTTAAAACTTGTGTCCTAGTGTTGTTCACTCCACCAGAATCCTGATTCAGTCCTTCTCCACTAAAAGGATAGTACACAAGCAACTCCTAATCCTTTTGCCGCCTATGGTAGGGTCGGGTACCCATCTTGTCCCTCTGAATGCACACGAGAGTTATTTATTTAAACATACAATAGTACAGTATTAACGCACACAAACACAACTATACAATTTGGGAAAGCAGGAATTTGAACAGGCTCCGCTGGAAATGGGTACACCGATTGCGACATTTGAAAAGGGCGCACTGGAAAACACGGGACCTGATTATGAATGGAAGGTCGTTCCATATAGGATAGCATTTAACTGGGAAGTACCGCCTCCTCACATCACCCCCAGGAAGGCAAGAAACAAAACGGAACCTGGACAGCGCCCTGACACCGACCGCAGACAAGAAGTCAGCAGAAATAGTGTGACATGGGTGGGTTGGGTTCCATAACGCAGAGGCAAGTTCGAGAATGAGGCAATATTTAACAAACACACTAAATGGAAGCAAGCAGGCCTTCACCCAGACGGGGGACAATCTCTTCCCCCAAGGGGGATTAAGAATTGCCCTGAGTGGGCGATTGTAGGCAATGTTGAGAGGGCGCATGCGAGTTACAGTGAGTGAGACAAGAAAAGGAGTGGCATAACGAAGGAGGGATTCCACCTTCGCTCTAAATATTACTCGCAGTTTGAAGAACGGCACTACTAGCTTCAAACGTCGGAGTAGGTAGGCCAAGGATGACAGTCTCACAATAAGTTTATCACGTAAGGGAATAAAGGACAATGCCTGGTCAAACAGGATGCCAAGAACGGGAACCTCAGCTGACTGTTGACCAACGCTGCAACCTGTTTGTTGGGGCACTCCACCGAGCTCCTACACCTGGGAATTTTGCCTCACCTACCCGTTTGAGAGAGAGAGAGAGGGTCCTTTGACGATATGAGAGAGGGTTTTTGACGTACAACTGCCATCAGACACCACAAGGGACCTCGGTTTTACTTCTCATTCGAAGAAAGACGCACCCGGACCCTCTCTCTCTCTCTCACGCGCGCCCGACAGAAGCCAATCCAGGATCGAACCTGTAACCACTGGCCAGTAAATCGACCACGCTAGGGCGCTACCGATGTAGGCTCTCCACTAATGAGATAGTCTGGAGTAAATTGTGGACGAGACCTCTTTTTTTCGCAATCTGACTCAATTTTAACAATTTGGTTTATTTATGAAATACAGTTATCAATTTCAAAACTGATTGCATAAGGGAGGGGTGTTGAATTACACTCCTCAACCTGTAAGAAATAAATAACATTTTTCTACGTATTTCGGAGTAGTAGAAATCCTTTCTATCTAAAGATTGGCAAAAACCGTCTCCATTTTCCAGCACTCCATTGTTGAATGATGGCGATTACTAAATTGGTGCTTTTTTCTCCTTACGAGTTTCTCTATTATGTCTCTTTCTTTTCAACTACTTTTTATTCGTCTTACATCTTGTTATTGTTGTTGTGCTAAAGGCTATAAGAATCTGACAAGTTTATGTCTCTTTTTTAACAGGAAAAAAAGAGCCCCACTCACCCCCTCATCGTTTAACACTGCATGCTCCTCATTTTACGGAAAAGGCAGTTGCTGCATTAAAGTGATCACATCTTTCTTATTACACACTCACACACCTCAAACAAAAAGCAACTCCTAACCCTTTTCCCGCTTATGGCAGGGCTGGGTACCCATCTTGCCCTTCTGAATGGACACAAGGGTGGCATATTGGACAGCGTTCTTCCACAGCCGGTTGCCGACCAAAGTTCCAACTCCTATGCTTATTGATCGTCGGGGCATTCCACCGAGCTCCTACACTTGGGAATTTTGCCTCCTTTACCCGTTGCATAGTAGAGAGGGTTCTTTGATTTTGTTGTTGTTGGTTGGAGTTTAAGGTCCCGTCAACTACTAGGTCATTAGAGACCCGTCCATTGCATAGTTCTAATGCATATACTGCACAGACACTACACTAATGCGGCGATTATTGGGTATTAGCAGTACCCAGCTTTCCTGAGCGACCACCCATGTCAGTACTAACTGGGCTTGCGTTGCTTAACTTCAGTGATCAGACGAGAACTGGTGTGTACAACGCAACTCGCCGCTCACCAGGGTTCTTTGACGTGCAAATGCCATCGTACACCGCACAGGACCTCGGGTTTACTTCTCTCGCCGAAAGAAGCCAACCTACGTCGATCCCGTATCGAACCTAGTATTACTAACGCAGTTACCAAGTGTGCCACCTACTGCGCCATCGAGGCGGGTCCTATTACACACATCACGCCTCATCTCCGCTTAATTATTATTAATTTAAAATTGTCGGCTGAGGTACAAAAGACGTCCTGCAACACAGAGTTCAAAGGGTAGGACCACCACAATTTGTAAACGAAACCCATCGACTGCGTGCCAAACCAAAACACCGACTTCCCAACTTCAAACCTCAACACTAATCTTTTTTTAAAATAATTTCGTCAAATCGGGTCTGAAGATGACACTCGTTAGGTCCAAAAATGCTGTACCCATTCACCCACCCAATTGCTTCGCCCCACTCCCTCCCAGCGTCTGGTGGAGGTGAAATGCCCCAACCAACAGCAGACCGACGATTAATAAGCATAAGGGTTGCAGCTTTGGTCGGCAACCGGCTGCGGAATAAACACCTTCCAAAATACTGCATTTCCTGTCCAATATACCCGACCCTGCTATAGACGGTAAGGAGTTAGGAGCTGCGCTTTGCCTGTAGAAAGAGTTCCCTTTCATATCGTACACATCACCCGGCTTCACTTTCTCGGGACCTCTCTCTCACTCTCTCTTTCTGCCTGTCCCCCTCTCTCTCTTTCTGCCTGTCCCCCTCTCTCTCTTTCTGCCTGCCCCTCTCTCTCTCTCTTTCTGTCTGCCCCCTCTCTCTTTCTGTCTGTCTGTCTGTCCGTCTGTCTCTCTCTCGGGACGGAGCGGTGAATTGCGTTGGGCACACCAGTTCTCGTCTGATCACTGAAGTTAAGCAGCGCAACCCCAGCTAGTACTAACATGGGTGGCCGCTTGGGAAAATTGGGTACTGCTAATACCCAAAAAATAGTCGCATTAATATAGTGTCTGTGTGCAGTCTCTTCTTAAGAACTATGCTGTGGACGGGACTCTAATGACCTTTGTAGTTAACGGGCCCTAAAACACCAACAAATCTCTCTGTCGTCTGAAAAGAAACGAGTTTCAAACCTGAAGCCACTAACTTGGTAGTCGAACAGCCTATCTCTGCGCCACCGAATCTGCTCTATGTGTTTTCTGATGACGTACCTCATTTTTAACCTTTAAAATTACCATACGATGCTCAAAGCAGTAGGGCGGTGTGGAGCCTGGATGGAGCAGGGTGGAGGGACACAATAAGATATCTCCTCGTTTATAATATTATCTATTTTCGGTACGAAATGCATGCAGTACATTGTATATACACCGCACAGCATGAAAAACAGGTAAATGTGATTGCTGCACGTTAATATAATTAGGTGTAAGGGTTGTTGTTGTTGTTGTGTGTGTGTTTTCAAGTCTATTATTTCTTGATCAATATCCTCTCTCATTTGACTACCGATAATAGTAGTAGTAGAGGATGGAAAAGCAACAACAACAAACAAACATACACACACAAAAAATATGCCTTTGAAGAATATTAAGTAGCATTATGAGTTTATTAAATCACGAATTTCTAACTTATGCTGTTCAAAAATATGTTTACCTTAAAGTCTAATCTTTACAAGGAAAATAACCCATCTACATAGATAGTGAGACTAGAAAGAGAGAGTCATATAGCCCCCCCCCCCCTCTTCCACTGCAATTTCATGTTGGTGATCATAAACAATGCTTTTATATAATATTATTAAAAGTCTAATCGGATAACAGGGAATAACAACGTGCAGTTTAATTTAACGCTCGCTATTTTGATTGGTTCACATTTTCGCTACAAATAACAGCAGTAGGCAACCAACTATGGTTTTTCATGCATGTCATGAATTATTCTTTGTATATTAAAACCCGATTATAACTCTTTTTCTCCCCCTCACTATGTCTAAATTCACATTAAGAACAAGTTTATTAATATGGTATTAAAAATCAAAGGACAACATGCAGTATTAAAATTCTACACTCAACTAATCATATTTAAATAATGTATATTAATACGTTATTTAAATATGATTAGTATACACGGTATATACACCCGCCTCGGTAGCGCATTAGGTAGAGTTGCTCGATTTAATGTGCCAGTGGTTCCAGGCTCCGGTTTGTTTTGTTGGGTCTGTTAGTGTTTTAGGGCCCTTCAACTACAAGGTATTAATAGAGCCCCGTCACCTGTGTAGTTCTAATGCAGCGACTGCACAGACACTACACTAATGCGACATTTTTGGGTATTAGCGACACCCAGTGTTCCCAAGCGGTCACCCATGTCAGTACTAAATGGGGTTGCGTGGATTAACTTGGGAGCGGCGAATTCCGTTGGACACACCAGTTCTCGTCTGATCACTGAAGTTAAGCAGCGCAATCCCAGCTAGTACTGACATGGGTGGCTGCTTGGGAAAACTAGGTACTGCTAATACCCAAAAATCGTCGCATTAGTGTAGTGTCTGTGCAGCAGTCTCTGCATAAGAACTATGCTGTGAACGGGGTTCTAATGACCTTTGTAGTTCAAGGGCTCTAAAACACCAACAAACAACAACAACAAAGTTGATTAACTTCAGTGATCAGACGAGAACCCGGGTGTCCAACGCAATAAGCCGCTTCCCAAGGTTCCAGGTTCGATCGGCTTCTTTTCGGAGAAAGAAAGACAGAAGCCCCGCGTGGGCCTTCCTTCGGATGAAAAGTGAAACTGAGGTCCAGTGTTGGTGCTCGATGGCATCTGCACGTAAAAGAACCTTATCTACTACGAACCGGGTAGCAAGCAAAAGCAACTCCTAACCCTTTTCCCGCCTATGGCAGGGTCGGGTACCCATCTTGTCCCTCTGAATGTACATTAGGGTGATATATTCGATAGTATTTTTTCCTCAGCCGGTTGCGACCAAAGCTGCAACCCCTATGCTTATTGATTGTCGGTCTACTGTTCTCGTTGGGAGATCCACTGACGCCAAGGAGCGAGCTCCTACATCTGGAAATGACACTCCACCTCCACCAGACGCCCGGGAGGGAGGGGGGGGCGAGCTCCTACAACCTGGACATTTTTCCCTTATCTAGCCGATGCATAATAGAGAGGGTTCTTTCACGTGCAAATGCCATTGTACACCACACAGGACCTCGGGTTTACTTCTCAACTGAAAGAAGGCGCACTCGGGGCCTTCGCCCGAAAGAAGCCAACACACCTCAGTCCAGCATCGAACCTAGAACTACTGACGCAGGTACCGAGCGTACTACCCACTGCGCCACCGAGGCCGCTCATAATGCAACGGGTAGACGAGTCAAAATTTCCAGGTGCAGGAGGTCGGTGGAGTGCCCCAATGACGATAAATATGCATAGGGGTTGCAGCCAGCTGCAGAAAAACACCGTCCTGTAATAGATCATCCTTGTGTCTTTTCAGAGGGACAAGAGGGGTACCCGGCCCTGTCACAGACTGGAAAATTCGCCATCGAATATAAATAAGCGACAACTAATAGCTCTTTTCGCCTCCTAGTGCAGTTTCGGCTATTCTTTCCTAACCTACTGGAGGAGATTGGGGGGTCATGGAGATGATCTGTTAGACCAGGGGGTTCCCAAATTTCTACGACTGGCGGCGCCTTTTCTGATAGTTGGCTTGCCAACGGCGCTTTGTCGACCTTTTCGGCTCCCCGTACTCATACATGGAGTATAGAATACTTCGCGGGGCGCCCCTATGAGGGAGGAAGCCGCACACTTTGATTGGAAACTCCTTTACTGGAGGCTTTCAAGCGAAGGTTGGGGTGCACCAAGGTTCAGTACTTGGTCCATACCTTTTCATTCCGCCTATGGACGAGGTGCTGGCCTCTGAAGGCCAACATATGCATTTTTAGAATATTTATCGGCGCCCTTGTAAAGACGATGCGGCACTTAATTTGGGAACTCCTGTGTTAGAAGGTATTGTTACAAGTAGGCTTAGCTGGCTGCCAACCTAATACGCTATAGCAATTCTTAGGCTTATCCACTGACGGTCTGGGACAGTTCCTCCATTGACAGCGGGTAGAAAGGAGGGTTCGTTCCGTGTAGCGGTGGCACCGTACCCATCACCCGAATGAAGGCGCACTCCGGTCTTCTTTCTATAACCCGTGAGGGGGAGAGAGAGAGAGGCCGAAGAAGCCAACCCACCCCGATCCAGTATAGAGCCTGGAACCGCTGATGCAGCAGCAGAGCACCCCACAGAGACGGGTTTACCGCGGAATATCAACAATCAGCATCAAATATTCGTTTTTTTTAAAGGAAACGAACCAACATTGGACAACGTGCCAGTGAGAAATGGAAGAAGATGAAGTAGAAGGGAAGGGGTGCAACAACTTCCGGTCACCACAGCAGCTGAGGAACTGAAATAATGCCTTAAAATAATGCAAGAATAACTACGAAAACTTATAATTAGAAATTTCTTGAAAATATTAACCATTTATTTAGTTCCAATTTCGTACTGACCACACTAGTAGATTTTCCCTCCCCAAAAACCCCTAACTTTTGCTAACATCTCTCTCAGTCCTTCTTTCATTCCTTTTTCACTATTTCCGGGCTAGAGTTGATGGTGGGTGGATACGTATGGTACTTATAGAGCTGCCTAATCTAATCCTCGAAATAAATGAAGTACAATAACAGGATTTTCAAGTGTATTTGGGACAGTAATTACCTACCATCAAAAACCATGTGAGACGAACAAAGAGAGCAGTCCGTTACCAGATTTGAATATACATCCTCATGTTCCCTTCACACATCACCATGTAATAGGCTGATGATTAAACAGGGCCTCTAATATGCGGAAGAAAAGGATAAAGGATGATGATGATGGACTAGCCTGAAGGGGAAAAGCCGAGAGAGAGTGTGTGTAGGACCTACTTAAAATATCGATAATTGAAACATCCCCTCCAATCTGCAGATTGAAACCGCGCTCTATACAGGTCCATCGACAGGAAAAAAAGTATCAATCCCTCCCCAGCCACAATATGAATATTAAAAGCACTATTTATAAGGACTCAATTCCAATATCAACACACAAAAAAAATTTTATAGGATGCTGCCGACACACACCAGACACATGATTAATTCACAACATATCATATTACACTAACATTACACAAACGTGCAACGGCATGCATCACGAAAGAGCATCAAACCCCATATTTCATTCAAAAAATATCAATGGAAACATCTTTAAAATTTAGTAATCAACTTATAAAAGACTAATATCTATTTAATTATTATATCTTAGCTTTTAAAGAGTAGAATGTGACATAGGGCCTACGAATATGGCGATTGTGAAGAAAAAGAATTACGACGCATCTCAGAGGCTTCCGTAAAAACAATATGGACGCTTTAAATTCAAAATAATAAATACAGTTTATTTCTTTAGATTTATGTCATACATTAAATTGTTACTTTGGCATTCTTGCATCGATTATAATAATAATAATTGGCAACATTTTTTTAGAATTAACTAAGATTTTTCTTAAAATATTTACAACTTTATACACAAAGAATTTGAGCGACCGTACAGTCAGTAGCTTAAGTATCTTAATTTACGGTTTAATATATCTAAAGATATTATTAGAATTATTATTATTAATATACTATTATATTTCTAATCGGATTAAAAGTTCGGTGTCTTTTTAAACGATATAATGACTATATTATCAAAATTTTTGTGAGGCGCTGAATTGCATAAAAAGAAGCAGCAATTCTACATTAGGCCCTTTGGGTGGGGCAAAAGAATTTAATATTTAAAACACAAGGAAAAAATATGATTTAAAAATTTAATAATTAGAATAACAATAATAAATATGTGTTTTTTAACGCCAGCTCCAACTTTATGTCGTGTCCATCCAGTCCATTTTTGAAAAGAAAACAAACAGAAAACTGTCCCACCGCACGCAACACAAGTAGAAATTTCGGTGGGCCTCAATTATGACGTCATATTAATATAAGGACAACGCATACAACCTTTAAATTATTATAGAGAATAGTGTCTGTCCTTATTAAATAGTGGACATCGATAGCCGTCGTAATTGATCGCGATCAAACAACTGTCGACGTTCGCAAACATTCAGGGCGATCGCATCGACAGAATTCGACGTCATAACAGAAGTCAAAGGTGAAGACGACGACGACGATGAAGAAGTAGAAGAAGAAATTGGTATATGAACGTAACTTGGCTCTAAACCTTGTATGCCGGACGTAGTTTCTGCAACGGCTGACCCAATTGAATAACTCAAAGGAACACAATTGCTGACCATCAATGGGCGCGTAAGACTCGAATGACCCCCGCCACCGCAAGCCTTATTCCAATTATTACTAAAGTTGATACTGCTGCCACTATTACTATTTTTATTACTAATATTAGTATCATTATTATTATTACTATTAGGCGAGGAAGAAGATGGAAGGGCAGAACTGCACAGAATAGGCCTACCTGTGCCAGACAGGCCTATACAGGTACCGCACGAGTTCTGCGCAGCAGCAGCAGTCCTTGTTGTTGTCGGCAACGGAGAAATGGGCATTGAAGCACTTTCTAACTTTCGTATATCGTCAGGATTTGAAAATGATGACTTGACCACAACTGACCCATCATCGTGGTCCAACTCTGCAAGCAGTCCACCGCGACCGGCCGCACCTACTTGAGAATTAAAAGGGCTAGCAATTGATGGAGTATCGTCACTGGAAAACGAGTCCACTCCATCATCATCATCTTCGCCATCCAATTCATCATCATCGTCCCAATCTTTCACGAGCATGCATTTGTTGCTTCCTGGTTGCAAAGCATGGTGGTGGTGATGGTGGTCATCTTCGGACATGGTCGTCAATTTTTTATGATTTGAAATCAATGAGACCATAGTCAAGGGACTGCACTTGGCGTCAGTGATGGTTGCTGCCGCTTGTGATGTCGTCACCGCCGTCGTATTTGCTGTGGACGATGATGACTCCAGAGAATTTGCAGTAGTACAAATGCCCACTTGTTGACCATCCTCAACGTCAGTCCGATTATTATTATTATTATTACTACAGTTCCTTTTGGCATTGGTCAGCCCATTCGAATCGCTGTCTTGGTGATGATGAGCAGCTTTCTTGGACGAATTGCGATGCACTCTGAAGGGGTGATTAACATTGTCGTTATTTACTTTTATCTGATGTCTACCTTTGTCCAAAGGAGTATCAGGTGCTAATAGACTCTCCATATCAAACTGACGCCTTCTGGAAATGGTCAAGTAGGCTGTCGTTGGAGTCACTGGACTATGAAGAATCATCGCTGACGTAGTACTGTCCGGTTTCTCGACACTTTCTTCCCAAGAGTTTTTCCTACTGTTGACTGCTGAGCTATTGATCACATCCGTACTCAGGGCAATTGGCGAAGTGCTGGGAGGTGGCGGCGGTGGTGGAGGACTTGTACTGTCTTCATCCTCTGGAACTGCCAGGCCCATGTGTTTCCTTACCCGTCTTTGAGCTTTACGCCGTCTGAAATCGCCCTTCTTGAAATCTTCAATGTTGGCGGGATGAATGGCCCAATAATGTCCCTTACCGTTGGCACTTCTTCCGGCCTTTATGAAACAGTCGTTCAGAGATAAATTGTGCCGAATACTGTTTCTCCACCCTGGACCTCGAGTACGAAAATAAGCGTAATTATCTAAAATATATTGATAAATGTCACTCAACACTAATTTCTTTTCGGGTGCGCTCAAGATGGCCATGCCAATCAGACCAATATAACTATGCTGAGGTTTGGGTTCTTCCTGGATCCGGTAAATGCGAGGGTCGAACTTGGAATACGGTGAGAGTGCCGCTGCAAATGCACTGGCTTCGTGATGTCCAGTCGATTGAGGATGACCAGGAGGTCCATAAGGAGAGGCTGCCAGAGCAAAGTGAGATGCCAAGGCCGGATGAGTGTATCGAAACCGATCTGCGTAAGTGGCATAATTATAAAGCTGTAAGCGGTAATGTTCAAGGGCAGCTTGGGTTAAATTAGGATTCAGAGACATGTAAGCTGCCGCGGCTGCGGAACATGATGGATCCGTAAGTGATTTTAAATTATAGGGCACCAAAGCCGTCGCTGAATTGTCATTACTACACATGTTGAAGAGAAACACGTACGATAACGAATGCCTCACTGAATATCAAAAAGACGAAATGTTATTTAAAGAGTGGCCACATAGCGCATTATCAAGTTCTCTAGGTCTAGTAAATTAATAATTAACAACGTGTCTGTTTATAGACAAATTCAATTAATTTCTCCTCGCGTTAATGTCTTTAAATCTCAATTGAAAAATATTCACTTGCCAGTGACGTCAACCCTTGTAGCGTGGACGGCCGGTTGCCTTCGGAAACACTTCTTTGGATTCGATTTCAACAACGACGAATATCAGAGACGTGTAAAAAAAGTTGTCCAATATTTTCTTATACAGATGCAGAGAATACTATGAAGAATTCTGAGTCGAGACAGTTTTTCAATTTTAAAATGTTAAATGTCGAAAGAATGAACTTATAATAACAACAACAACAACCTCATGTCACACGATAGAAAAATGTCGCCGAAAAAAAGAACTCTGCCTTTAGAACAACGGTAATTGTACGGAGCGCCACGTTCTGAAGAACGGAAGAGCAGTTTGAGAGTAAACCTTTAAGACAACTATCCTCGGAATTGGTTTCGTCATGTTTACTCTCATATAAATGTTTCTCTATAGATTCTCCAAATTGCCCTCTCGCCATTCAATTCTGACCATGCATATTACAAGTGTCATTTCACATGTCTATCAATACGTTAGAAACCTCAGTATGTCGAGAGCAAGCCACCAAACGCCTTGGAGCCACATGTTTAGCAACACACCTCCGCCTGACTGCTGCCAAGAAAAGTGCTTTTTCATTGGTTTACTTCAACGTTCATTTTAATGAAGCTGTGCGGTTGGTCGCTCTCTTCTCTAGTCTACCAATATTTGTGCAAAGTTTGATAACCTGACTGAATCAGATTACTGCATAGTGCCAACATATAGATACATATATACCGCTCAACAATGGAGTAGATGCTACTTGTGTACAAGTATACCGATAGGTGTGCATGAGTACAGTTGAAATACATCTACTGTATATAGCTCTCTCTCACTCACTACTCTGCGTGGGATATGACATACAGTCAACTATCCACTTTAATCAAGTAAAAAAAGACATAATCAGCGAGCTTATGCAGACAGTAAAGTGGACTTACGAATGCATGGAACGGTTAGAGCAAACCACAAAGTCTCACTTCCGGTTTACCCAAAACATCCATGAAATAAAAAGAAATGAATAATTCCAGATAATATTCATTCTTGGGAATGTCAATATTATGCCGTCAGTTCGTCATTAACATTAGTTACATACCTGCACGCAAAGGTAGGAGCATGTCCCAGGAGTTACTCAGACGTCCAGGTGCTAATTCTGTACATTCTTTCTTCTAGTATTCCAAATACAAAGTAAACTTCAAGGACAGGAAACAGTTCGTGGTTACGTCTAAACTTTCATCCAGATTATTAATATTTGTGTTTACTATATAATATCCACCTTAGCTTTCAATTGGGAAGGACAGGAAAATAATGGTGACGTACTCTCTAACGACGAACTGGTGAAGAAGGTGCAAGAGGTCAAGTACTTAGGATCAACGTTCCAAATCAATGAGGAGATAAGACTCGGATGTGCCCCATAGAATCAATGGGGGATGGTTGAAGTGGAGTCCTGTGTGATAGGAGGGTCCTAATCAAGCTGAAAGGGAAGTTTTACAGGGCAGTGGCTAGGCCCGCTATGCTATATGGATCAGAGTGTTGGGGGCAGTGAGGAAGAGCCACGTCAATAGAAAGCAAGTAACCGAGATGCGAATGCTGCGGTATATGAGCGGGGTGTCGAGAGCTGATGGTTAGGAAGGAGTATATTAGAGATAGTCTAGGGGGTGGGGGACATTGTGGAAAAAATGAGGGAGAGTAGGGTGAGGTGGTATGGACACGAGCTCGCGGGGAGGCGGAGCTCGTTAGGTCCATTTCAGGAAAGCAGGTGATTGGGAGCAGCCGGGGCAGGGGGATACCGAAGCAGACGTGGGAGCAGGTTGTCCGCAAGGATATGGTAGTATGCGGCGTGGCCGGGGACCTGGTGGGAGAGTCTAGAACCCGCAGATCCGACCCTGCCATAGGCGAGATAAAGGTATAATGATAATGATGACTATATAATCATCCACCAAGGTAATTACGTCTCTGCTTCTCCCTCTCTCCATCATTTGGGGTTGTCAAAAGGCAAGTACACAGCCAGCCCCATTCAGAAATTGTTATAATAACAAAATAATCTTTCATGTTTCATCGTTTCTTTAATTATTCATATTTTTCAACTTGAAAGGTCTCCTGAAACCTTTCTTGTGTGCAATTCTGACATCATATATGAATAACTTTGGTGTATTTTTTTTACTCTACAGTAATACTATGGAGGATAATATTTATCACTTTATTCAGATGAGTTACACCGCAGTACAAAAGATTCAAGAGCTTATAATTTTATACAGACGTGTTAATAAAAATTTGGAGTGCAACACACATAAACCTATAATTAATTATGCATCCTTTATTTTTCTTTTTTTAAAAAAAGCTAAATGTCATTTAGCATTGTATATGGCATCATTAACTTACAACAAATTCTAATTAACTTAATTTAATTAGATTACTACCACCACACCAAAAGGGTTGGAAGCAACTGATATACCTATCAAATTTCAGCAGATAAATTTGAAGGTTGTAGACACGATCAATGAAAATCTTTTAAAATCAACGAAAAAGAAGAAAAAAAAGGATCAAATATAAAAAAAGGTTCGTAATAATATACTAACTCATTCACATTTAAAACGTGAAAATGAAATAGGGCCTACACTTCTTTTTTTGTCAGTCCCTCTCTCTTTTTGTAGGACGGTAAAAGATGTGCAGTAAGCTAATCAAAACAGAGTTTCAATTTACAAAATATGGTGAGTCGACGCCAACCAGACGTTGAAATCTTCAATAAAAGGAAGGTGTTGTAAATGTGGACACCATGTCGAGTTCAATACAATCACAAGTGACATGAGGACCTTGTGGTTGGACTCAGAGAAATGAATGCAACACGTCCAGGGAGAGTAAAAATGATGAGCTGAGGTTTTCTTTCCATTTTATTTTTCGGGGATGGGGAGTGGGGATGAGGGTGTAGAGCCCTCTTTTCAACTCCTCCTCCTCCTCCTCCTCCTCCTATGTATATGTTCAACATTCATTTATGTTACGTGCCTATTTACAAACTGACATTATCTGCCATGAATGCATCATTCCCAGTGTGTCATGTGAGGAGTGAAGATCAAGGGTGGGCAATATCAACACTCCAAATCTTGTGTGGGTCTATCAATATAGAGTTGACAAAAATCTTTTGCCACCTTGTTTGGACTACATCAATGGGGGTAGGGTAAGTCTTTCTTGTCGCCATTTCAAAGACTAGGGAAACAGCAACATTTTAAACTAGATGCATGTACTTTTAATAAAAGAAAAAGAACAAGAAAAGGACCGAGGGGGAGGGACATTTGAACTTTTGATTGTGTGTATAGTAAACATGATGTCATAGTTGTAGTAGGGTCCCATGTCACATAGCTGCTGCATACAGTTTACCAGAATGTGAACCCCACAGCTCTGAATTCACAGGCTAAAAAAAAAATTCAAATAATTTTAAAAACACTGAAGTTGCATCAATAATAGGCAAAGCAAAAGCAACTACTAACACCTTTCCTGCCTATGGCAGGGTCGGGTACCCATCTTTGTCCCTCTGGTTGGACACATGGGCGATCTGTTGGACGGCATTCTTAGGCTGTCGGCTGTCGATCAAAGCTGCAACCCCCTATGCTTATTTATCGTGGACCTATTGCTCGTTGGGGTAATCCGCCGACCCCCTGGGAATTTTGCCGATCTACTCGTTGCATGTAGAAAGGGTTCTTCTCCGTGTAGTGGTGACATCGTACACACCATATGGTGCCCTGCTCTCTATGTCTCTCGCCCGAAAAAAAACAAATCAGTATCGAACTTATAATCCCTGACGTAATAGTCCAGCACGCTGCCTCACAGCAACAATACTAGAGTTTAATAAAAAGCAATTTGATTTCATGCTGCTTAAATATGAGGTGTAATCTAATAAACGAAAACCAATTTTGTCCAAAGTTTTAGAAAACAACAGTTTGTTTACGAAAGTTGGAGGTTCGAGTCTGACCACGACGGATAGCTTCCATACCGGATGAAATATGCGGAATATGAGTATAGATCGTCAAAATTCCCAGGTGAAGGAGGTAGGCCCCTGACCTCGATAAAAGAAATTACCCCAACCTCATAAGCCCGACGTGTTGGTCGGCGGCTGGCTATCTAACATTGCTCTGTATTGCCGATGGGGCGCATAGATATCTGGCCCTGTCAGTGGTTTTAGGTTCGATACTGGACCGAGGTGGATTGGCTTCTTTCGGACGAGAGAGATGCCCCAAGTGCGCCTTCCTCGGATGAGAAGCAAAACCGAGGTCCCGTGTGATGTACGTTGGCATTTGCACGTCAAAGAACCCTCTCTACTATGCAACGGGCAGATGATACCAAGTTCCCAGGTGTAGAAGCTCGGTGGTGTGCCCCAACGAACAGTAGACAGACGATAAATAAGCATAGGGTTTGCAGCTTTCGTCGGCAACCGACTGAGGAAAAAACAACACTGTCCAATACATAGACCCTGCCATAGGCGGGAAAAGGATTGAATAAAGAAGAAGAATGCAGTATAGGCCCTATAAGATGTGCCATAACATATTTTGAACATGAAATTTTGATTATTTTCTTCTTGTTATTGCCAACGTCTTTTTTTCTACCTCCAGGAACCACTCGAGAAACTAACAAAAATACTCTCTCTATAAACATCAGGTGACAGAAAGTGGGGATTGTTCAGAGTGGCTTAAGACGGGGCACAGAGACATCACAAAAGAAGAAATTCAATGTAAATCTAATTTAGGACTTCCTAAAATTACCCGCCCATCTTTAGAGACGAGGCTCTTGTCTCTTCAAACAACAAGTCCAGATCTCTCCCCACAACACATCCCTATTTTTTGGTCTTTATATCTTAGTCATTCAATAGGATAACACAACTTTTCAGGACTCTTGCATGTAGGCACTGATGGCTCAAATCTCCATGAGACACCACATGGGGTGTACACACAGAAATGTGTGAGGGGAGGGGGGGTAAATATTAAAGATGGACTTAACACCCGTTTCCAATTTATAGTTAATATGGCTCATATTGGTCACCACCTAACCAGCAAAGTGGCATGCAGTATTATTTTTTTGTGTGTCCACCAGTGTGTCCAGCGGATACGATAAAACACCCATCATTTTTATAATTCTTAGTAGTAATATTGTTTAAAATGTCGTGAAGACATTTTTATTTCTAAAGAACTATTTCGTTTCAGAAAAATGAAAATTAACAGAAGTCCAGCTGCGAAGATCAATACCTGAAAATAAAATAGGTGACCAAAGAGGATGAAGAATAATACAACTCGACACGACCTCCTAGGGAGTGGACAATGTTTGTTAAAACATTTGTCTGATGTTTGGGTCCTGGTGAAGAGGAAAGGAGAGGGACTGCTGTCAATCTCCTTTATCCGTCCTGTTCGAAGTCGCATTCGACATTTAATCTCGAAGACATCTTATACCTCGTGATAGCATCAACATCTCAATAATAACCCTGAGGGCAAGGTTGGGTATCCATTAGTCCTAACTGGCCTGGGACATTGCTGGTCTGGCCTGGTCTCAACGAACATTAGGCCGACGATCAATACGTATATTGTTGTTTGTTGGTGTTTAAGGTCCCGTCAACTACAAGGTCATTAGAGACCCGTCCACTGCGTAGTTCTAATGCATATGCTGCACAGACACTACACCAATGCGACGATTATTGGGTATTAGCAGTACCCAGCTTTCCCGAGCGACTACCCATGTCAGTACTAACTGGGCTTGCGTTGCTTAACTTCAGTGATCAGACGAGAACTGGTGTGTCCAACGCAACTCGCCGCTCCCTCAATACGTATAAGAGCTACAGCTTTGGTCGGCAGACGGTTGTGGAAAAACGCCGTCCAGTAGATTATCCTTGTGTCCATTCAGAGGGACAAGATGGGTCCCGGATCCTGCCATAGGCGGGAAAAGGGATAGGAGTTGTTTTTTTTTAGACATGTTCTTTTTTTAATTATCTTAAGCAGGAGTGGGCTGCCGTTTAATATTACTGTATAATGAAATTAAACTATATAGGCATTAAATCGATATAATGATACGAAGTTTCATTTTTTGGTAATGAAAAATGTCACAAAAAATGAAGATTATTTCAAGGTCCACAAACACCTAATGACAACTATTTAATACTTCTTAATTATACCCTATCATCAAATCTTCTGAGCTATGTGCTCAATTTTTGCAACACCGAAGCCACACGAAAGTAAAACCTCCAACTTATATACAGTATTCTGCTTTAAACTAAAAAAAATGAAATGTAATTTTCATAAATGCTACATAAACCTGTCAAATGCGAGCGCGCCAGTTAATAGAGCGCGAGAAACTATGTTTAACCCTTTCAACGGAAATGAATAATAAATAGGACATTATTTTTACGTTAATTCACACAACCAGTCACTACAGAATTCAAACTTTGCAGAGCTGTCCCAGTGCTCGCAGATCGATTTTTTTTTTTGTTGTTTGTTGGAGTTTAAGGTCCCGTCAACTACGAGGTCATTAGAGACCCGTCCACTGTATAGTTCTGATGCAGAGACTGCACAGACACTACACTAATGCGACGATTATTGGGTATTAGCAGTACCCAGCTTTCCCGAGCGACCACCCATGTCAGTACTAACTGGGCTTGCGTTGCTTAACTTCAGTGATCAGACGAGAACTGGTGTGTCCAACGCAACTAGCCGCTCCCCTCTCGCAGATCGAGCACTTGGAGGATCCGAAGCGCAACCTTTGAGACACCCTCTTGCACTAAACATACCAGTTTACTACATTAATACAAAATTACTGATTAACCAAGTGGGTGCTTGATGCAATCTGTCCAATATATCACCCTTGTGCCCATTCAGAGGAACAAGATGAGTGCCCGACCTTGCCATAGGTGATAATGCCAAGGGTTCGGAGTTGCTAGAACAGTGCGAAAGGTAGGGGGCGACCTTCTAGACGTGAAAATTCCGTAACAATCCAATGGGTCCACAAAAGCGCGGATCCAGGATGGGGTTGCAACCCCCCCCCACGCACATATAAACGTATTCGCATAATAGACGCGAGCTTTAGCTCAATCCCCCCCGTAATGTCTCAACCCCCTCCCCTGGCGAAAATCCTGGATTGGCCACTGGGTCCACACAAAGAGCTATCTATGGCTTTACTTCTCATCCGAGAAGCAGATGGAGCTTATAGCCCTCCCAATTTTTGTTGTTCGTTGGTGTTTTAGACCCCTTCAACTACAAAGGTCATTAGAGCCCCGTCCACAGCATAGTTCTTATGCAGAGACTGCACAGACACTACACTAATGCGACGATTTTTGGGTATTAGCAGTACCCAGTTTTTCCAAGCAGCCATTCGTGTCAGTACTAGCTGGGGTTGTGCTGCTTAACTTCAGTGATCAGACGAGAACTGGTGTGTCCAACGCAATTCGCCGCTCCCTATCTCCCAACCACCTGGCAAAAGTAGCCTGCCTCGACTAGAATCGAACCAGAAACCACGAACTCACGAGTCAAACACACTGCATCTCAGCAAAGCGGTGAAGATCTGATTGATACATAATGAATTGTTGGAAGAGGGCTGTATCTATAGTCGGTTGAAAAATCAATAATATTGTGGCTGAAAATTTATTATTCATTAAATAAAAATATCTGAATCACAATACTGAACTTGTAACCCTTTTGTATCATAAATAAGGTACAATAACCTTATAAAAATCTTCGTTTGATTAACAATGATAGGCAATTACGAATGATTTACCCTGCATATCCATCAAGCTTGGAAAATCAAGCCTGTGGGAGCGCGCGCGCGAGAGAGATGTAGTGCAAGAAGCAAAAAAAGACGTTTGACCCCCTCCTCCTCTCTTTTTAGACATAGGTTGTTTATAGAAAAGCAGTGGAGAGCATTAAATACCCAGATATTTCAGTGTGTGAGAGAGAGGGTGAGGGAAGAGGAGAAAAGGAGGGACAGGATCCATCAAACTTGGTTTGGAAAGCAACCATTTGCAATGTGTTTACACACAACTTCAATATCTGCATTGAAGGATCTAAAAGTTGTAATCAGTTGTAATGGTGCAGAAACAACTTGATTGTTGTCAGTCAACCTTTGACTGCACTGTCAGGTTGCTAGGCCCAATTAAGTGGAGACAATGGGAAAGACAGAAACTAAATTATATGGTTTATATTATCAATTCCTTGTTTTTCTATACAAAACCTAGGAAATGTGGCCACTGCGATTGAGAAAAATTAGGTGATAATGCCGCCGACAATGACTCGTAAGTTTACGAAATACATGTGTCAGGGGAAAAAAAAAACAAAAATAAAAATACAAACCCTCCTCTCTTTCTCTCGCACCTTAAAAAAAATTTTTCTTTTTAAATTTAACTTACACAATTCTTCAAAAATTATCAACAGTCTTTCTGCACGACACTTGTAAGTTACCATGAGATAGTGACACAAATTATTACAAAATAACGAAAACTAAAAAAATTGTCATTATTTTAGTCTAACTGGACAAATGTTAAAAATCCAATTCAGAAAATTTAAAAATACGACAGTGGGTTACTATATTGGACGTTAAAACCGAACGTCCTGCCCTGTGACGGCCCCCAGAAACTAACCGATATAGACCTGCCGCCACCGGCAGTGATCCCGCCGTTTCCGGCAGAGTATCCATTTTGTCCTATCTAAACAGAGAAAGAGTATTTTTATGAAACCGGCTGCCAACCAACTTCTACAACCGATCTACACGTGGGCCGATTTCCTTCAGTTTAAAAAAAAGGGGGGCACCAACAACAGGTAATGGAATGGTGTTACACCTGCAAAGCACTACATGTATATTTCACTCTTAAGCAGAAATGGTTCTTTGTCATGCAGTGGGGGTGGGGAACATCGTACTCCATTTTCGGCGGTGAGCTTTCATCCTCTAGCAAGGTAGAGAAACCGCCTGTCTCTACCACGAACAAGCCTGCTTAGGAAGTCAAGCCCGCTACCCACTGGCTCACCAATGCAGACAGCAAACAATGCCCGTTCTCTAGTAAGCAATGCCCGCTTAAAATTTTGCTGGGCCTCTGGAAGAATGTATTTGTTGGGCCCAACAGTTATTCTTCTAAACGTTAGTTCTCGGTCTTATGCCCGAAAAACCGACTTTTGAGTCGACCCTGCTGACAAACAAGAGTTCCTTGGGTACGATGGTGAAGTCCCATTTGAGACGCTGGCTTCTCCTGCAACAAGCAAGCAACTCCTAACCCTTTTCCCGCCTATGGCAGGGTCGGATACCCATCTTGCCCCTCTGAATGGACATAAGGCGATATTATTGATCATAGCTTTTTCTGCAGCCGGTTGCCGGCCAAAGCTGCACCCCTACGCTTATTTATCGTCGGTCTAGTGTTCGTTGGGGAATGCTACCGACGCCAGGGGGGCGAGCTCCTACACTTGGGAATTTTGCCTCATCTACCCGTTGCGTAGTAGAGAGAGTTCTTTTACGTGCAAGTGCCATCGTGCACCCACACGGGACCTCGGTTTTACTTCTCATCCGAAAGATTTACTTCTCATCGCGGCCTCTCTCCCGCCCGAAAGAAGCCGACCCACCTCGATCCAGTATCGAACCTAGAACTACTGACGCAGTTGCCTAACGTGCTAACCACTACGCCACCGCGGCGGGCACAGTGATGCTCTAAACCTGGAAAAAAAATTCGGGGCTGCTGAAAAAAATGTATTTGTTGGGCCCAACAATTATTCTTCTAAACGTTAGTTCTCGGCCTTAGGCCGGAAAAACCGACTTCTGAGTCAACCCTGCTAACAAACAAGAGTTCCTTGGGTACGATGGTGAAGTCCCATTTGAGACGCTGGCTTCTGCAGTAACAAGCAATAGCAGCAGAATTCAACATCATTGTAATTATACAGAAAAAATGTATCAATAAATATATTTATCGACCAAATTTAAAAAAATAAATGTAAATTTTCTGTCATCAACATCATCATTATCCGCACCACTAATGCTAATAATTGGTCTTTCAAAGTTGTCATGTGTCACATGCTATGTACTTTATAAGATAAATATCAATTCAAGAAGAAAACAAAAACGTTATAAAATTATAATGAACAATAAACTACTGCCTGATGTTATTAAGAAATTTCGGTTTTCAGGCATTCAATCTTCAAAAAGAAGAAGAACAAGAATGAAATACCTTTAATTAAACTCATGTATGGCTTCTTTATAGTCTTGAAGGAAATATAATTAAATAAGTAAGCTACAGATACTGATATTTGATACACGTATTCTGCAGAAATGAAAGAAAGACAAAAATTAAGAAAAAAAATCTTAAAAACGCATAGCATATGCATTGGCACCGATAATGTTTAGTGTAAGGTAGGACAAATACCAAAAAAAGAGCACACAATACATTCTCTAGCTATTGAATAAAAACTTAATGCATTTTTTCTTCTTCATTCTGTCTTTGCATAAAACTTCCCACCAAAATTTTTAAAGTTTTGAAAATCCAGAAGGAATTGTAAAAATTTTTTTAACAAAAATACATTAAAGGTTACTGGGTTGTGTTTTTATGTCCTTGTACCATCAAAGAGTTGCTGACATGGGGCTCCAATGACTTTTCGTCGGTCGCCCATTAAAGGTGGTGCAGACACGGAACAATGAAAATTACAGGGATGTTCCGATTAGGTTGGCGGAGGAGGAGGACGAGAAGGGGAAAGGCAGGGATATGTGTAGACGAAAATGCAGGGAGAAGTATGGGGGAGGGGAACTAAATTGGTGCTAACCTGATCTCTAAAGAAAAAGGTACTTACTTACCTGGTAGATACAAACCTCCTTAAAATGTAGAAAATCCAGTTCAGGTACCAGTTAGAAAATGTGAATGTGTGTTTGCCTAAAACAATAAAATAATAAATAATTTAAACTATAATTGGGCAATAACTAGAATTAAACTACTTGTGAAAATACGTATAATTTGCTCAAAGTTTTTCTATATATTTAAGCGTTTTAAAATATCTGAAAATAAATTCCGTGTTTGGAATCACGCCGGTAACTGTAATTACCACTACTGCTGTTAATACTTACAATAAGAGGGTTGACGTTATAATTATCCTTATTATTAATAATTATATAATTGTAATCTTGTAGCTTCTTTTTACATTTTTACAAATTATTTAAGATACATCATCACACCCTTATCCCGCCTGTGGCAGGGTCGGGTCTGCGGGTCCACTGAACATTCTCTGACTGTGGTCACCCCAGCCAGGCGTCTGGAACTCGCAGGAATAATGGCTTTGTTGTCTGTGGGCGGGATGCCGGCCTACTCCACGAATTGAGACGATGCAGACGAGTTGAAATGTCGACTGTTTACACAAATTTCCTGGCAGATCATCCTTTAGATAATTGAGTTGATAACCGTTGCAATTCCAGCATTGACTTTCATTGGAACGCAATTTTCCTTCCGTTTCTTCTGACACCTATTGTCTAAATCAGTTGCATCTTGGATATGGCAACAGTTTCCAGAAGGATCCTTTCAATAGGTGTGATGTTGAATATCAACTAACTAATTATTGTTGAATACAATTTGCTTATGCAACTGCTGCAGTGGTGGTCGGAATGACACCAGTGGTGTGAAAAATGGGTACTGCGTGTAAAAACACAGATAACCTTTATCCCATTAGTTAAAGGGTGCAGAAATATTAAGCTACTGAATTGTAGGTAAATCTACAAAGAAAATCAATGAAGGAATAATTGAATATTCTGTGAGTGGTGTCAGCATGACCACCACCACACCAGTTAAGGGTTAAAATGGTGGCCTGTTGTCAAAACTGTTCTTTTCGGTCAATTTGTAGAATCGCTGGTGAACAATATCGAAATGTCCATATCTAGCAACCCCTTTGAAATAATTTAGAAGTTGTGTTTCCGGTACAGTCTGTTAATTCGCACAACATGCAAGTACAGTGGCATCCCAACAATTAATATTACATTGGGCAGTATTATGAAAACAAATGAGATTGTCGGCGTGTTCATCAACTAGAATATTTTTGCTTAAGTTTGACATATCTAATAGTGCTACTCACCTTTGAACACCTTATACTCTTATACATTTAACAGACATAATTCAAAAGTGAGTAGTACGGAATATAGTAGTACAGAATATTTCAGATACATTTAGTAATATTTCTTCGTTCTCATACTCAAGTCAACATTGTCGCCATTTGCATTTCTGCCAAATGCGTCCTCTATCGAAAAAGAGCTCGAGGAAGTTTGTGATGTCATCATACCCTTGTTCTCAGCATTACTTCATAAAATATGTGTATACGAACCTGTAGAAATGTTTACGAACAAGTTTTATTATTTTATTTTGACACATAGGAGAGGGGGAAAATGCCGAAATTGCATGAGGTAGCACTTAAAGAGTTTCTGTGGATAGAAACATTGCAAACACGATTTGCTCTCCTCTTTTAAAACAATAGCCACACGACATGCCATAATAAGTATCTTACAAAAGACGAGGCGGCCATAAATACACGTACTTCAAAGTCAGAACAATTAAATAAAGTATTTTATCGGGCGGTGTCGCCTTAATCAAAGACTATATTGTATGTAATACACTTCACTTGCTTCAAATGTGAGGAGGAGGGAAAAGGGCACTTTTTTCATCCAAAACCAACAACATTCACTAGCATTACACGGGATCACGAATTGGTTTATGGAACTCTCATAATTCATTCTATTACAAAGCACTCAATCCTAGACATGAGTACCATTATTCCATCACTATACTCAGCCGCAGTCCTTTAAGAACAGTAATAATGGGTTGGTCAAAGTGTAATCACGATCTCGGTAATCAATCAACTGCGCATGCTCACAGTGATACTGCTCCATAAGCCATCAATGACACAACTTTTCATGCACAATAGACTCCTTAGATAAAGCAACTCATGACCCTTTTCCTGCCTATGGCAGGGTCGGGTACCCATCTTGTCTCTGTGAATATAGACACAAGAGTATTCTATTGGGGGGTGTTTTGCCGCCGCCGAATCCCGACCAAAGCTGCAAACCCTATATATACGTATTGATCGTCGGTCTACTGTTGGTTGGGGGAATTCCACCCACACCAGGCCCGAAAAAAGCAAACCCACCTTAGTTCAGTATCGAACGTAGAACCTCTGACACAGTTACCGAGCACGCTACCCACTGCGCCACGGAGGAGGGTTTAGAGATCTTATATGTCGCGTTAATACGTGATAGCAAAAGCGGCCTACTGTTCGCTGAGGCACTCCAACGAGCTCCTACGCCTAGAAATGTGTTTTACCGCTACGTGCAAATGATATCATGCACCATACGGTAGGGCCCCGCTTTGCTTCCCATTCGGCCGAAGGCGCACTCCAGACCCCCCCCTCTCTCTGTCTCTCTCGTCTCTCTACCTCGACCCAGTGTCCACCCTGAAACTAGTGACTCAGTAATCGAGCACGCTATCTCCAGCGCTTCTACCCTCCAGCGCTTCTAGGGTCCTTCAGCTACAAGGTCATTAGAGCCCCGTCCACTGCATAGATCTAGTGCAGAGACTGCACAGACACTGCACAAATGCGACGATTATTTGAGCATTAGCAGTGCCCAGTTTTCCCAAGCGGCCACCCATGTTACTACTAGCTGGGGTTGCGTTGCTTAAGATCAGCTATCAGACTACCTCCTGCGCCACCGAGGCGGAGTTGAACATTTTATTGAGAAGTTACAGGTTCGATTCTGAGTCAATCAACTGATTCTTTACAATGCACCTCTCTACTTCGACCTCGTATCAAACCTGAAACCAGTAAGGCAAGGCGCAAAATGAGACGCAGGGTGTAGCAGCCCTGCGAAATTCTGCTAGCAGGCAATCACCTCACATTGAATCGCAGTTTTTCACCATGCTTGCATCAAATAACAAGAGAACTCTCTGCTTCGCACCGCTTTTTTGTTATTAGAGTTTTCGGGCTGCGGTTCTATCCGACGTACGCTACGCAATGCAGACGAATTGTCAACTGCGCAGACTCAGATACGGCCTGAGTCTGCGCAGTTCGCGATTCGTCTGCATTGCGTTGCGTACGTCGGATAGAACCGCAGCCAGAAAACTCTCTATTGTCACGCCAACTTCACGCAGGAAACTGCGGCATGGACGCTTCGCTCCGCAGGGTCACGTGGTGCAGGCACTGAGTCACGTCGCCCTGCGACATAACATGCGCAACTACATACTATCATGTGAACCGCAGAAATTTATAGCGAGACACCCTGCGTCACCTGCGGAGACTGGTCTCATTTTGCGCTGGGCCTAACGCAGTAATCGAGCACGCTAATTCCTGCGTCACCGAGGCGGATCTAATATATGATAGCGTGTTTAATATTTTATTGCGAAGTTGCAGGTTCGATTCTGAGTCAATCAACTACGACTTGGCCTGACTATAAATTCGATTCCCACTCAAGATTGTTTTTATATAAGTCGGCGAAAAGAATAACAGT
This sequence comes from Trigoniulus corallinus, assembly GCA_013389805.1. Taxonomy (NCBI): domain Eukaryota; kingdom Metazoa; phylum Arthropoda; class Diplopoda; order Spirobolida; family Trigoniulidae; genus Trigoniulus; species Trigoniulus corallinus. Next base: position 13,444,877 of record JAAFCE010006668.1, read on the forward strand.
TAATAAGTACCTAAAGTAGTCGAGGACTAAAGTTATTAAATTGAGGTCATTTTATATACGGTTGAAAGCATATTTCACTCGATGTCTATCTTACCTCAACCTCACCACACCGTCTTTGCCTATCCCATTCGTTGTTTAATTAAAGAAAAGAAGTATTTCTTATATCTTAGTCAGCCATTTGCTCCTATTAAAACTCAAGTTTGCGTTTAAAACCATTTTGCAAGAAAGTCACTGTCATTGTTTTTAATTCATTCTGGAATAACAACTGTAGTTATCACTTTCTGAGGCTACTCTGTAATTTTCGTGTCGTATTCAAGGGGAGAAAAAAAGCAGCGACCACAACTGCACCCCTTTGAAAACAAAAAAAAAAATCAACGAAATATTTAGATGCAGAATATCTTATATTCCGCCTCTAAGACATTCATAGTTGTTATCATACCATATACCTATCATAACCTCTTTTCACCCTTCATGCACCATCAACATTAACATGTATCTCTAAACAATATTTAAATCCCATCTAATTTATGCGAATTAAAAAATGTGTCTCCAAGTGTAAACTTTCACACCATTTTCAAAAGCAACCACTTTAAGATAACTTAAGTAGCCAAAGGAGGGACTCAGTACTGACTTACCCCTCACCATTATTAAAATAAGTACTGCTTACAAACTAATACAAAACATGACTTGAACCAACTTAATTCAGGACTTAATTATTAGAAATTAAACATTCATCGGCTTCTGAACTAGCCCCACTCTTTAATTACCACCATAACAAAATAAAGTCAAAAATACTCTTTTTATGTATATTGATGGGTGAATATTTTGGTGGCTAAATGAAATTAAATGCACACTTTCCCCAAACCCAGCTGACTCTTAATACTCAATTCACACGCAATTGGGCTCCTTATTGTCAAGTTTACGTTTATCGTGCATGACCTCTCCAATAAATAACACATTTTTTTAGTTGTTGTCCTAAACAAGGTGTGTTAGCTTTCAACTGGGAAGGACAGGAAAACAGTGGTGACGTGCAAGAGGTAAGGTACTTAGGATCTACTGTCCAAAGCAATGGGGAGCTAGAAGCGGATGTGACCCGTAGAATCAATGGGGGTGGCTGAAGTGGAGACAGTCAAGCGGAGTCCTGTGTGATAGAAGAGTCCCAATCAAGTTGAAAGGGAAGTTCTACAAGACAGTGGTTAGGTCAGCTATGCTATATGAGTGAGAATGTTGGGGGCAGTGAGGAAGAGTCACGTCAATAGAATGCAAGTAGCTGAGATGCGTATGCTGCGGTACATGAGTGCGGTTTCAAGACCTGATAGTTAGGAACGAGTATATTAGAGGTAGCCTGGGGGTGGTGGACATCGCCGAAAAAAAATGATGGAGAATAGGCTTAGGTGGTAGGGACACGTGATGAGGAGAGGATGAGGACCTCGTCAGGTCCATGCCAGAAATGCTGGTAGTCGGTAGCACCCGGGGCATGGGGAGACCAAAGTTGACGTCGGAGCAGGTAGTCCGTAGGGATATGGCGGTGTGTGGGGTGGACGGGGACCTGGTGGGAGATAGATGGGAGTGGAGGGCCAGAACCCCCTGACCCGACCCTGCCACAGACGGGATAAGGGTATGATGATGATGATGACCTAAACGAGGTGTGTATGACTCAAGTAACTGAAATTATATAGTTTGTGGATTATGAGAATGTCCCCATTTCGAAGAGAGCACCCAAACAACACCGGGGGGCGCTGAAATCGCATGGAACGTCGATCAAAAATGGCGACAGTAAAACAAAAATGATGCAAATAATAGAAGCGACACAAACACGAAGATGAAACATACAAATTAACTAATCCAAATATTCACAACATCCATTATATTTAGTTTCTGAATACAATATGATGTTGTTTATAGATCGGAAGTAATCATGTATGTGAAAACTTATCACGATGCAACTAGCACATTGGAAAACAGGAAATTATGCTATTATTCCTTGAAAATAGGGCGCTCATAGATAATTTTCACGTAACGGTATATTATAAAAAAAAACATTGGTAAATAAGTCAACCTGGCGGCAAACGAAACTGAATTACACACGTCTATAAGCAAACATTCATCATCTGTAAGTGAAACGTGTCTGGATTCAGGCCCATTAACCATCAAAATCATCACTCAACTTCCGTGTATATACACGTTGTAGGATGTTTTTCAGAAACTTTTAAAGGTCCAGTCCGGAAACTTGCGTGAGTCAAACTCTACACGGCATACCTTATACATAATTACAGTATTATAACATATCAGTCAGACGGCGTCTGTCTGGGGGGGTAAATGGTGGGCAGTGATAACCCGACTCAAGAACTATTCATGTCCGATTACATGGCAACCCAGGGATATCTGGAACAGAATGGCATGAAAATTTGAACCCACTGGACCATATAAAACTATAAGGGATGGTGGCCAGGCACCTGTCACCGACAGGACGAAAGCCTTCCACAGATGACAGGTGCACCAAAGTTAGAAGGCAGAACCAAAATTTAAGTGAAAACATCAGGTCTGAATCGAAACCTAGGAACAAAACTTGGGAAAGAAGAGCATCCTTTGATCTTTAAAAAATTAATTTGGTTCAGAAAGGTTGCTTAGACAAAGTCGTGTGTAGCACGAACATGACAAACAAAGAAAAGCAACTCCTAGCCCTCTTCGTGCCTATGGTAAGGTCAGGTACCCATCTTGTCCGTCAGAATGGACACAAGGGCGATCTATTGGACAGTGATTTTCCACAGCCGGTTGTCGACCAAAGCTGCAACTCCTATGCTTATTTATCGTCTGTCTACTGTTCATTTGAGAATTCCACCGACGCCAGGGGGCGAGCTGCCACACCTAGGAATTTTGCCTCACCTACCCGTTGAATAGGAGAAAGGGTTCTTTGACGTGCAACTGCCATCGTACACCACACGGGACCTCGGTTTTACTTCTCATCCGAATGAAGTCGCACTCGGGAGCCCCTCTCTCTCTCGTCAGAATGCACCCAACCACCTAGGTCCAGTATCGAAACTAGACCTACTGACGCAGTTACCGAGAGTGCTACCTGCTACACCACCGAGGCGGGTTCATTAGCAGGTCGCAATGAGTGGAAGGGTCAGGTTTGAGGGTTCAAGTTCTCTACTCTTGCCTACCTCCCACCAGGCCCCCGTCCACCCCACACACTACCGTACCTTTACGCACAACCTGCTTCCACGTACTGTTCAATTCTATTCCTACCCCGTTTCGGCCCCGTTCACTAGCAGTATATATAAGAGTATATGCCCTATCCCTCTCCAAGGACCTTCGATCTATCCCCCTTCCAACTAGTTTCTTGTAAGAAAGGTACACAAATCTCCTACGCTAGGATACTAACTAATTTTCCCGGTTTTCGTGTAAGGGTCCCCACATTCCACGTCCCTAATCTAAGAGTAGCCCTTTCTCTAGATGTGGTTGTTCTGACTGGGAAGAGGGGCGAATTGCATTGGACACACCAGTTCTCGTCTGATCACTGAAGTTAAGCAGCGCAACCCCAGCTAGTACTGACATGGTTTGCCGCTTGGGAAAACTGGGTACTGCTAATACCCAAAAATCGTCGCATTAGTGTAGAGTCTGTGAAGTCTCTGCATAAGAACCATGCTGTGGACGGGGCTCTAATGACCTTGTAGTTGAAGGGCCCTAAAACACCAACAGACGAGGCCTGACTGGCAACACCCCAGCCAAGCGTCTGGAACCCGCAGAAATATTGACCGGGTTTTCTGTGGGAGGATGCCGGCCTACCCCACAAAGATGACACCTTGACTTGAGAGAAGAAATACCATTGTGACGTACGGCAGCAGTATAATTGGTCAGTGGTTGGAAAACAGTGTTTTTCAGCAAACTTATTGTTCACAAAACTGTGTAAAAACGTCAGATTCGTGGCGAATTTCAACTGGAATTTCGTTTTTTTTTTGTAAGGTCTGACTTCTTCATTCAAGAAAAGGGGCAAGAATTTCAATTTTCTTCAGTACCACTTCTTTCATAAACTTTAAAAGATATTCAAAAACCTCCTTCCGCCTTCCCCATCAGACAAACATAATGCCCAAAACAGCAGAGGAAAGACATTTCGTGAAAGAGTAGGTCCTGTTTATTGTGTGTTTACATTTAACACTTGGAAGTTAAGTGTTTAAATACTTAATGGACACATTTTTAAGAAATAAAACTTGATGGGCGATGTAAAGAAATGCAAAACAAGTGTCCCCCCTCTCTCTCTTTTCTCTGTGTCTGCATGCATCACATGAAAGAATTTCTCGCACCTGTGTACGCAGACTCTCCAACTGCTACCTCACACAAAACTAAAACTGTTTGTTCATATCATTACAAAATACAAAGAATTTTATCGTCCTCCCTTGGTGGTGTTAAGGCAACAGACGTTAATTAAGCCTCCACGCTTGCTTCTCTCATCATCATACCCTTATCCCGCCTGTGGCAGGGTTGCGTCTGCGCGTTCTAGTCCGCTCCCTCCTATCTCTCACCAGGACCCCGTCCACCCCACACACTACCATATCCTTACGGACAACTAGCTCACATGCTTGTTTCTCTATGTGAGATTCATCTACAAGTTTAGTCAATGAATGATTAGCCTACAAGCTTCGTGAGTCCAGTGTAGCAGGATCGATTCCGATCAAGGTAGTTGCCCAAAGTACGCCTAACTTTTCTCGTTTCGTTGGTGTTTTAGGGCCCTTCAACTACAAGGACATTTGAGCCCCGTCCACTGCATAGTTGTAGTGCAGAGACTGCACAGACACTACATTACTGAAACGATGATTGGGTAGAGCTCACTTCTGTTTCGGGCAAGAGCTGGGTCACTGTAGACGAAGCAGAGGATGGCAAAAATCACAGGTGGAGAGGAGGGCTGTGGATTATGTGGGGACCAAGTGGAGGATGTCAGGCATGCGATACTGGCTTGTCCAGCGCTGGATCACTGCAGGAGGGGTTGGGGAACCTCCACCTTGGAAGAGGTTCTGGGGTGGAGCGGCTGGAATGGGTGCGAAAGGCAAAGGTGGTGGGTCTAACAGTCAAACGGTCTAACGGTCAAACATGGTGGGTCTAGCATGAAAAATTTCACTAGCAGGGTATCCGTCGCAAAGGATTACATATTCATTGTAGCAGTACCCAATGTTCCCAGGCGGTCACCCATGCTAGTACTAGCTGGGGTTGCGTTGCTTAACTTCAGTAATCAGGCGAGACCTGATGTGTCTAACGCAATGTGGCCGCTCCCTCAAGATGTAGGAGTTTGCTCCCACGTGGTGTTGAGGGAAAAAAGTCCCACAAAGGAAATAGGTGGACGATAAAATTCGCAGGGGGCTGCAACTTGAAGTCAGGAGTCGGTCGTATGTTCCGGGTTGCAACGGGAGAAATGCCTGCTCTTAAACCCTACTCTGGACGGAAAAACGATTTAGGAATTATGATAATTATGAAGTCATGCAGCATATAGATATATAAACAAACACTAAGCTGTTATACGTCGATATTTTCAACACATGGGAACATGGGTCCTTCACTCGCTGGGTACAAAAATTAAATACTGTACTGTGAAACCTCTCCATCGGTCCACCTCCCACCAAGGTCCACTTTTTAAAGAACGGAAAATTCTCTGTTACATGTAGGCCTACTGTATTTTGGTTAACCCCCCCCCCCCCCTAATCGGCCCACTCCTCAGATGGATCCATTTTTGGGAACGGCTTATTGCGCTGGACGACCCAGTTCTCGAGTGATCACTGAAGTTAAGCAACCCAACCCCCAGCTAGTACTAACATGGGTGGCTGCTTGGGAAAACTGAGTACCTATAGTACATACCCAAAAAAATCGTCGCATTAGTGTAGTGTCTGTGCAGTCTCTACATTGTAACTACACAGTGGACGGGGCTCTAATGACCTTGTAGTTGAAGGGCCCTAAAACACCATGGGCCCACTTTTGTGTATCCCCGAGGGTGGACCGATTAGAGACGTTTCACTGTAATTGTTTGACATAACTTAAGAATGTAGGACTTTCTGATGCTGAGTCTCGACGATGAGTAATTCAGTCATTATTTCCTGGCAGATATAAACAAAACAGTCACTTCCGGGCAACATCCTGAATTTCAGGCCGCTATTTTTTGTGGAAGTCGAGAATAAAAACTGCTCGAGTAACAACCCTCATGTCATTTCTCTATTCAGGATATAAATGAATATTTTTTTTTTGAAAAACAGACTAAATACCTTATGATTGACAGACGGATTTAAGATTAGATCAAACAAAACACAATCATCATCAGAAGAGTTGCAGGGTGTGAGTGTGTGTGTGTAAAGAGGGCTTGACTTTAAAGCCGATAATGTGCTGCTACAAACATCAAGCTGTCATCTATTATACTGTTGCTCCAAGGGGAAGACGAGATTTCTCCAAAGACATTCCATCGTAAAACCAGAGTCCAGATATTCAGTATGGGGACTCATAAACGACCTGAAAATGTGAAAATCATTGAAGAAGAAGTAATGAGGTAGGCTAACATTGTTCCTTTACCAAGTGATGGTACAGATTCGCATTAAAATGCAAAAGTGAGCACCTCCTAACCCCTTTCCCGCCTATGGCAGGGTCGGGTACCCATCTTGCCCCTCTGAATGGAAACAAGGGCGATCTATTACTTTTCCTCACCCGGTTGCTTGTTGTTGTTGTTTGCTGGTGTTTTAGGGCCCTTCAACTACAAGGTCATTAGAGCCCCGTCCACAGCATAGTTCTTATGCTGAGACTGCACAGACACTACAATAATGTGACGATTTTTGGGTATCAGCAGTACCGAGTTTTCCCAAGAGGCCACCCATGTCAGTACTAGCTGCGGTTGCGGTGCTTAACTTCAGTGATCAGACGAGAACTGGTGTGTCCAACGCAATTCGCCGCTCCCTCACCCGGTTGCTGACCAAAGCTGCAGCCCCTATGCTTATTTGCCGTCGGTCTACTGCAATGGCGTCGCTAGGATTGGTGTCACCCCCTCTCCCGAAAAAAAAGCCGCTTCTTCCGCTTTGGTGTCACCCCATTTGTCATGGGTGCGGTCCGGTGCGGTGCGGCCCGCACCCCCTAATGACGCTACTGGTCTACTGTTCGTTGGGGGCACTCTACCTCCACCAGGCGCCGAGAGACAATAGGGGATCGAGCGGTTTATTGTGTTGGACAAACCAATTCTCGTGTGATCACTGAAGTTAAGCAACGCAAGCCCAGTTAGTTTAACATGGGTGGCCGCTTGGGAAAACTGGATACTGCTAATACCCAATAATCGTGGCATTAGTGTAGTGCCTGTGCAGTCTCTGCACTAGAACTATGCAGCGGACGGGGTTCTAATGACCTTTTAGTTGAAGTGCTCCCAAAACACCAACGAAACAAAACAAAATCCCGAAGAAGGCGAACTCGGGGCTTTTCTCTCTTCCCCCCTCCCAAAAAAGCCAACTCACCTCGGTCTAGTATCGCATCTAGAACTCCTGACACAGTTACCGAGCGTACTGCCCACTGAGTCACTGAGGCAGGCCAGGTTCACATTAAAATGAAATTTTTTAAATTAACCTCAGTACTTTAGCAGTGAAGTGACCAGTTTAATATTCCGCATTTTCTGTAACAGCGGGGTAAACTTTTCAGAAGGTCACATAATACTCTAAGTATTAGACCCGCCTCGGTGGCACAGTGAGTAGGACGCTCGGACAGAGGTCCCGAGTGGATCTTCCTTCGGTTAAAAAGTAAAACCGAGGTCCCGTGTCGTGGACATTGGCATTTGCACGTCAAAGAATCCTCTCTACTATGCAAGGGTAGATGAGGCAAGTATTTCCAGGTGGAGGAGCTCGGTGGAGTGCCCCAACGAATAGTAGACCGACGATAAATAAGCATAGGGGGTTGCAGCTTTGATCAGCAACCGGCTGTGTAAAAAAACACTGTCCACCAGATCACCCTTGTGTCCATTCAGAGGGACAACATGGATACCCGACCCTGCCATAGATGGGAAACGGGTTAGGAGTTGCTTTACATTACAGTAAATATTATAACTTAATCAAATATTAGTTAGGAAGTTAAAAAAAATTGTACAGTTACTTCAACATTAATGTTTATACCTTAGAGGTGGGTAAAACTTCATTTTTGGGAGGTTATTTTATGTTTTGAATGACAAGAGGTGGAGATGACATATTCACATTATAAAAGAAGTCGAATATCCTCTTTATTTTGCCATATAGACATGAAGAGGCATCACACGTCGCTTAAAAAGTATTTGTAGACTCCCTTTTGGTTGTTTAGGTAATGTAGAAATTTCAATACGGTGGACACAAAAGGTTATAATCATGGACAGGTGTGAAGGTGGGGGGAAACCACTTAGTGGGTCAAGAAATAACGGATGAAAAGAGGAGGAGACACGTATTGGGTGTTGTGGCAATGGCTACCTAGCGCCAACAGTGTGGAGGTCATAATTTTTAAACTCTGAAAGCATACCCAACCACTGCGTCATGCAGTATAAAACTGACTATGGCAGGGTCGGGTACCTGTCTTGTCCCTCTGAATGGACGTTAGGGTGATACATTCGACAGTATTTTTGCCACAGTCGGTTACCGACCAAAGCTGCTACCACTACGCTTAGTGATCGTCGGTCTACTATTGTTTGTTTTGTCGCACTCCACCGAGGGACACTATACTACACCTGCGAGTTTTGCCTCCGCATCTACCCGAGCAGCCTCCTAAGGGTTCGGCCTGTTATGGCTGCTTGGCCTATTCCCCAACTCGTTAGTGTAGCATAGCAATTAATAGAGAGGGTTCTTTTACGTGCAAATAGCATCGTGCGGCACACGGGACCTCGGTTTTACTTCTCATCCGAAATAAGTAGTCGAAATGCGAATGCTGCGGTATATGAATGGGGTGTCGAGAGCAGACAGAATTAGAAATGAGTATATTAGAGGTAGCCTGGGGTTGGGGGACATCTCGGAAAAAATGAGGGAGAGTAGGTTGAGGTGGTATGAACACTTAAAGAGAAGAGGGGAGGAAGAGCTCGTTAGGCCCTTTACAGGAATGCAGGTGGTTGGAAGCACCCGTGGCAGGGGGAGACCAAAGCAGACGTGGGACCAAGTTGTTCGTAAGAACGTCGGTAGTGTGTGGAGTAGACGGGGACCTGGTGGGAGATAGGCAGGAGTGGAGGTCTAGAACCCGCAGACCCGACTTTACCACAAGCGGGATAAGGGTATCATGATGATGGTGTTCGACATTTGCAATTCCCGGTAGTAAATCTTTAGGAAAAGCGCCATAGAAATTCGCAGGCAGTAAGGCATGAACAACCGATGTTTATTACCTGTCTCCCTCGCGGTGGTGGATTTGTTCCATGAGCATCATCCTGCAGCCTAGTGCAAAACGGGCATCAGCGTACTCCTTAACTGTTTATTACGTTTTTAAAAAAGGCATCTTCTTACGTAATTCTTTTTTTTCACGTAAAAGACTGCCGAGATTGTGAACTTGTTAAAACATCGTCACTGTAGAACGTTCGTTGTTAAGTCCAGTAAGTAAAGCGCCGTAGAAATATGCCAGGTGGTTTTTTTTTCTAACTCGCGCATGCGTATTTTGAATTTCTCTTATTATTTATAAAAATTATTTTTTTTAATAAATTTATTGATGCTGTTTGGGAAAGAGCCTTTGTATGAGCTGATAGAATTAGGAACGAATATATTAGGGGTAGGTTCGGGGTGTGGGACATCGTGGAAAGAATGACGGAGAGTAGATTGAGCTGGTATGGACTTATAATGAAAAGAGGGGGCAAGAGGAGCTCGGTAGGTCCATTGCAGGAATGCAGGTGGTTGGGAGCACCCGGGGCAGGGGGACACCAAAGCAGACATGAGAGCAGGCTGTCCGTAAGGATATGGTAGTGTGTGTGTGTGTGGGGTAGACGGGGACCTGGTGGGTGATAGGCGGGAGTGGAGGGCTAGAACCCGCAGACCCGTGTCCCTGTCACTGGCGAGAGAAGGGTGATGATGATGAGCTTTTGCATGATTATTTAATTGTTGGCAATTCGAGGTATAACACAAATAACCCAGACATTTTCAAGCTTTTTTATTTTAAATAAATTTCCCCTTTGACGTTTTGCTGATGAAAGGATGACAAATAGGCTTGATATCGAACGTTTAAATGGCGGGAAGTTGGAAGGCATTTGTCATTGTCGTGGAAAGCGTTCAGGAGCGCTGCTAGTGTGCTGCGGCTTCGAAATGCAACTGCAACTAACCGACCGACCAACCAACCAACAAGCAACCCTCGTTTCTACTTGTAGTTTAGTTGGCATAAAATCACACCGAAAGCATGAGTTGGTCTCTTTATCAATGTTTGACGAGCAAATCAATTGTTTTCAACATTCGAAATTTTGTCAATGAAGAATCGTCGCATTGCTTAAGGACTCAATCGACGGACCACTGAAAGTTGACACTACCGTTAGTTGATGTTAACTGCCCTTGTATCAGTAAGGGCCTCATAATACATCTATCTATCTATCTATCTATACGCGTACTACGCCGAAAAATAGTCTCAAAAAAGATTTCTCAAGTGAGTCAAGTCAGTGACCTAACTGGATTTTGATGTGAAAAATATTTTTTTTCCGCGTCTCGGTAAACCAGAGCGCATGTTCCATTTTCCTGAGCGAGGTAATGGCGACCTCTTTCAGGTAAGGTGAGCACATCTGTTGGGTTCATTTTGACGATGCATCAGTGTATGTCGCCGTTTGTCCAATGTTTTTGCCAAAAGTGGCATCGGATTTTGACGATTGCCTTTGTTAAGCGGCAACAAAAGTTCCATGGACTGTTGTTCTAATCAAATTAATGGCCGAAGACAAAGTGATTCGAACCAAGTGACACAAACAGGGCCGCCTTTTTCATTCCATTTTCGTTTGGGTCCAAACAACAACAACAACAGGTGGAAACAGGAGCAAATTATGGTTTTAGTCAGGTAAGTCATATCAATTCAAAATTTAAATGAAATTATCCTTGAATATGATGTGTGAATTAATAAGGTTATGGACCTTTTTATTTTGGAATTCATTGAAATAAATGAAATTTCATGCGTGAGGGGTCGGCACACACACACACACACCGGAAGTTTTATGGAAAACAATAGAAATGGTTAATAACGACATTACAATGCTGAGTAAAAAAAAGCCACAAAATTCACCTCAACCTATTTATAATATTGACGACGTGTTATATGACTCAACTGTTTTGAAAATGTATCCTAGAAACACAAAAGGACATTAATGATGAAAGTCACACAACATATGCAGTAGGGTTAACTTTTTATTCACCTAAGACATCAAGGTTTGTCCATTTCTGATTCTTTTCTTTTCGAGCGAAACAATTAGGGGGTAAGTAAGGGAACGTTACTGAAAATGTACGAGAGAAGACAAATTTGAATGGGCAAGGTAACTGATAACCAGGTAAATAAGCCAGGTAACACTATTAATTGCTTCATGTGTGAGAGAACATCTAAACTTAGCGATCGTATTTTTTAAATATTTTGTCCTCTTTCAGTAGCAGGAAAACGCACGGAAACTAGGTATGGATATTAATAATATGAAAGAATGACTACTTTTTATTTTCACCTTGATTATTGGAAAATCATTTTCAGTATGAGCTAGTGGTTCGGAAGATTCAGACCAGTATTTTCCTGTTCGTTTTTTTTTTAAAAATGACATAAATGAAATTTTAAAAAAAGGTATGCAAGCACGTACTGCCCATAAATCGAAATTATTTATCCGAAATCATCAGAGTAAGATGCAATATTTATAAAATTGTACTTTATAACTAAATTGCACGCTAGATCAAAATAGGTAACTGAATATTTTTCATGATATCAATGTCTGCTTCATGAATCCAGGTGCGCGCTTTGTTTGACAAGTAGAAAAACGTTTTGCGCACTTGGCATTCATCCTGTGGGGTGATAGAGATGGGGGAAAATTGTGTTTTAGGACTGGCTTAGTCATTTTTATTTACCTATTATTTTATTTATATACAGTAATAAGTAAGGGATGCAATATTACTTGCATTTCCATAGATTTCTTCTCCTCTAACATAAAATGTAGTTTCTTTTCACTATAATATGTTTTATATAAATGATATAGCTATTTTATCCCGAAAAGCAGAAATTTGTTTATTATGACACTCAGGTGTTATTAATAGATTTAGTACTACCTGAATTCTTTTAAGGTAGGTCGTGACCCCAATTGTAATAATATTACACGTGACTGAAGTTGTCCATGTATTTAATAAGAGCTTTTTTTGTATATATATATATATTTAGTAGAATTCTCCTTGTGTGTGAAAAGCGGACTATAATCTAAAAAAAAAACTGCTGTTGATCTAGTAACAAATATTAAAAATTTCACCTGTGGATACATGCGCTATTAATCGAATGCATTGCATCATCGTTCACATTGAATTAAATTTATGCATATTATAACTAGAAAATAGAAATTAGATCACCCCTTTTTATTACCTCTGCGTAGATCTGCAGCTGTGAACAATTTTCTACAACCTTTATACGCAGTATTTTAATACTGATGGGTTTTAAATTCAAATATTAATTGGAATGCCCAAAGTGGGACCACATACCTCTCTAAAATCTAGTGTTACACTTTATTGCGTTAAAGTATTTATTTTTTTGGATGGAGTTATCTCGTCGGTAGGGAGTTTTATTAGAGGGCAGTCGTATTTGTGCGTTATTTGATTGTTGACTAATTTATAAGAAACTCATTGCTTTAAAGTTAGCAAAGTAAATTTTTAACACCCTTGATGAAATTTGAGACATCAACCATATAGCGTTGGGATAATATGTAGATAAATAAATGATCAGACGGCAGTCATGTGAGAAATTTATGGTTTTGGATAGTAAGTTTTAAAAACATGCCTTATTTAACTTTCGGTTCACGCTCTTTTGAATACCATGGTATGGTTAAAATAAGGTGTATTCAACATACATATGAAGGGAAAACCAGAATAAATATGGGATTGGCTACTTTTTTTTTCTGTTTTCGCTGGTGAAATAAATAACCTTTTAATGTCATCATCATTGACACAGTGCTTGACTTGAATAGCACCTCGAGGACTTTTTATTCAATAGGAAAACGTGTATGTAGGCCTTATAGGGTAATAAAGTCTGGTCTAATATTTACATTAAGAGTCTGTATCAGGTGTCGCTCGCGACAATTTATTATTATCATCATGACTGAGATTTCTTTTGAGACGACAGGCTAAGGGTATTTCGACCACATTTTAATCAAAGCACAGTATGGGGCAGGAAGAGGACGTGATCCAAAGCAAAGAAACATTTATCCATCTGCTTTTCTGCCCACTGTTCAGATGCAGTATGATTTCAAGTTTTACTACGCTCTGCCAGTCAGTAAATAAAATTTGTGGACGAACCCTAATCAATTTATAGTAAAACCATTTTCTAGTTATCTGTAATCTGTATTAGCCCCTGACTTTCAGAATGCCCTGAGCTAACTCCTTTCTTTCCACTTGGCAGTTGACCACGACAAGGAAGGGCTGTTATTGCTCGTTTCTTAGGATCGATCCATGACTTCCTTGTTTTAACTTTCATTTTGAACTACTTTTACTTTACTACATTTTGGAAAGTGCTTATCAGCAGAGATCTGCAATGGTTCATGACATCTGCAATGTGACATTGATCCTATCGTTGCTTCTTTCCAGACTTTATGTCATGGCGTTTCCCCATCACATCGGTTCTCCTCCCTGACGTTGCTATGTGATACTATCAACGGAAATCTATAGATGAAGGTGCTAGTATATAATTCATCCATTCCAGCTGGTCACCTTTGTTTCTTTTGTTTTTGTAGGGTTGTAAATGACGACAGGCCCTGAGGTGCTTAGGGACGTTGTTCAGTCATAAAATTAGTTAAATAATCATTCAAAGCCATTAGATAGTATCCTTATGCCATTTTCTCCTTGTCGTCGTCCTTTATCTCTGGTCGCACCTCGTCCAATCCAGATTCAGTAAGCCATAGAAATGACTCCTTTCATATTTAACAAAACGTGGGAGCTAGAGGGAACCAGGGAAACGTTAGTGGCTTTTATGTGATCAACCTCACAACCACCACCACCACCACATGCATCAACAATATTTTCGTTGGAAATGGTTGAAGACGAACCATGGCAACGTCGCAGAAATTGACGGATCATGAATTTGAACTAGAGTTTTTATGGATGAGATTAGACAAAACAAGCAGCAGATTACGGTCAAAATCGATGACGTACTATCTCATCCATTTTTATGATTAAATCATGTCCTTGACGAATATAGGACTTGGTTAGCGAAACGTTATTTCGAGACAGTGTTGCGAAATTCATAATTGGTAATTCAGAAAAGCTATTATAACTAGATATACGCTGTTATTGTTTTTTTAAAAAAATATCCACCCGAATAATTGTACTATACTTCCTATTTTACCACCTGGAGAGTGACAAACTACCTTTACTTTTTTTTAAAGTCTAAGATTAAAAAAATTTGTTTCAATGTTTATATACAGTGCTTTATTTTTCTTTACATGTGTTACACCAGGTTACCAGGTCAGACAGTCATAAAAAATGGTAGATCACTGAATGCAGACACATGTTGACTACTTGAAGTTGTCGGCAAACCAACCTGTCTAACTGGTTATAAAGATATCGCTGACAAAAACTTTTTCTTAATAAAAACCGGTTATAAGACGTGATTTGTAGCCGCCGTACCTATGTACCTGGTTTCCAACGGTATTTACCTTGATAACTTGCGCTACTAAAAATATATAATAGCCTAATGCAAATTTGATTACATAGTGACAGTGTAAAAATAATCGACTCTGACGTTACCCACAGAATCAATGCAGGATGGCTGAAGTGGAGACTGGCAAGTGGTGTGCTGTGTGACCGCAGAGTCCCAATAAAGTTGAAAGGCAAGGTTTACAAAACTGTAGTTAGGCCCGCTGTGCTGTATGGATCGGAGTGCTGGGAAGTGAGAAAGAACCACGAGAGGAAAATGCAAGTGGCCGAAATGCGAATGCTGCGTTACATGAGTGGGGTGTCTCGTGCTGACAGAGTCCGCAATGAGTATGTTAGAGGCAGCTTGGGGGTGGGAGGCATTGCGGAGAAGATGAGAGAAAATAGGCTGAGGTGGTATGGGCATGTGATGCGAAGGGGGCGGAGGAGCTCACGCGGTATATTATGAGGTAGCAGGTGGTGGGTGGCATCAGGAGCAGGGGGAGACCCAAGCGGACGTGGGAGCAGGTTGTACAAAGGGACATGATTGCATGTGGCGTGGATGAAAGCCTGGTTGGGGATAGACGGGAGTGGAGGATTAGAACCCGCAGACCCGACCCTGCCATAGGCGGGATAAGGGTGTGATGATGATGAGTGAGTGTAAAAATACGAATCATATTTTCTTACAGTACTTTCCTTGTTGCTCTCCTACAGCCCCATAACGTCACCGGAAATAGGATTTGACTGTTTGAAGGTTGAGAATTTTATGTTCATCATAAACCCGCGGTGGCGCAGGAGGTAGAGTGCTCCATTACTGCGTCAGGGTTCTTTCGGGTGGGAGAGAGGTCCCAAGTGCGCCTTCCATCGGATGGAAAGTCGACGTCTCGTGTGGTTATCTACGATGTCATCCAATGCACGAAAAAAAGAACTGTTTCTACTCTAGCTGAGCGAGAGCTGGGTCACTGGAGACGAAACAGCGGATGGGAAATATCACAGGCGGAGAGGATGACTGTGGATGGGCCCAAATGACCATTGTAGTTGAAGGACTCTAAACCCCGACAATCAATCAATCAGGGATGTGGATTGCGTGGGGATGTAGTGGAAGATGTCAGGCATGTGGTGCTGGCATGCCTAATGCTGTGCCACTGCAGGAGGGGTTGGAGAATCCCCCCTCATTGGAAGAGGTCCTGGGAGTGGGTGTTGGGGGTGAAACGACTAGAATGGGTACAAAAGGCAAAGATGTTGAGTGCTGGTGGAGATGGAGACATATGGGTCTAGCATGAAAAATTCCACTAGCAAGGTATCCGTCACAAAGAATTCCATATTCATATGAGGCAAGATTTCCAGGTGTAAGAACTCGCTTCCTGGCGTCGGTGGAGTGCTCCAACGAACAGTAGGCCAACGATAAATATACGTAAGGATTGCAGCTTTAGTCGGTAACCAGATCGCTCATGTGTCCATCCTGAGGGATAAAAATGAATACCCCGTCGTACCATCGGCGGGGAAAGGTTTAATAGTAATTGCTTTGCATTTTATGTCCATCGTAATGCAGTAGTTTTATTCCGGCTTGAAATTCCTTTTTTTTTTCTGTATTGTACGCTGTAAGATATTGACTTGTCAGAGTGCGTCTTGTCAGGTTTGGTTGATAAAGCCATATAAGGCATTAATTTCCTTGAATAATTTATTTTTTTCATGAAGGAAAAAATGCTAAGGCTCTGCGGAGGTCGTTTTTACTGAATAAACTGGTATTTAGGCTCATTATTGAAGTAGTTAAATGAAGAAATCCTTCAGAAGTTATGTTGTCAGACGGTGCCCTCAAAAAAACCTGTAGCCTCCTCGGATCCGGATTTCTAAAGTCCTCTCGCTCCTTCTTGCTGGCACTCTCCACTAGGATAGCGTGTCCTCAGGAGGATTGTTAAAAGAATTGTATTTCTCCCCCTTTCTCTCTCTTTTCTCTCATGTACATTTTGAAAAAGAAAATTGTGTAGATTCCTGAATTTAGAAGTTGTCACCATTATAATGGAGAAAAATAGGTTTTTGATTTCATGTGATTCTCTCCTGTTACACCACTTTAATTCATTTGGTATAAAAGACGACCATAATGCTGAAGAACCCTTTAACATTGATGAAATTTGTTCACTAATTGATAGAATCAGGAAAATGTACAATAATGGGAATGGGGGAAAGCTGAAGGCTATCAATGTAGCAATCATATAGGCTCCTCTACTAAAAGTGCACAATTTTATTTGTGTGTGTGGAGTGTGTCATCAAAAGGTAGTAGGAGTATAGTAGCACTTTGAAGTGTTGGCAAGATCTTAATAACAAGAGAGTCTCCTTGAAAAGTAGACCTGCAATACATACCTCCCCCCATCGCACAAAGAAAAAGTAAAAGAGGAAGAAAAGGAGTGAGTTGAGAAAGAAAGAGAGAGATAAAGAAATTATCGATGTGACTGGCATGATGAATAATAGTTTGCACTAGTCAAAAAATTGAATATGTTATTTAGATTTGAAATGAGTAAGCGCATCTGCCACCTAACGGGCTCTGACATATTTTGCCTCTACGACATTATTATAAATCTATCGATCCAATTGCAGAATTGCGCACTCGACATTTACTTTTTCTTTGAAATGAAATAAAAGCATTCAACCTTTTTTTTTTTTTTTGGAGGCAAAGATGTAAAGGAGGAAAGTAAGTCTAGCAGTAAATTATCGAGATGAAATTATGAATTTAAGACATTTCATAGAGAGTAGTAGTAGTAATAGTTAGTAGTCTGTCTGCCTGATGATTAAATTGATAACAATTCTACTATTTCCAGCTGGTTTCACCGCCTATGGCAAGGTTAGACATCTCTGAATTTCACACTTCCTGGTAAAGGTAAATGAAATAGAGCTGAAGTGGAAAGACAAGATGTAATTTGTTTCAGTAAGTACATATGGCAAGATAAAGGACAGGAGGCAAGAATAAAACGTAGAGCGTGATCTAGGAGCCATCCCGGGTGTCCAGTCTTAAGGTACAAACATTTCACAGAAAGCAAGTTTCCTACTTTCAGCTACTCGGCGCTGACAAGTGGCGACCAGCGCTAAGAATGTTAGCAAATGAGACATGCACACAGATCAAGCAGATTCATGGGTGTCAGTGCTTGTAACCTGAACTGGTCAGTTTACCGGGGTGAATTTTTAGTTCTTGCTCTCTGGCTGTTGGTTAAAAGGCAAAGTTTACAGAACGGTCGTTAGGCCCGCTTTGCTTTATGGCTCAGAGTGTTGGGCAGTTAGGAAGAACCATGAAAGGAGAATGCAAGTAACCGAGATGCGAATGCTGCTCTACTTGACTGGGGTGTCACGAGAGCCGACAGAGTCCGAAATGATTATGTTAGAGGTAGCCTGGGGGTGGGCGACATCGCGGAAAAGATGAGTGAGAAGCGGTTGAGGTGGTATGGGCATGTGATGAGGACAGAGGAGGAGGAGCCTATTAGGTCCATTATGGGTATGCATGTGATTGGGGGCACCAGGGGTAGGGGAAGACCAAAACGGACGTAGGAGCAGGTGGTGCAGAGGGAAATAGAGACGTGCGGGGAGGAGAGGGACTTGGTGGGGGGGTTGGCGGGGGTGGAGGATAGGAACCCGCAGACCCGACCCTGCCGCAGGCGGGAGAAGAGTATGATGATGATGATGCTCGCTGGCTGTTGGTACAGGTTGAGGTTGAGTACAGGACAAATCGAAGTGCAAATGGACAGTAAGGCTTTAATCACTGTCGGTTTTAATAAAACTCCTATATGGGACAAAAGAGACAACGTACCAAAGTAAAGCAACTCCTAACCCCTTTTCCAGCCTATGGCATGGTCGGGTACCCATCTTGTCCCTCCGATGGACACAAAGGGGATATATTGAACGGTGTTTTTTTTTCTGCAGCCGGTTGCCGACCAAAACTGCAACCCCTATATGCTTATTTATCGTAGGTCTACTGTTCGTTGGGCACTCAACCGACGCTAAGGGCGAGCTCCTAACTTGGGGATTTTGCTTCCTCAACCTGTTGCATAGTAGAGAGGGTTCTTTAACCTGGAAATGGCATTATACATCACACGGGACCTCAGTTTTAGTTCTCATCCAAAGGAAGGTGCACTCCAGGCCTCTTTCTCTCTCTCTCACCCGAAAAAAGCGAGCTCACTTCGATTCAATATCGACCCTGGAACTACTGACGCTGTGAGGATATGGGACTGTCGAGAATAAAGTCTTTAGACGAGCTCGACATCTTCAGAGACTGGTTTTAGTCGCTTTAACAGGCGTTCTTTGTGTTCAGCACTCAATACTAAACGGCTTACACTATCGGTGACTGTTGGCCCGTGCTTTCTTTATGTTTGCCCCGTTATGAACGACAGGCTGGAAACGTGCTGGTGGAGATGATGTCGCAACCCCCTTTTTTTTTTTGGCGACGGATCTTGTTATCGTGCAGCAGTACAGTGGGCTTGTATTTGTAAATGCGAGGAGCGTGATAGGGCAAAGTATGGCACATTTATTATTATCATCATCCTTTATTATTACGTAATAGGATCAACATTATATGGCGATTGCTGGTTTTGGAGATGTCACTTTGATCAAGTGTGTGACAGAGACCTTTCGTGCTTGTTTTTCCTTGACGACTAAACCCTTTCTAACCAAAGGTTGCACTACTTGCACTACTCTCTAATACCCTGGTAATACCTCTTAATAGTGTTAATACCATGTCTAAATCAAGCTTTCGTCAAATCTTCTTCAAACTGTGGTCAGGTGCTAATGATATTTCACTGCCGTTTTCCATTATGCTATTAGGTTTATATAATATGGTCCGGTGCTGTAGTTGAAAGCAAGAGAAGTGGTTTTTCCGTTTAGTGTCACAGTGAAGTTCACAGTAACGATAATGACACCACAGATGCTCCTGTTCCTTCTGCTTCTTCTTCTTCATCTTCATCTATATATATCCAGTGAAATAAATGAGGGTAATGATGGATGGATTTGTTGTGTCAATGGTTTTTCATTGGTCATTAGAGTGATCTAGTTGTCGGACACATAGCTCTGGAGCAGTTGTGAGTTCAAATGTTGAATTCAGAGGTGCGTGATGATGGTGGTGGTGTAGTGTATACATGTGTCCATTTTAAGTCAGGACTCGTTGTTTAATCGATGTCTAGTGTCGTCAATCGATTATATAATGACCCATGAAAAGACCTAATAAAGGATTTTTTTTTCCCCTCTCTACTTTTCTACTTCTTCCTGCACAAATTGATAGGAAATAAAAGGACAGATAGTGAATTTTTTTGTTGTTGTTATTTAGAGGTATTTAATGATCTTTTCAAAGCAGAAGATTAAGAAAAATATCTTTCCTAACCCTCTTTTTTTTTGGTTACTTGGCTGTGACAGATTTTTACCGGAAAGGAAAATTGAAGATGGTAGCATCACTGGAGGCTTAAAAGGAAAATGAAATTGTTTTTAACAAGGTACAGTTAGGAACTGTGAAGATCTTTTTCGCATTGAATTCCTTCCATCATTATCATCAACTTTTCCAAAGGGGGTTTTTTTTATAGTAAAGTAATTCCTACATCATGCTCATTAATTGAAGGTTAAATAATTTTCTGTGAACTTCCGGTATTACTTAATTGCTTCATTTATAATATAACGAGTACATTTTTCTTTCTCTTCTTCTTCCACTAGACAAAGTTATCCCGTTTCGGTGGCGCACGCCACGTGCTCGGTAACTGGCTCAGTGGTTCTAGGTTAGATACTGGACTGAGGTGGATTGGCTTCTTTCGGGCGAGAGAGAAGTAAAACCGAGGTCCCGTGTGGTGTAGGTGAGGCCAAATTCCCAGCTGTAGGAGCTCGGTGGAGAGCCCCAACTATCACTATACCAACGATAAATAAGCATAGAAGTTGCAGCTTTTGTCGGCAACCGGCTGCGAAAAAACGCTGTCGAATATATTACCCTAGTGTTCATTTAGAGGGACAAAATGGGTACCCGATCCTGCCACAGGCGAGAAAGAGTTAGGAGTTGCTTTAGCTTCCAGTAGGTAAAGCTGTTTTCCCCCTGAATGGCTACATGGACGATCTGCTGGACGAAATTTTTACGTAGCTGACTACTGACCTAAGCTGCAACCCCTATGCTTATTTATCGACGGCCTACTGTTCAGGGGGCAAGATTCACATTTGGCAATTTTGCCGAAAGGGTGACATCGTACGCAGGACACAGGACCACGGCGTTACTTCCCAACGGACGGAAGGCGCAATCGGGGCCTCACTCCGCCTCTGTCGCCCGAAGAAACCAACAACCTCGATTCCGTATTGAGTCTACAACCATTGACGCAGAAGGGGAGCAGGCCACCGAGGCGGGTCAGTGATCTTCAACTCGTGCATCAAACATATTTGCTTCTGTAGGTCTCCCACTAAAAGAAGATACTAGTTAATCATGCACTGTGAAGGGTATTTCTTAGGGGGGAGTAATAAGGAATTTGGAGCACGTAGGAACTAGATTGGGATTTTTTTTCCCTTGTAAGAGTAACGGAAGTGGGACTCTTGCTGTACCCCTTGCAAGAGGTACTATCGAGTACACTATTAAAATGGTATCTACTAGTGGGATTTATATACTGTAGGTGTAATTTGCAAATTTTCGTATCCGCATATTGTTAATAATTTGGTTTAGGTTAAAAATGAATTTTTTTTCCACACTAATTTCAGCTTTCATGCTATGCACATCAGTTAAGGTTGAAGTCCACTTGCCCTAAAAAAGAGAGGGAGAGAGGACTGAGAGAGATGGAGACAGAAGAGGAGGCAGAGAGGGGAGACAGACAGAGGGGGAGACAGACAGAGGGAGAGACAGGCAGAGGGAGAGACAGGCAGAGGG